>SZWC01001120.1:229758-252952 GCA_023375785.1 Penium margaritaceum
TGTGTTTCTGACCAGTGTGTTTCTGACCAGTGAGTTTCAAACCAGTGTGTTTCTGACCATTTTGTTTCTGACCACTGTGTTTCTGACCACCGTGTTTTTAACCACTGTGTTTCTGACCAGTGTGTTTCTGACCAATGTGTTTCTGACCAGTGTGTTTCAGACCAGTGGTTTGGTGAGCACTATGTTTCCGGCCACTGTGTTTCTGACCACTCTGTTCCTGACTAGTGTGTTTGTGACGACTGTGTGTCTGACTACTGTGTTTCTGACCCGTGTGTTTCTGACCACTGTGTTTGTGACCAGTGTGTTTCGGACCACTGTGTTTCTGACCACTGTGTTTCCAACCAGTGTGTGCCTGACCACTGTGTTTCTGACCAGTGGGTTTCTGACCAGTGTGTTTCTGACCACTGTGTTTCTCACCAGTGTGTTTCTGACCAGTGTGTTTCTGACCACTGTGTTTCTGACCACTGTGTTTCTGACCTCTGTTTTTCTCACCACTGTGTTTCTGACCAGTGTGTTTCTGACCAGTTGGTTTCTGACCAGTGTGTTTCTAACTGTGGGTCTGACCAGCGTGTTTTTGACCAGTGTGTTTCTGACCAATGTGTTCCTGACCACTGTGTTTCTGACCACTGTGTTTCTGACCACTGTGTTTCTGACCACAGTTTTCCTGACCAATGTGTTTCTGACCACTGTGTTTCTGACCTGTGTGTTTCTGACCAGTGTGTTTCTGACCATTGTGTTTCTGACCACTGTGATTCTGACCAGTGTATTTCTGACCAGTGTGTTTCTGACCAGTGTGTTTCTGACCGGTGTATTTATGACCAGTGTTTTCTGAACACTGTGTTTCTGACCAGTGTGTTTCCGACTAGTGTGTTTCTGACCACTTTGTTTCTGACATGTGTGTGCCTGACCACTGTGCTTCTGACCAGTGGGTTTCTGTCCAGTGTGTTTCTGACCACTGTGTTTCTGACCAGTGTGGGTCTGACCAGTGTGTTTCTGACCAGTGTGTTTCTGACCAGTGTGTTTCTGACCACGATGTTCCTGACCACTGTGTTTCTGACCACTGTGTTTCTGACCAGTGTGTTTCTGACCAGTGTGTTTCTGACCATTGTGTTTCTACCTACAGTGATTCTGACAAAGGTGTTTCTGACCCGTGTGTTTCTGACCAGTGTGTTTCTGACCAGTGTGTTTATGACCAGTGTGTTTCTGAACACTGTGTTTCTCACCAGTGTGTTTCCAACCAGTGTGTTTCTGACCAATGTGTTTCTGGCAAGTGTGTGTCTAACCACTGTGTTTCTGACCAGTGTGTTTATGACGAGTGTGTTTCTGACCAGTGTGTTTCTGACCATTGTGTTTCTGACCACTGTGTTTCTGACCACTGTGTTTTCAGCCACTGTGTTTCTGACCACTGTGTTTCTGACCACTGTGTTTCTGACCAGTGTGTTTGTGACCACTGTGTGTCTGACTACTGTGTTTCTGACCCGTTTGTTTATGACCACTGTGTTTCTGACCACTGTGTTTCTGACCACTGTATTTGTGACAAGTGTGTTTCGGACCACTTTGTTTCTGACCACTGTGTTTCTGACCAGTGTGTGTCTGACCAGTGTGTTTCTGACCAGTTGGTTTCTGACCAGTGTGTTTCTGACCACCATGGGTCTGACCAGTGTGTTTCTGACCAATGTGCTTCTGACCGGTGTGTTCCTGACCACTGTGTTTCTGTCCACTGTGTTTCTGACCACTGTGTTTCTGACCACGGTTTTTCTGACCAATGTGTTTCTGACCAATGTGTTTCTGACCAGTGTGTTTCTGAACAGTGTGTTTCTAACCAGTGTGTTTCTGACCACTGTGATTCTGACCAGGGTATTTCAGACCAGTGTGTTTCTGACCAGTGTGTTTCTGACCGGTGTGGTTATGACCAGTGTGTTTCTGAACCCTGTGTTTCTGACCACTGTGTTTCCGACTAGTGTGTTTCTGACCACTGTGGTTCTGACCTGTGTGTGCCTGACCACTGTGTTTCTTACCAGTGGGTTTTTGACCAGTGTGTTTCTGACCACTGTGTTTCTGACCAGTGTGGGTCTGACCAGTGTGTTTCTGACCAGTGTGTTTCTGACCAGTGTGTTTCTGACCACGATGTTTGTGACCACTGTGTTTCTGACCACTGTGTTTCTGACCACGGTGTTCCTGACCATTGTGCTTCTGACCATTGTGTTTCTGACCATTTTGTTTCTGACCAGTGTGTTTCTGACCAGTGTGTTTCTGACTACTATGATTCTGACCAAGGTGTTTCTGACCAGTGTGTTTCTGACCAGTGTGTTTCTGACCAACGTGTTTCTGACCAGTGTGTTTCTGACCACTGTATTTCTGACCACTGTGTTTCTGACCAGTGTGTTTCTGACCAGTGTGTTTCTGACTACCATGATTCTGACCAAGGTGTTTCTGACCAGTGTGTTTCTGACCAGTGTGTTTCTGACCATTGTGTTTCTGACCATTTTGTTTCTGACCAGTGTGTTTCTGACCAGTGTGTTTCTGACTACTATGATTCTGACCAAGGTGTTTCTGACCAGTGTGTTTCTGACCAGTGTGTTTCTGACCAACGTGTTTCTGGCCAGTGTGTTTCTGACCACTGTGTTTCTGACCAGTGTGTTTCTGACCAGTGTGTTTCTGACCAGTGTGTTTCTGACCATTGTGTTTCTGACCACTGTGTTTCTGACCACCGTGTTTTTGACCACAATGTTTCTGACCTGTGTGTGCCTGACCACTTTGTTTCTGACCAGTGGGTTTCTGACCAGTGTGTTTCTGACCACTGTGTTTCTGACCACTGTGTTTCTAACCACTGTGTTTCTGACCACTGTGTTTCTGACCAGTGTGTTTGTGACCACTATGTGTCTGACTACAGTGTTTCTGACCCGTGTGGTCATAACCACTGTGTCTCTGACCACTGTGTTTCTGACCACTGTGTTTGTGACCCGTGTGTTTCTGACCATTGTGATTGTGACCAGTGTGTTTCGGACCATTGTGTTTCTGACCACTGTGTTTCTAACCAGTGTGTGCCTGACCACTGTGTTTCTGACCAATGGGCTTCTGACTAGTGTGTTTCTGACCACTGTATTTCTGACCACTGTGTTTCTCACCAGTGTGTTTCTGACCACTGTGTTTCTGACCACTGTGTTTCTGACCACAGTGTTTCTGACCAGTGTGTTTCTGACCACTGTGTTTCTGACCAGTGTGTTCCACACCAGTGTGTTTCTTACCACTGTGTTTCTGACCATTGTGTTTCTGACCACCTTGTTTCTGACCACTGAGTTCTGACCACTGTGTTTCTGACCACTGTGTTTCTAACCAAAGTGTTTCTCACCAGTGTGCTTCTGACCACTGTGTTTCTGACCACTGTGTTTCTGACGAGTGTGCCTCTGACCAGTGCGTTTCTGACCAGTGTGTTTCAGACCATTGTGTTTCTGACCACTGTGTTTCTAACTACCGTGTTTTTAACCACTGTGTTTCTGACCAGTGCGTTTCTGACCAATGTGTTTCTGACCAGTGTGTTTCAGACCAGTATTTTGGTGAGCACTGTGTTTCCGGCCACTGTGTTTCTGACCAGTGTGTTTCTGACTAGTGTGTTTGTGACCACTGTGTGTCTGACTACTGTGTTTCTGACCCGTGTGTTTCTGACCACTGTGTTTGTGACCAGTGTGTTTCTGACCAGTGTGTTTCTGACCACTGTGTTCCTGACCACTGTGTTTCTAACCTCTGTTTTTCTGACCACTGTGTTTCTGACCAGTGTGTTTCTCACCAGTTGGTTTCTGGCCAGTGTGTTTCTAACCACCGCGGGTCTGACCAGTGTGTTTCTGACCAGTGTGTTTCCGACTAACGTGTTTCTGACCACTGTGTTTCTGTCCTGTGTGTGCCTGACCACTGTGTTTCTGACCAGTGGGTTTCTGACCAGTGTGTTTCTGACCACTGTGTTTCTGACCAGTGTGGGTCTGACCAGTGTTTTTCTGACCAGTGTGTTTCTGACCAGTGTGTTTCTGACCACGGTGTTCCTGACCACTGTGTTTCTGACCAATGTGTTTCTGACCACTGTGTTTCTGACCAGTGTGTTTCTCACCAGTGTGTTTCTGACTACTGTGATTCTGACAAAGGTGTTTCTGACCAGTGTGTGTCTGACCACTGTGTCTCTGACCAGTGTGTCTATGGCGAGTGTGTTTCTGACCAGTGTGTTTCTGACCATTGTGTTACTGACCACAGTGTTTCTGACCACCGTGTTTTTAACCACAATGTTTCTGACCAGTGTGTTTCTGACCAATGTGTTTCTGACCAGTGTGTTTCATACCAGCGTTTTGGTGAGCACTGTGTTTTCGACCACTGTGTTTCTGACCACTGTGTTTCTGACCACTGTGTTTCTGACCAGTGTGTTTGTGACCACTGTGTGTCTGACTACTGTGTTTCTGACCCGTGTGTTTATGACCACTATGTTTCTGACCACTGTGTTTTTGACCACTGTGTTTGTGACCGGTGTGTTTCTAACCACTGTATTTGTGACCAGTGTGTTTCGGACCACTGTGTTTCTGACCACTGTGTTTCTCACCAGTGTGTGTCCGACCACTGTGTTTCTGACCAGTGGGTTTCTGACCAGTGTGTTTCTGACCACTGTGTTTCTGACCAGTGTGTTTCTGACCAGTGTGTTTCTGACCAATGTGTTTCTGACCACTGTGTTTCTGACCTCTGTTTTTCTGACCACTGTGTTTCTGACCAGTGTGTTTCTGACCAGTGTGTTTCTGACCAATGTGTTTCTGACCACTGTGTTTCTGACCTCTGTTTTTCTGACCACTGTGTTTCTGACCAGTGTGATTCTGACCAGTGGGTTTCTGACCAGTGTGTTTCTGACCACCGTGGGTCTGACCAGTGTGTTTATGACCAGTGTGTTTCTGACCGGTGTGTTCCTGACCACTGTGTTTCTAACCACTGTGTTTCTGACCACTATGTTTCTGACCACGGTTTTTCTGACCAATGTGTTTCTGACCAATGTGTTTCTGACCAGTGTGTTTCTGACCAGTGTGTTTCTAAGCCACACCAAGCCAGTATTCTACCTTGTTTGTACCTGCAAGATCATGCCTAGTACATCTGCACTGTGATTGGACACTCTGACGGTGGCAAACTCGTGTTATGATCAATAGAAGTAAAAGTCACTTGGATAAATTTGTGGTCATGGTCAGTGGCACACGCCAACTTTGTCAAGGCATTGCGCACAATAGCCACACTGAGCCACCAGTATTCTACCTTGTTTGTACATGCAAGATCATGCCTAGTACATCTGCACTGTCAGTGGAGACTCTGACCGTGGCTGACTCGTGTTATGATTCATAGCCATTTAAGGTACTTGGTAAACGTTGTGGTCGTGGTCAGTGGAACATGCCAACTTTGTTGAGGCATTGCGCACATTAGCCATGCCAAGCCATCAGTTTTTTACCTTGTTTATACCTGCAAGGTCATGCATACTAGATGTGCACTGTGATTGGGCACTCTGACCGTTGCTGACTCGTGTTACGATTCGTAGAAGTTAAAGTCACTTGGTAAACTTTGTGGTCATGGTCAGTGGCACATGCCAACTTTGTCAAGGCATTGCGCACAATCGCCACACCGAGCCACCAGTATTCTACCTTATTTGTTCCTGCAAGAACATGCCTAGTACATCTGCACTATGACTGGACACTTTGACCGTGGCTGACTCGTGTTATGATCAATAGAAGTAAAAGTCACTTTGATACATTTGTGGTCATGGTCAGTGGCACATGCCAACTTTGTCAATGCACTGCATACAATAGCCACACCGAGCCACCAGTATTCTACCTTGTTTTTACCTGCAAGATCATGCCTAGTAAGTCTGCATTGTGATCGGACACTCTGACCGTGGCTGACTCGTGTTATGATNACAATAGCCACACCGAGCCACCAGTATTCTACCTTGTTTACACCTGCAAGGTCATTTCGAGTATATCTGCACTGTGACTGGACACTCTGACCGTGGCTGACTCGTGTTATGATCAACAGAAGTAAAAGTCACTTGGATACATTTGTGGTCATGGTCAGTGGCACATGCCAACTTTGTCAAGGCATTGCGCACAATAGCCACAGAAAGCCACCTGTATTCTATCCTGTGTGTACCGAAAAGGTCATGCCCAGTATATGTGCACTCTGATTGGAGACTCTGACCGTGTCTGACTTTTGTAATGAATCATATCCGTTGAAGGTACTTGGTAAAATCTGTGGTCATGGTCAGTGGCACATGCCGACTTTGTCAACGCATTGCGTACAATAGCCGTGCCAAGCCACCGGTTGTTTACCTTGTCTATACCTGCAAGGTCATGCCTCGTACATCTACAATGTGATTGGGCACTCTGACTGTGGCTGACTCAAGTTACAACTGGTAGACGTAAAAGTCACTTGGATACACTTGTGGTCATGGTTAGTGGCACATGCCAACTTTGTCAAGGCATTGCGCACAATAGCCACACCGAGCCACCAGTATTCTACCTTTTTTATACCTGCAAGGTCATGCCCAGTATATCTGCACTGTGATTGGACACTCTGACCGTGACGGACTCGTGTTATGATTCATAGTCGTTTAAGATACTTGGTGAACTGTGTGGTCATGGTCAGTGGCACTTGCCAACTTCGTCAAGGCATCGCGCACAATAGCCACACCGAGCCACCAGTATTCTATCCTTTTATACATGTAAGGTCATGCCCAGTATATCTGCACTGTGATTAGACACTCTGACCGTGGCTGACTCATGTAGTTCAATAGAAGTAAAAGTCACTTGGATACATTTGTGGTCATGGTCAGTGGCACAGGCCAACTTACTGAAGGCCTTGCGCACAATAGCCACACCGAGCCACCAGTATTCCACCTTGTTTATACCTGCAAGATTATGCCTAGTACATCTGCACTCTGATTGGACAGTCTGTCCGTGGCTGTCTCCTGCTATGATCAATAGAAGTAAAAGTCACTTGGATACATTTGTGGTCATGGTCAGTGGCACATGCCACCTTTGTCAAGGCATTGCGCACAGTAGCCACAGCGAGCCACCCTTATTCTACCTTGTTTATACCTGTAAGATGATTCCCAGTATATCTGCACTGTGATAAGACACTCTGACCGTGGCTGACTCGTGTTATGATCAATAGAAGTGACAGTCACTTGGATACATTTGTGGTCATGGTCAGTGGCACATGCCAAATTTGTAAAGGCATTGCGCACATCAGGCACACCGAGCCACCAGTATTCTACCTTGTTCGCACCTGCAAGATCATGCCTAGCACATCTGCAGTGTGATTGGACACTCTGACCGTGGCTGACTTGTGTTATGATCAATACAAGTAAACGTCACTTGGATACACTTGTGGTCATGGTCAGTGGCACATGCCAACTTTGTCAAGGCATTGCGCACAATAGCCGTGCCAAGCCACCGGTTTTTTGCCTTGTTTATATCTGCAAGGTCATGCATATAAGATTTGCACTATCATTGGGTACTCTGACTGTGGCTGACTCATGTTACCATTCGTATAAGTTCAAGTCACTTGGTAAACGTTGTGGTCATGGTCAGTGACACATGCCAAATTTGTCAAGGCATTGCGCACAATAGCCGTACCAAGACACCGGTGTTTTGCCTTGTTTGTACCTGAAAGGTCATGCATATTAGATGTGCACTGTGATTGGGCACTCGGATCATGGTTGACTCGTGTTACGATCAATAGAAGTAACAGTCACTTGGATACATTTGTGGTCATGGTCAGAGGCACATGCTAAATTTGATAAGGCATTGCGCAGAATAGCCACACTGAGCCACCAGTATTCTACCCTGTTTATACCTGCAAGGTCACGCCCAGTATATCTGCACTGTGATTGGACTCTCTGAACGTGGCTGACTCGTGTTATGATTCATAGCCATTTAAGGTAATTGGTAACCTTTGTGGTCATGGTCAGTGGCACATACCAACTTTGTTAAGGCATTGCGCACAATAGCCACTCCGAGCCACCAGTATTCTACCTTGTTTGCACCTGCAAAATCATGCCTAGTACATCTGCACAGCGATTGGACACTCTGACCGTGGCTGACTTGTGTTATTATCAATAGAACTAAAAGACACTTGGATATATTTGTGGTCATGGTCTGCGCCACATGCCAGCTTTATCAAGGCATTGCACACAATAGCCACACCGAGCCACCAGCATTCTACCTTGTTTGAACCTGCAAGATCATGCCTAGTACATCTGCACTGTGATTGGACACTCTGACCGTGGCTGACTTGTGTTATCATCAATAGAAGTAAAAGTCACTTGGATACATTTGTGGCCATGGTCGGTGGCACATGCCAACTTTGTCAAGGCATTGCGCACAATAGCCACGCCAAGCCACCAGTATTCTACCTTTTTTAATACCTGCAAGATCATGCCTAGGACATGTGCACTGTGATTGGACACTCTGACCGTGGCTGACTCGTGTTATGATCAATAGAAGTAAACGTCACTTGGATACATTTGTGGTCATGGTAAGTGGCACATGACAACTTTGTCAAGGCATTGCGCACAATAGCCACACCGAGCCAGCCGTATTCTACCTTGTTTGCACCTGCAAGATCATGCCTAGTACATCTGCACTGTGATTGGACACTCTGACCGTGGCTGAATCGTGTTATGATTCATAGCCGTTTAATGTACTTGGTAAACTTTGTGGGCATGGTCAGTGGCACATGCAAACTTTGTCAAGGCATTGCGCACAATAGTCGTGCCAAGCCACCGGTTTTTTACCCTATCTATACCTGCAAGGTTATGCATATTAGATGTGCACTGTGATTGGGTACTCTGACCGTGGCTGACTTGTATTATGATTCGTAGAAGTTAAAGTCACTTGGTAAACTTTGTGGTCATGGTCAGAGGTACATGCAAACATTGTCAAGGCATTGCGCACAATAGCCAGACCGAGCCACCAATATTCTACCTTGTTTGTACCTACAAGATCATGCCTAGTTCATATGCACTGTGATTGGACAATCTGACCATGGCTGGCTCGTGTTATGATCACTAGAAGTAAAAGTCACTTGGATACATTTGTGGTCATGGTCAGTGGCACATGCCAACTTTGTCAAGGCATTGTGCACAATAGACACAGCGAGCCACCAGTATTCTACCTTGTTTGTATATGCAAGATCATGCCTAGTACATTGCACAGTGATTGGACACTCTGACCGTGTCTGACTCGTGTTATGGTCAATAGAAATAAAAGTCACTTGGATGTATTTGTGGTCATGGTCAGTGGCACATGCCAACTTTGTCAAGGCATTGCACACAATAGCCACACCGAGCCACCAGCATTCTACCTTGTTTGAACCTGCAAGATCATGCTTAGTACATATGCACTGTAATTGGACACTCTGACCGTGGCCGACTCGTGTTATGATCAGTATAAGTAAAAGTCAGTTGGATTCATTTGTGGTCATGGTCAGTGGCACATGCCAACTTTGTCGAAACATTGCACACAATAGCCACACCGAGCCACCAGTATTCTGCCTTGTTTGTGCCTGCAAGGTCATACCCAGTATATCTGCACTGTGATTGGACACTCTGACCGTGGCTAACACGTGTTATGATTCATAGCCGTTTAAGGTATTTGGTAAACTTTGAGGTCATGGTCAGTGGCACATGCCAACTTTGTCAAGGCATTGTGCATAGTAGTCGTGCCAAGCCACCGGTGTTTTACCTTGTTTATACCTACAAGGTCATGCCTAATACACATGAACTGTGATTGGGCACTCTGACTGTGGCTGAATTGTGTTACGATTCGTGGAAGTTAAAGTCACTTGGTAAACTTTGTGGTCGTGGTCAGTGGCACATGCCAACTTTGTCAAGGCATTTCGCACAATAGCTACACCGAGCCACCAGTATTCTACCTTGTTTGCACCTGCATGATCATGCCTAATCCATCTGCACTGTGATTGGACACTCTGACCGTGGCTGACTTGTGTTATGATCAATAGAAGTAAAATTCACTTTGATACATTTGTGGTCATAGTCAGTGGCACATGCCACCTTTGTAAAGGCATTGCGCACAATAGCCACACCAAGCCACCAGTATTCTACCTTGTTTGTACCTGCAAGATCATCCCTAGTACAATTGCACTATGATTGGACACTCTGACCGTGGCTGACACGTGTTATGATCAATGGAAGTTAAAGTCACTTGGATACATTTGTGGTCATGGTCAGTAGCACACGCCAACTTTGTAAAGGCATTGCGCACAATAGCCACACCGAGCCACCAGTATTCTACCTTGTTTGTACCTGAAAGATCATGCCTAGTACATCTGCACTGTGATTGGACACTCTGACCGTGGCTGACTCGTGTTATGATTCATAGTCATTTAAGGTATTTGGCAAACGTTGTGGTCATGGTCAGTGGCACATGACAACTTTGTCAAGGCATTGCGCACATTTTCCATGCCAAGCCACCGGTTTTTTAAATTGTTTATGTCAGCAAGGTCATGCATATTAGATGTGCACTGTGATTGGGCACTCTGACCGTGGCTGACTCGTGTTACGATTCGTAGAAGTTAAAGTCACTTAGTAAACTTTGTGGTCATGGCCAGTGGCACATGGCAACTTTGTCCAGGCATTGCGCATAATAGCCACACCGAGCCATAAATATTCTACCTTGTTTGTACCTGTAAGATCATGTCTAGTACATATACACTGTGATTGGACACTCTGACCGTGGCTGACTTGTGTCATGATCAATTGAAGTAAAAGTCACTTGGATACATTTGTGGTCATGGTCAGTGGCACATGCCAACTTTGTCGAGGCATTGCGCACAATAGCCACACCGAGCCACCAGTATTAAACATTGTTTGTACCTGGAAGGTCATACCCAGTATATCTGCACTGTGATTGGAAACTCTGACCGTGGCTAACTCGTGTTATGGTTCATAGCCGTTTGAGGTACTTGGTAAAGTTTGAGGTCATGATCAGTGGCACATGCCAACTTTGTCAAGGCATGGCGCACAGTAGCCGTGCCAAGCCACCGGTGTTTTACCTTGTTTATACGTACAAGGCCATGCCTAGTACACATGAACTGTGATTGGGCACTCTGGCTGTGGCTGAATTGTGTTACGATTCGTAGAAGTTAATGTCACATGGTAAACAATGTGGTCGTGGTAAGTGGCACATGCCAACTTTGTCAATGCATTCCGCTCAATAGCCACACCGAGCCACCAGTATTCTACCTTGTTTGCACCTGCAAGATCATGCCTAATACATCTGCATTGTGATTGGACGCTCTAACCGTGGCTGACTTGTGTTATGATCAATAGAAGTAAAAGTCATTTGTATACATTTGTGGTCATAGTCAGTGGCACATGCCAACTTTGTCAAGGCATTGCGCACAATAGCTACACCGAGCCACCAGTATTCTATCTTGTTTGTACCTGCAAGATCATGCCTAGTACATCTGCATTGTGATTGGACACTTTGACCGTGGCTGACTCGTGTTTTGATCAATAGAAGTACAAGTCACTTGGATACATTTGTGGTCATGGTCAGTGGCACATGCCAACTTTGTCAAGGCAGTGCGCACAATAGCCGTACCAAGCCACCAGTTTTTTACATTGTTTAGATCTGCAAGGTCATGCATATAAGATATGCACTATGATTGGACACCCTGACTGTGGCTGACTCATCTTACGATTCGTATAGGTTAAAGTCACCTGGCAATCTTTGTGGTCATGGACAGTGACACATGCCAAAGTTGTCAAGGCATTGCGCATAATAGCCGTAGCAAGCCACCGGTTTTTTACCTTGTTTATTCCTTAAAGGTCATGCATATAAGATGTGCACTTTGATTGGGCACTCTGACCGTGGCTGACTCGTGTTACGATCAATAGAAGTAAAAGTCAGTTGGATACATTTGTGGTCATGGTCAGTGGCACATGCCAACATTTATAAGGCATTGCGCAGAATAGCCACACCAAGCCACCAGTATTCTACCATGATTGCACCTGCAAGATCATGCCTAGTACATTTGCACTGTGATTGGACACTCTGAATGTGGCTGACTCTTGTTATGATTCATAGAAGTTAAAGTTACTTGGTAAACTTTGTGGTCATGGTCAATGGCACATGCCAACTTTGTCAAGGCATTGGGCACAATAGCCACACCGAGCCACCAGTATTCTACCTTGTTTGCACCTGAAAGATCATGCCTAGTACATCTGCACAGTGATCGGACACTCTGACCGTGGCTGACTCGTGTTATGATCGATAGAAGTAAAAGTCACTTGGATATATTTGTGGTCATGGTCAGTGGCACATGCCAACTTTGTCAAGGCATTGCNCTACCTTGTTTGAACCTGCAAGATCATGCCTAGTACATCTGCACTGTGATTGGACACTCTGACCGTGGCTGACTCGTGTTATGATCAATTGAAGAAAAAATCAGTTGGATACATCTGTGGTTATGGTCAGTGGCACATGCCAACTTTGTCAAGGCATTGCGTACAATAGCCACACTGAGCCACCAGTACTCTACCTTGTTTGTACCTCCAAGGTCATGCCCAGCATATCTGCACTGTGATTGGACACTCTGACCGTGACTGACTCGTGTTATTATTTATAGCCATTCAAGGTACTTGGTAAACTTTGTGGTCATGGTCAGTGGCACATGCCAACTTTGTCCAGGCATTGCGCACAATAGCCGTACCAAGCCACCGGTGTTTTACCTTGTTTATACCTACAAGGTCATGCCTAGTACATCTGAACTGTGATTGGGCACTCTTTTTGTGGCTGAATCGTGTTACGATTCGTAGAAGTTAAAGTCACTTGGTAAACTTTGTGGTCATGGTCAGTGGCACATGCCAACTTTGTCAAGGCATTGCACACAAAAGCAGTGCCAAGCCACCAGTATTCTACCTTGTTTGCACCTGCAAGGTCATGCCTAGTACATCTTCAAATATGATTGGATAGTCTGACTGTAGCTGACTCGTGTTATGATCAATAAAAGTAAAAGTCAGTTGGATACATCTGTGGTCATGGTCAGTGGCACATGCCTACTTTGTCAAGGCATTGCGCACAATAGCCACACCGAGCCACCAGTATTCTACCTTTTTTATACCTGCAAGATCATGCCTAGTACATCTGCACTGTGATTGGACACCATGACCGTGGCTGACTCATGTTGTGATCAATAGAAGTAAGACTCTTTTGGATACATTTGTGGTCATGGTCAGTGGCACTTGACAACTTTGTCAAGGCATTGCACACAATAGCCACACCAAGCCACCCGTATTCTAACTTTTTTGTACCTTCAAGGTCATGCCCATTTCATCTGCACTGTGATTCGACACTCTGACTGTGGCTGACTCGTGTTATGCTTCATAGCCGTGTGAGGTACTTGGTATACTTTGTGGTCATGGTCAGTGGCACATGCCAACATTGTCAAGGCATTGCGCACAATAGCCGTGCCAAGCCACCGGTTTTTACCTTGTTTCCACCTGCAAGGTCATGCATATTAGATGTGCACTGTGACTGGGCACTTTAACCGTGGCTGACTCATGTTACGATTCGTAGACGTTAAAGTCACTTGGAAAACTTTTTGGTCATTGTCAGTGGCACATGCCAACATTGTCAAGGCATTGCGCACAATAGCCACACCGGGCCACAGTTATTCTACCTCGTTTGCACCTGCAAGATCATGCCTAGTACATCTGCACTGTGATTGGACACCCTGACCGTGGCTGACTCGTGTTATGATCAATAGAAGAAAAAATCACGTGGATACATTTGTGGTCATGGTCAGTGGCACATGCCAGCTTTGTCACGACATTGCGCACAATAGCCACACTAAGCCACATGTATTCTACCTTGTTTAGACTTGCAAGGTCATGCTCAGTGTATCTGCACTGCGATTGGACACTCTGATCGTGGCTGACTCGTGTTATGATTCATAGCCGTTTAAGGTACTCAATGAATTTTGTGTTCATGGTCAGTGGCACATGCCAACTTTGTCAAGGCATCGCGCACAATTGCCATGCCAAGCCACCAGTTTTTTACCTTGCTTATGCCTGCAAGGCCATGCGTATTAGATGTGCACTGTGATTGGGCACTCTAACTGTGGCTGACTCGTGTTACGATTATTAGAAGTTAAAGTCACTTGGTAAGCTTTGTGGTCATGGTCAGTGGCACATGTCAACTTTATCAAGGCATTGCGCACAATAGCCACACCAAGCCACCAGTATTCTACCTTGTTTGCACCTGAAATATTGTGCCCAGTACATCTGCAATGTGATTGGGCAATCTGACTGTTGCTAACTCGTGTTACAATTCATAGAAGTTAAAGTCACATGGAAACCTTTGTGGTCATGGTCTGTGGCACATGCCAACTTTGTCAAGGCATTGCGTACAATAGCCACACCGATCCACCAGTATTATACCTTGTTTGCACCTGCAATATCATGCTTATTACATCTGCACTGAGATTGGAAACTCTGACCGTGGCTGACTCGTGTTATGATTCATAGCCGTTTAATGCACTTGGTAAACGTTGTGGTCATCGTCAGTGGCACATGCCAACTTTGTCAAGGCATTGCACATAATAGCCATGCCAAGCCACAGGTATTCTACCTTGTTTGCCCTTGCAAGATCATGCCTAGTACATCTGCACTTTGATTGGACACTCTGACCGCGGCTGACTCGTGTTATGATCAATAGAAGTAAACATCACTTGGATACACTTGTGGTCATGGTCAGTGGCACATGCCAACTTTGTCAAGGCATTGCACATAATAGCCATGCCAAGCCACAGGTATTCTACCTTGTTTGCCCTTGCAAGATCATGCCTAGTACATCTGCACTTTGATTGGACACTCTGACCGCGGCTGACTCGTGTTATGATCAATAGAAGTAAACATCACTTGGATACACTTGTGGTCATGGTCAGTGGCACATGCCAACTTTGTCAAGGCATTGCGCACAATAGCCACACCGAGCCACCAGTATTCTACCTTGTTTGTACCTGCAAGGTCATGCCCAGTATATCTGCACTGTGATTGGACACTCTGACCGTGGCTGACGCGTGTTATGATTCATAGCCGTTTAAGGTACTTGGTAAATTTTGTGGTCATGGTCAGTGGCACATGCCAACTTTGTCAAGGCATTGCGCACAATAGCCATGCCAAGCCAGCGGTGTTTTGCCCTTTTTCTACCTACAATTTCATGCCTAGTACAAATGAACTGTGATTGGGCACTCTGACTGTGGCTGAGTCGTGTTACGATTCGTAGAAGTTAAAGGCACTTGGTAAACCTTTTGGTCATGGTCAGTGGCACATGCCAACTTTGTCAAGGCATTGCACATAATAGCCATGCCAAGCCACAGGTATTCTACCTTGTTTGCCCTTGCAAGATCATGCCTAGTACATCTGCACTTTGATTGGACACTCTGACCGTGGCTGACTCGTGTTATGATCAATAGAAGTAAACATCACTTGGATACATTTGTGGTCATGGTCAGTGGTACATGCCAACTTTGTCAAGGCATTGCGCACAATAGCCACACCGAGCCACTAGTTTTCTACCTTGTTTATACCTGCAGGATCATGCCTAGTACATCTGCACTGTGATTGGATACTCTGACCGTGGTTGACTCGTGTTATGATCAATAGAAGTAAAAGTCACTTGGATACATCCGTGGTCATGGGCAGTGGCACATAACAACTTTGTCAAGGCATTGCGCGCAATAGCCGTGCCAAGCCACTGGTTTTTCACCTTGTTTATACATGCAAGGTCATGCATGTTAGATGTGCACTGTGACTGGGCACTCTAACTGTGGCGGACTCATGTTACGATTCGTAGAAGTTAAAGTCACTTGGTAAGCTTTGTGGTCATGGTCAGAGGCACATGCAAACTTTGTCAAGGCATTGCGCGCAATAGCCGTGCCAAGCCACTGGTTTTTCACCTTGTTTATACATGCAAGGTCATGCATGTTAGATGTGCACTGTGACTGGGCACTCTAACTGTGGCGGACTCATGTTACGATTCGTAGAAGTTAAAGTCACTTGGTAAGCTTTGTGGTCATGGTCAGAGGCACATGCAAACTTTGTCAAGGCATTGCGCGCAATAGCCGTGCCAAGCCACTGGTTTTTCACCTTGTTTATACATGCAAGGTCATGCATGTTAGATGTGCACTGTGACTGGGCACTCTAACTGTGGCGGACTCATGTTACGATTCGTAGAAGTTAAAGTCACTTGGTAAGCTTTGTGGTCATGGTCAGAGGCACATGCAAACTTTGTCAAGGCATTGCGCGCAATAGCCGTGCCAAGCCACTGGTTTTTCACCTTGTTTATACATGCAAGGTCATGCATGTTAGATGTGCACTGTGACTGGGCACTCTAACTGTGGCGGACTCATGTTACGATTCGTAGAAGTTAAAGTCACTTGGTAAGCTTTGTGGTCATGGTCAGAGGCACATGCAAACTTTGTCAAGGCATTGCGCACAATAGCTACACCGAGCCACCAGTATTCTACCTTGTTTATACCTATAACGTCATGCCCAGTATATCTGCACTGTGATTGGACACTCGAACTGTGGGTGACTCCTGTTTTCATCAATAGAAGTAAATGTCACTTGGATACGTTTGTGGGCATGGTCAGTGGCACATGCCAACTTTGGCAAGATATTGCGCACAATAGCCACGCCAAGCAACCTGTATTGTACCTTGTTTACACATCGAAGGTCATGCCCAGTATATGTGCACTGTGATTGGACACTCTGACCGTGGCTGACTCGTGTTATGATTCATGGCCGTTAAAGGTACTTGGTAAATTTTATGGTCATGGTCAGTGGCACATGCCAACTTTGTCAAGGCATTGCGCACAATAGCCATGCCACGCCACCGGTTTCTTACCTTATTTATGCCTGCAAGGTCATGCATATTATATGTGCACTGTGATTGGGCACTCTGACTGTAGCTGACTCGTGTTACGATTCTTAGAAGTTAAAGTCACTTGGTAAGCTTTGTGGTCATGGTCAGTGGCACATGCCAACTTTGTCAAGGCATTGCGCACAATAGCCACACCAAGCCACCAGTATTCTACCTTTTTTGCACCTGAAAGATCGAGCCTAGTACATCTGCACTGTGAGTGGGTACTCTGACTATGGCTGACTTGTGTTATGATTCGTAGAAGTAAAAGTCACTTTGCAAGCTTTGTGGTCATGGTCAGTGGCACATTCCAACTTTGTCAAGGCATTTCACACAATAGCCACACCAAGCCATCAGTATTCTACCTTGTTTGAACCTGCAAGATCATGCCTAGTCCATCTGCACTGTGGTCCGACACTCTGACCGTGGCTGACTCGTGTTACGATCAATAGAAGTACAAGTCACATGGATACATTTGTGGTCATGATCAGTGGAACATGCCAACTTTGTCAAAGCATTGCGCACAATAGCCACACCGAGCCACCAGTATTCTACCTTGTTTGTACCTGCAAGGTTAAGCCCAGTATATCTGCACTATGATTGGACACTCTGACCGTGGCTGACTCTTGTTATGATTCATAGCCGTTTAAGGTACTTGGTAAACTTTGTGGACATGGTCTGTTGCACATGCCAGTTTTTTCAAGGCATTGCGCACAATAGCCGTGCCAAGCCACCGGTTTTTAACCATTTATGTACCTGCAAGGTCATGCCTAGTACATCTGAACTGTGATTTGGGCACTCTGACTGTGGCTGAATTGTGTTACAATTTGTAGAAGTTAAAGTCACTTGGTAAACTTTGTGGTCATGGTCAGTGGCACATGCCAACTTTGTCAAGGCATTGCGCACAATAGCCACACTGAGACACCAGTATTCTACCTTGTTTGCACTTGCAATATCATGCCTAGTACATCTGTACTGTGATTGGAAACTCTGACCGTGGCTGACTCATGTTATGATCATTAGAAGTAAAAGTCACTTTGATACATTTGTGGTCATGGTCAGTCGCACATGCCAACTTTGTCAAGGCATTGCGCACAATAGCCACACCAAACCACCAGTATTCTACCTTGTTTATACCTATAACGTCATGCCCAGTATATCTGCACTATGATTGGACACTAAGACCGTGGCTGACTTATGTTATGATTCGTATTTATTTAAGGTACTTGGTAAACGTTGTGGTCATGGTCAGTGGCACATGCCAACATTGTCAAGGCATTGCGCAGAATAGCCGTGCCAAGCCACCGGTTTTTTACCTTGTTTGTACCTGAAAGATCATGCCTAGTACATCTGAACTGTGATTGGGCACTCTGACTGTGGCTGATTCGTGTTACGATTCGTAGGAGTTAAAGTCACCTGGTAATCTTTGTGGTCATGGTCAGTGGCACATGCCAGCTTTGTCAAGGCATTGCACACAATAGCCACACCGAACCACCAATATTCTACCTTGTTTGCGCCTGCAAGATCATGCCTAGTACATCTGCACTGTGATTGGACACTCTGACTGTGACTGACTCGTGTTATGATCAATAGAAGTAGAAGTCACTTGGATGTATTTGTGGTCGTGGTCAGTGGCACATGCCAACTTTGTCAAGGCATTGCGCACAATAGCCACACAGACTCACCAGAATTCGACCTTGTTTGCCCCTGCAAGATCATGCCTAGTACATATGCACTGTGATTGGACACTCTGACCGTGGCTGACTTGTATTATGATTCATAGCCGTTAAAGGTACTTGGTAAACGTTGTGGTCATGGTCAGTGGCACATGCAAACGTTGTCAAGGCATTGCGCAGAATAGCCGTGCAACGACGTTTTTTACCTTGTTTAAACCTGCAAGGTCATGTCTAGTACATCTTAACTGTGATTGGACGCTCTGACCGTGGCTGACTCGTGTTACGATTCGTAGAAGTTAAAGTCACTTGGTAAACTTTGTGGTCATGGTCAGTGGCACATGCCAACTTCGTCAAGGCATTGCGCACAATAGCCATACCGAGCCACCAATATTCTACCTTGTTTATATCTGCAAGGTCATGACCAATACACCTGCACTGTGATTGGGCACTCTAACTGTGGCTGACTCGTGTTACGATTCGTAGACGTTAAACTCGCTTGGTAAACTTTGTGGTCATGGTCAGTGGCACATGCCGACTTTGTCAAGGCATTGCACGTAATAGCCACACCGAGCCACCAGTATTCTACCTCGTTTGAACCTGCAAGACCATGCATAGTACATCTGCACTGTGATTGGACACTCTGACCGTGGCTGACTTGTGTTATGATCAATAGAAGTAAATGTCACTTGGATACATTTGTGGTCATGGGTAGCCACACTGAGCCACCAATATTCTACCTTGTTTATACCTGTAAGGTCCTACCCAGTATACCTGCACTGTGATTGGACACTCTAACCGTGGCAGACTCGTGTTAAGATTCATAGCCGTTTAAGGTACTTGGTAAAAGGTGTGGTCATGGTCAGTGGCACATGCCAACCTTGTCAAGGAATTGCGCACAATAGTCGTGCCAAGACACCAGTTTTTTTCTGGTCTATACCTGCAAGGTCATGCATATTAGATGTGCGCTGTGATTGGGCACTCTGACCGTGGCTGACTCGTGTTGCGATTCGTAGAAGTTAAAGTCATTTGGTAAACGTTGTGGTCATGGTATGTGGCTCATGCCAACTTTGTCAAGGCATTGCGCATAATAGCCAAACCAAGCCACCAGTATTGTGCCTTGTGTATACCTGTAAGGTCATGCCCTGTATATCTACACTGTGATTGCACACTCTGACCGTGGTTGACTTGTGTTATGATCGATAGAACTAAATGCCACTTGGATACACTTGTGGTCATGGTCAGTGGAACATGCCAACTTTGTCAAGGCAATGTGCACAAAAGCCACACCAAGCATCCAGTATTATACCTTGTTTATACCTGCAAGATCATGCCTAGTACATCTGCACTGTGATTGGACACTCTGACCGTGGCTGACTCGTGTTATGATAAATAGAAGTAAATGTCACTTGGATACATTTGTGGTCATGGTCAGTGGCACATGCCAACTTTGTCATAGCAATGCGCACAAGAGCCATGCCAAGCCACTGGTTTTTAACCTTGTTTGTAAATGCAAGGTCATGCATATTAGATGTGCACTGTGATTGGGCACTCTGACTGTGGCTGACTCGTGTTACAATTCATTGAAGCTAAAGTCACTTGGTAAACGTTGTGGTCATGGTCAGTGGCACATGCCAACTTTTTCAAGGCATTGCGCACAATAGCCACACCAAGCTACCAGTATTCTACCTTGTTTGAACCTGCAAGATCATTCCTATTACTTTTGCAATGTGACTGGACACTCTGACTGTGGCTGACTCGTGTTGTGATCAATAGGAGTAAACATCACTTGGATACATTTGTGGTCATGGTCTGTGGCACATGCCAACTTTGTGAAGGTATTGCACACAATAGCCACATCGAGCCACCCGTATTATACCTTGTTTACACCTGTAACGTCATGTCCAGTATATATGTACTGTGACTGGACACTCTGACCGTGGCTGACTCGTGTTATGATTCATAGCCGTTTAAGGTACTTGGTAAACTTTGTGGTCATGGTCAGTGGCACATGCCAACTTTGTCAAGGCATTGCGCACAATAGCCGTGCCAAGACACCAGTTTTTTTACCCTCTTTATACCTGCAAGGTCATCCCTAGTACGTCTGAGTTGTGATTGGGCACTCTGAATGTGGCTGACTCGTGTTACAATTTGTAGAAGTTAAAGTCACATGGTAAACTTTGTGGTCATGGTCAGTGGCACGTGCCAACTTTGTCAAGGCGTTGCACACAATAGCCACACCGAGTCACCAGTATTCTACCTTGTTTGCACGTGCAAGATCATGCCTAGTACATCTGCATTGTGATTGGACACTCTGACCGTGGCGGACTCGTGTTATGATCAATAGAAGTAAAAGTCACTAGGATATATTTTTGGTCATGGTCAGTGGCACATGCCAACGTTTTCAAGGCATTCCACACAATAGCCACACCGAGCCACCAGTATTCTACCTTGTTTGCACCTGCAAGATCATGCCTAGTACATCTGCACAATGATTGGACACTCTCACCGTGGTTGACTCGTGTTATGATTCATCGATGTTTAAGGTACTTGGTAAACTTTGTGGTCATGGTCAGTGGCACGTGCCAACTTTGTCAAGGCATTGTGCACAATAGCCATGCCAAGACACCAGTTTCTTACCCTGTTTATACCTGCAAGGTAATGCATATTAGATGTGTACTGTGATTGGGCACTCCGACTGTGGCTGACACGTGGTACGACTCAAAGACGTTTAACTCACTTGGTAAACCTTGTGGTCATGGTCAGTGGCACATGCCAACTTTGTCAAGGCATTGCGCACAATAGCCACACTGAGCCACCAGTTTTCTACCTTGTTTATGCCTACAAGGTCATGCCTAACATATCTGCACAGTGATTGGACACTCTGACCGTGACTGACTCGTGTTATGATCAATAGAAGTAAAAGTCACTTGGATGCATTTGTGGTCTTGGTCAGTGGCACATGCCAACCTTGTCAAGGCATTGCGCACAATAGCCACACCGAGCCACCAGTATTCTACCTTGTTTGCACCTGCAAGGTCATGCCCAGTATATCTGCAATGTGAGTGGACACTCTGACCGTGGCCAATTCGTGTTATGATTCATAGCCGTTTAAGGTACTTGGTAAACTTTGTGGTCATGGTCAGTGGCCCATGCCAACTTTGTCAAGGCAATGCGCACAATAGCCGTGCCAAGACACCGGTTTTTTACCCTCTTTATACCTGCTGGGTCATCCCCAGTACATCTGAGTTGTGATTGGGCACTCTGACTGTGGCTGACTCGTGTTACAATTCGTAGAAGTTAAAGTCACATGGTAAACTTTGTGGTCATGGTCAGTGGCACGTGCCAACTTTGTCAAGGCATTGCACACAATAGCCGTTCCAAGACACCGGTAATTTACCCTGTCTATACCTGCAAGGTCATGCATATTAGATGTACACTATGATTGGGCACTCCGACTGTGGCTGACACGTGTTACAATTCACATAAGTTAAAGTCACTTGGTAAACTTTGTGGTCATGGTCAGTGCCAACCTTGTCAAGGCACTGTGCACAATAGCCACACCGAGCCACCAGTATTCTACCTTATTTATAACTGCAAGATTATGCACAGTACATGTGCACTGTGATTGGACACTCTGACCATGGCTGACTCGTGTTATGATTCATATCCGTTTAAGGTACTTGGTAAACTTTGTGGTCATGGTGAGTGCCACATGGCAACTTTGTCAAGGCATTCCGCAGAATAGCCGTGCCACGCCACAGGTTTTTTAACTTGTTTATACCTGCAATGTCATGTGAATTACATCGAAACTATGATTGGACGCTCTGACCATGGCTGACTCGTGTTACGATTCGTAGAAGTTAAAGTCACTTGGTAAACTTTGTGGTCATGGTCAGTGGCACATACCAACTTTGTCAAGGCATTCCGCACAATAGCCACACCGAGCCATCAATATTCTACCTTGTTCATACCTGCAAGGTCATGCCCAATACATCTGCACTGTGATTGGGCACTCTAACTGTGGCTGACTTGTGTTACGATTCGTAGAAGTTAAACTCACTTGGTAAACTTTGTGGTCGTGGTCAGTGGCACATGCCGACTTTGTCAAGGCATTGCGCACAATAGCCACACCGAGCCACACATATTCTACCTTGTTTGAACCTGAAAGACCATGCCTAGTACATCTGCACTGTGATTGGACACTCTGACTGTGGCTGACTTGTGTTATGATCAATTGAAGTAAAAGTCACTTGGATACATTTGTGGTCATGGGTAGTGACACGTGCCAACTTTATCAAGGCATTGCGCACAATAGCCACACCGAGCCACCAGTATTCTATCTTGTTTATACCTGCAAGGTCCTGCCCAGTATACCTGCACTATGATTGGACACTCTAACCGTGGCTGACTCGTGTTATGATTCATAGCCGCTTCAGGTACTTGGTAAACTTTGTGGTCATTGTCAGTGGCACATGCCAAGTTTGTCAAGGCATTGCGCACAATAGCCGTGCCAAGACACCAGTTTTTTCCCTTGTTTATACCTGCAAGGTCATGCAT
>SZWC01001120.1:266460-284445 GCA_023375785.1 Penium margaritaceum
ACTGTGATTGGACACTCTGACCGTGGCTGACTCGTGTTATGATCAATAGAAGTAAAAGCCACTTTGATACATTTGCGGTCATGGTCAGCGGCACATGCCAACTTTGTCAAGGCATTGCGCACAATAGCCATACCGAGCCACCAGTATTCTACCTTGTTTATACCTGCAATGTCATGCCCAATATACTTGCACTGTGATTGGACACTCTGACCGTGGCTGACTTGTGTTATGATTCATAGCCGTTCAATGTACTTGGTAAACGTTGTGGTCATGGTCAGTGGCACATACCAACTTTGTCAAGGCATTGCGCACAATAGCCATACCAAGCCACCGGTTGTTTACCTTGTTTATACGTGCAAGGTCGTGCATATTAGATGTACGCTGTGATTGGGTACTCTGACCGAGGCTGACTTGTGTTACTATTCGTACAGGTCAAAGTCACTTGGTAAACTTTGTGGTCATGGTCAGTGGCACATGCCAACTTTGTCAATGCATTGCGCAAAATAGCCACACCGAGCCACCAGTATTCTACCTTGTTTGAACCTGCAATATCATGCCTAGTACATCTGCACTATGATTGGACACTCTGACCGTGGCTGACTCGTGTTATGATTCATAGCCGTTTAAGGTACTTGGTAAGCTTTGTGGTCATGGTCTGTGGCACATGCCAACTTTGTCAAGGCATTGCGCACAATAGCCACACCGAGCCACCGGTATTCTACCTTGTTTATACCTGCAAGGTCATTTCCAGTATATCTGCACTGTGGTTGGACACTCTGACCGTGGCGGACTCGTGATATTATTCATAGCCGTTTAAGGTACTTGGTAAACTTTATGGTCATGGTCAGGGGCACATGCCAACTTTGTCAAGGCATTGCGCACAATAGCCGTGCCAAGACACCAGTTTTTTACCATGTTTATACCTGCAAGGTCATGCATGTTAGATGTGCACTGTGATTGGATACTCTGACCGTGGCTGACTTGTGTTATGATTCGTAGAAGGTAAAGTCACTTGGTAAACTTTGTGGTCATGGTCAGTGGCACATGCCAACCTTGTCAGAAAAAAACGAGCGAGCACAGCATGAGCAGAAGCAAGTAGAGGCACGGAACCAGGCAGAAGTGACGTAGGGATGTGACGGAAGCAGAGCGGCGAGGGCTGGCACAAGGAGTTAGTTCTAGAGTCGCGAGATTGCGCGAGGCACTGAAGCTCCAAGGTGGACAGAGCGCAGAGGAGAGAACTTGAGAGCGAAGTGAGGAAGGCGTTGGAGGCGAAAGGTTGAGGATGGAAAATCAAAGAGTCGTGAAGAGACAGTGGTGTGCGAAGACAATGGATGCGAGAGACGAGTAGAGCAGGAATACGGCGGCGAAGCCGCAGAACCAAAGGGAACAGGATGAATAGAACTGTTCTGGTTCATCTAGGGAGAGAATCAGCATCTTCCTTATATACAACAGATTAGGATAAACCGGGTATCAATGGCTTCTTTTTGCTAGCCTCACGCGTGGCGACGTGGTCGCTTAGAAGGGGCGGCCCGACTCTGGTGGAACGGTCGTGACCGGCCAGCCGTCGCCGAGGAGGTTCAGGGTGGATTCTGAATCGATAATGGACGCTCGGATTATCCGAGGGATGTATGAGAGGGACCTTGTCGAAGTCATATTTCTGATAGCCTCCCTGATTCCGATAAGACATAATCTCTTAGTGCCTATAGGGCCTCAGTATCCAAGTGTTGCTGTCTGATGGGGGGATTGACCACTCGACGGAGGGAGAGGACGAACATATTGCAGATATTTGGGTTCCATGCTGCTGCCACAAGGGTGTGCCAAATTGCTGTGACAGTTGATACTTCGTCGATGATCGTGTGGTAGACAGTATGGGTGGTGTCACGTAGGCACCTTTTGACATCCTGCAAGGTTGTCGTGTAAGCCCTTGGAGGACACCCGGGGTTGTCATACACTCCTTCCACAAAGAAGGAGAGCTGATACCCGCGAAAAAAAGAGTGCTTTGTCTTGATTTGGATGCCACCATACCAGTCGTGGNGGTTCAGGGTGGAATCTGAATCGATAATGGACGCTCGGATTATCCGAGGGATGTATGAGAGGGACCTTGTCGGAGTCATATTTCTGATAGCCCCCCTGATTCCGATAAGACATAATCTCTTAGTGCCTATAGGGCCTCAGTATCCAAGTGTTGCTGTCTGATGGGGGGATTGACCACTCGACGGAGGGAGAGGACGAACATATTGCAGATATTTGGGTTCCATGCTGCTGCCACAAGGGTGTGCCAAATTGCTGTGACAGTTGATACTTCGTCGATGATCGTGTGGTAGACAGTATGGGTGGTGTCACGTAGGCACCTTTTGACATCCTGCAAGGTTGTCGTGTAAGCCCTTGGAGGACACCCGGGGTTGTCATACACTCCTTCCACAAAGAAGGAGAGCTGATACCCGCAAAAAAAATAGTGCTTTGTCTTGATTTGGATGCCACCATACCAGTCGTGGTTGTTTTCTCCAACTGATCAAGAAAAGGAACATGTGTCCAGTTGATGGCTTGTGCTGCCATAATGATTTGTCGTTGCGGGTGCGTGGCAGTTGTTGGTGTCTGCTCACAAGCAAAGCACAGGAGGTTCACCCTGTTGAAGATGGGGCTGGGGTTGGAGAAGAAGGGAGAGAGGGTGGAAGAGAAGTACTGCAGGAGGTTTGGCGTGAGTGTAGGGTACTGCCAAGTACGATCAGGCAGATTGGTTTGATGAGAGATGATGCTGAGAAGGATGATGTGGAAGAGTAGGAGGATGCTTGTTGGAGTGGGCGCAGGGGTGGAACCACGTGCGCTTTGCGATAGAGGGATAGAATGCGGCAAGGGGAAGGTGAGAGCCAACGCACCGCGAGAAATATACTTCCGGCGTGGGTGCAGGTAGCTGCAAAGAGGACAGCTAGCTCGTGCAGATCCTTTGTGCTGGTTGCAGATGCTGATGATGAGGAGCAGACATTGATGAAATAGGCGTGGGCGCAGGGGCGGAACCACGTGCGCTGTGGAGGTTTTTGGCGTGGACGTAGGTCATCGTGAAGCGGGCAATGCGATCGGGCGGATCCTTGTCCCGAGTAGGAGCACGATGCTGACTTGAAGAGGAAGCTGAGGGAGCTGATGGCTGAGTGGGCGTAGGGGTAGAACCACGTGCGCAGCTGAGCAGAAGAGTAGACTGAGGCAAGGGGAAGACAGGTGCCAACACGCCGTGAGAAATCTGCAGCCGGCGTGGGTGCAAGCTGCTGCGAAGCGTGGAGCGAGCTTGTGCAGGTCCTTGTCCTGGCCACAGATGCGGATGATGATCAAACGGAAGCTGATGAAAGAGGAGAGGGCGTATGGGCGGAACCACGTGCGCTGCGGAAGTTTTTGGCGTGAGCGCAGGTCGTCGCAAAGTGGGCGATGCGACCGGACGGATCCTTGTGCCGAGCAGGAGGATGATGCTGCATGGAAGAGGAAGCCGAGGAAGCTGATGGTTGAGTGGGTGCATGGGCGGAACCACGTGTGCAGATAATGAGGACGATCAAGGCGGAGACGGCGTGGACGATGTGGATGCTGACGGGCGACGCGAGGAAGGCAGAGGAGGTTGAGTTGGAGTAGGAGGCAGGAGTGATAACAAGGTCGCCAGGAGACAGCGGATCAAGATGAAGATGACATGAAGATGGAGGCAAACGCTGATGAAGATGGAAGATGGCGAAGGACATGGAGAAGGCGGAGGATGGACAGATGAGGACAATCATCTGGGTGGAGGCCTCGTGCAGCTATATGCCTGACCATGTCTTCAATTAGGTCAGTGTGTATGTGTGCAAGATGACGATGCAGCAGTTCAGTGTGCTTTGCATCCGTGACAGTTGCTACATGCGCCTGTGGGCGCTGTGAATGCATTGGAACAAGAGGGAAGAGAGTCAGACGATAGAGCATGTCTGCATGTAACAGTCCGTCAGCCAGCAGAGCATCAGTTGCATCAAAAAGAGTGCATTGTTGTTTCTACATGACGGTGGACACACTAGCTTGACGATCAAGCTGACCACCAAACAACAAATTCACTCTCAGTTTGGGTACAAACAGGACACCAGTCAGCCATATCACCCCACCAGGCGCCTGAAGTGCCACAGTGTCCACGTCCTCAACTGCAAGCACTTCCCCAGACCCTGTCTTCACCCCTTCAACATCAGGTGTAGCATACAAGGAGGCAAAGAGCTGGCGATGCGGCGACATGTGATGCAAGGCAGCAGTGTCATACAGCCATTCATGCATGGGCAAAATGTGAGTGGTGGTGACATGCGTGTGCCCAAGCCTCTGACCTGACGGTTGCTGTGATGCTCTCGGCTCCGGTGGGTGGAGCTCCATCGGGGTAGTCCAGCCAGTTGGCGGAACTGTCGTGGGCTGCTGTGCCTCGAAGGTGGTGGATTGCATAAGCTTGTTCATCCAGAAGCGCACGCACAAGTACGTTGAAGGCGCGTAGGAGGACCCGCTCCTCGGCATCATCGGTTCGCGGTGAGAGGTACAGGTCCTCTAAGCCGTGTTCCGCCGTCCAAGCAAGAAAAACATCTTTCCATGCCAAGAAGTCACGTGTTCCTAGCGGCAGCGGTGTAAGGTCCTTTTGGGACATTACTTTGTTCAACTCGTCGCACGATACGGGTCCGGACGTGGCCGTGGGTTGATTAGCGACGGGGTTGCCACTACCACCCAGAACTGATCGGGAGGCACTCATTGTGAGTGCTAGACTGTGTTGACGTTGCTGTGAAGGTGCTAGAGGTCCTCTCACTACCCCTCCACTTCCCTTCTACTCCTCTTACTACTAGCACCTCGCACACTTAGGAGGTAGGCACGTGGAGGAATCTGCTGTGTTTTAGGCACGGCGATTCCTGTCGCTTCCCTCCCCTTTCTTCCCTTGGCTGCGCCCGGCGTTGCTTCTCCAAGGCTGTTCGTCAGTAGGTGGCCCCTTGGGGAGGGCGTCGGCGAGCCTTTTCCTCCTCTTCAGCACCCTCGCGCGCTCCTCAGCGCGAACCCCTAAGGGATGCGGCAGCCCTGCGGACATGACGGCGGCGGCTGCGACCTGCTTCTGCGGCGGTTTGAGCCACCGTGAATCTTCAGATCTGCGCGATTTCACACCTCCACCCCTTACTTTCCCATTTTTCCCTCTGTTACTCTATCCAAACCCTATGATAATGGCTCTGATACCATGAGATTTGCAATACAAATCCAACAAGACCATCAGCAAGTCAAATGGTCAAGTATCTTCAAAGATAGGCGTGGGTTTACCTAGCGGCCTAGCACAACGCCATGGCTTAGCAGGAACTCAAAGCAGGGAGTCCTACGGGGTGAAGCCCGCTAAGCAAACCCACCCGTCGGCCAGCAAGTGAAGCTCGCTTGCGCACTCTCAAAAAGCGAGGGCATAGTGCCTCTCGTGTCCTACAAAAACACCACACAATCCCAAGACGAGTTGGGTCATAGACTAGTGCGGTCCTCACTAACCCAAGTTCAAAAGTATGACTAAACTAGGTCACCACAGTAGAACAGTTCACACATTTAGCGGATTAAGTCTAGGTTTTGATGAGTGGGATAATACCAGCATCGGCGGGCTACCGAATGCATCCGGGCACTGCTGCTAGGAGGTAAGCGAGCACGCGTGGAGCAGGCGGGAGTGTCGCCGGTCCAAAGGTGGCGCGTGCGCTCACTATGTGTCGCCTCCACTCGCTGTGTCAGCAGGCCCTGTACACTCATGGCCACAATGTAGAGCATATATATACACGAGAGGATTAACAGCAAGTCTCTCCAGTTTCTCAGTAAGTAACACTAGACCAACCCTCCACATTGGGTGATAAGGCCGTGCCACATGAGGGATAAGTTGCGACGGTCATGCTTGGCCACGAGAAAGTGTAGTAGAGGGTCAACAAGTGTGTGAAGCCCGCGTCTGAGTTCTGTGTTGAACAGCGCAAGCTGAGCTTGAAAGTCATCGGGGCTGTCGTGGTCGTTGGGACTGCACCAGAGTGGTCTCTCCAGAAACGATCTCACAATGGGAAAGTGGAAGAGGTAATAGGGTTTCAACGTTTCGTAGAAGATCTGCTGCCATTTGTCGATGTTGGTCACAATGACGTCACAATAGTCGTCCCCTGGAAGGAAGAGGAGCCTGGGGATGTCTGGCAGAGTGGGGAAAATGTCCACG
This sequence comes from Penium margaritaceum, assembly GCA_023375785.1. NCBI lineage: Eukaryota > Viridiplantae > Streptophyta > Zygnematophyceae > Desmidiales > Peniaceae > Penium > Penium margaritaceum. The sequence goes on from SZWC01001120.1 coordinate 272,645, forward strand.
TAAAAGATCCACAGATAGTAGGAGCGTCGCATCCATGCATACTGCAACACGGAGTACCATCGCTGAGCTGCAATGTCAATTGGCTGTTCGATGCGGAGGTAGATGCTACCGAGGAACTTTCTGAGTAGATTCCAGATGGCAGTGAAGGTGGCATCAGTATCCCTGGGCTGACGCCGGTTGCTGTGGAGGTGGTCATATTTGCCAAGCAGCATTCTGGCCACCTCGTACCCATTGATAAAGATGACTTGTACACATGAAATGACGCTATCCGACCAACTGAGGATGCTGCTGGCCTTGGGGCCAAGAACAGGAAGTTCAGTCCACGCAGTGGTCAGCTTGTCCATGGCAAGCGAGGAAAGAGAGGAGTTGACAATAGAGTGTGAAGGAAAGGGAGAACCAATGGGAAAGTGAGAAAAAGGGTGAGACCACGTGTGCGGAGGAAGGTTTTGGGGGCGCAGGTTGATCTTGAATGAGCGATGTGCCGTGTACACAATGAAGGAAGGTGAAGGAGGAAGGCAGAACAACGGAGTTGGTACAGGGATGAGACCTCGTGCTAGGCTGAAGTTTCGGCGTGGGCGCAGGTCGTCGTGCAACGGGTGATGCGACCGGGCGGATCCTTGTACCGAGCGGATAATATTGAAGTGATCAAGAGGAGGCAGAGGCGGCTGATGAATGAATGGGTGCACAGGCAAAACCACGTGCGTTGTCGCAATATAGGGATAGAATGCGGCAAGGGGAAGGCAGGTGCCAATGCGCCGCGAGAAATCTGCTGCCAGCATGGGTGCAGGATGCTGCAAAGTGGTTAGCTAGCTTGTGCAGGTCCTTGTGCTGGTCGCAGATGCAGATGATGAGGAGGCAAAAGCTCATAAAAGAGGAGTGGACGCAGGGGCAAAACCACGTGCACGGCGGAAGGTTTCGGCGTGGGCGCAGGTCGTCGTGAAATGGGCGATGCGACCGGGCGGATCCTTGTGCTGAGCTGATGTGGAAGTGAAGCAGAAGAAGGCGGAGGCAACTGATGGCTGAGTTGGTACATGGGTGAGACCACGTGCACAGTGGATGAAGGCTGATGAGGAAGGCGGCGTGGATGATGCTGCTGACGAGGAACTTGGGAGGAGGTGATAGAAGACGAGATGACACGAGCTGTTGATGAAGCTAGAGAGACAGGCGAAGGGCGACACGAGTAGGGCAGATGAGATTGAGACAACGAAGGAGGCTCGAGTGAAGATGATGACAAGGGCGGAGGGCAGATGACGGAGGCAGAGGATGGAGGTGTAGCCGGATGATGACGGGGTGCTTGGAAGAGCGAGTGAGGCAACAAATGGCTCTGCTTTGAAGAGAGTGACGGCTTGTTCCCTAGTTGGCCCGAGACCGGCGGACAGGAAGACTGGTGGTGTCTGATGTCTTGGTTTGCTGGAGGGAATTGGTTGTAGCACATAAAGTCATGCGGAGGGCAGAGACACTGGACCGCTGATGTCAAGAGAGTGATGGTTTGTTCCCCAGTTGGCTCACAATGGGAGCAGGAAGACTGGTGGTGTCCGATGTCCTGCCGGCGGGCGTTGCACTGCTGTTGCTGACGATGCTAGAAGGCGGTGCGAGGACGTGGTGCTGTACAACGAGTGCGAGGGGGCTGATGTCGATGGGGCAGATGGAGCAGATGAGGCTGATGAGAGGAGAGAAGAAAGACGGAGGTGCTTGCAAAGATGAGAGGCAGCAGGTGACGAGCGGCAAGAAGCTTCCGGGAAGTTGCCGACAGGCGGCAGCTTGGGAGTTGCTTGCGGCTGTTGTAAAAAAGTCACCAATTGTTGGCCACGGGTGCGGAATGGGCGCAGGGCTTCCTTAGGATGATGAGGCTTTGCTTCAGCGCAAAAAGACTCCAGGCAACGTTGCTGATGTCAGCTATATCCGAGGTGGAGAGGTGCAAAGTAACGGCAGAGGCGACGGAAGAGTGCAGATACAAGAGGCGATGTAGTGATGGAGGCAGAGCAATGACGAGGTCACGGGGCACCAGGTGATGTTGCCTGATGCTCTGATACCATGTCAGAAGAATGCAATGCGCGAGGATGGCAGGAGCGGAAGCAGGTAGAAGCACTGTGGCATGCAAAAGTGAGGTAGCAGAAAGACGGAAGCAGAAAGGCAAAGCTAGTCCTAAGGAGTTAGTCGTAGGACCTTGAGAGAGGCGAGGCACACAAGATCCAAGGTAGAAAGAGGGCAATGAGAGAGCACGGGAGCGAAGCGAGTGAAGTGCCAGATGTGAGCGAAAGGTCACAAGTGAGGAAGCGAAGCGATAGATGATAGGCGAGGTGAACGCAGGCAGGAGGTGAGCAGAGCGAAGACACGACGGCGACGCCGCGGAACCGAAAGGGAACAGGATGTGTGGAACTGTTCAGGTTAAGCTAGGAGGGAATGAACGTCATCCTTATAAGGGACGGGACAAGACAGAAAGGGAAAGAAAAGGCTTATTGTGCACTAGCCGGACGTGATGGCGGTCGGGCCGCTTATTAGGAGATAACTCGGTATCGTGCCGTTGGTCGGTTCTCACCGTCAACAGTTCATGTGTGATGGGACCGAGGTGGTTCATGCAGAGGCTTGAACCGTTATTGAGAGTGGTGGGTATTTCTGAGAGCGGAAGAACCAGAGACTCCCGGAGATGAACCCGTTAGATGTCCTGTCTTGATAGAGACATCATTCTGACAATAGCCGTGCCAAGCCACCGGTTTTTTACCTTGTTCATACCAGCAAGGTCATGCATAGTACATCTGCACTGTGATTGGGCACTCTGACCGTGGCTGACTCGTGTTACGATGCATAGAAGTTAAAGCTACTTGGTAAACATTGTGGTCATGGTCAGTGGCACATACCAACTTTGTCAAGGCATTGTGCACAATAGCCACACCGAGCCACCAATATTCTACATTGTTTGCACCTGCAAGATCATGCCTAGTACATCTGCAGTATGATTGGACACTCTCATCATGGCTGACTCGTGTAATGATTCATAGAAGTTAAAGTCACTTGGTTAACTTTGTGGTCATGGTCATTGGCATATGCCAACTTTGTCAAGGCATCGCGCACAATAGCCGCACTGAGCCACCACTGTTTTACCTTGCTGATACCTGCAAGGCCATGCATATTACATTTGCACTGTGATTGGGTATAATACTGGTGGCTCGGTGTGGCTATTGTGCGTTGTGCCTTGACAACGTTGGAATGTCCCACTGACCATGACCACAAATGTATCCAAGTGACTTTTACTTCTATTGATCATAACACGAGTCAGACACAGTCAGAGTGTTAAATCACTGTGAAGATGTACTAGGCATGATCTTGCTGGTGCAAACAAGGTAGAATACTGGTGGCTCGGTTTGGCTATTTTGCGCAATGCCTTGACAAAGTTGGCATGTTCCACTGACCATGACCACAAAGTTTACCAAGTGACTTCAGCTTCTACGAATCGTAACACAAGTCAGCCACGGTCAGAGAGTCCAATGACAGTACACATCTAATTTGCATGACCTTGCAGGTATAAAAAAGGTAAAAAACCGGTGGCTTGGCACGGCTATTGTGCGCAATGCCTTGACAAGGTTGGCATGTGCCACTGACCATGACCACAAAGTTTACCAAGTACCTTAAACGGCTGTGAATCGTAGCCACGGTCAGAGTGTCCAATCACAGTGCAGATTTAGTGGGCATGACTTTACAAGTATAAACAAGATAGAAGATTGGTGGCTCAGTGTGGCTATTGTGTGCAATGCCTTGACAAAGTTGGCATGTGCCACTGACCATGACCAAAAATGTATCCAAGTAACTTATAATTATATTAATTATAACACGAGTAAGCCACAATCAAAGTGCTCAATCATAGTACACATCTAATATGCATGACCTTGCAGGTATATACACGGTAAACAACCGGTGGCTTGGCACGGCTATTGTGCGCAATGCCTTGACAAAGTTGGCATGTGCCACTGACCATGACCAGAAAGTTTACCAAGTACCTCAGATGGCTATGAATCATAACACGAGTCAGCCACGGTCATAATGTCCAATCAAATTGCAGATACACTAGGCATGACCTTACAGGTATAAACAAGGTAGAATACTGGTGGCTCGGTGTGGCTATTGTGCGTAATGCCTTGACAAAGTTGGCATGTGCCACTGACCATGACCACAAATGTATCCAAGTGACTTTTACTTCTATTGGTCATAACACGAGACAGTCACTTCCGTATGATGACAAGACGTTGTGTCAGCGCGAGGAGCACTTTAAGCAATGCTGCTGAAGGCAGCTGCTGACAAAGCGGAGGGGCGCGGGGCGGCGGAAACGGCGGCGGAGACGTGTAGCTTTGAGGAGGGAGGCGTAGGTGGCGGCAGAGCGATGACTCCGTCACGGGACAGAAGGTCATGTTACCTGATGCTCCGATACCATGTCAGAGGAATGTAATGAGCGGGGACGGCAGGAGCAGAAGCACGCAGAAGCACGGAGACATGGAGAAGCGGGCAAGCAGACTTATTCAAATGGTAGGGCAAAAGAAGTCCCCGGGAGTCAACCTCAGGGCCTCGAGAGAGGTTAGAGACTGGAGCTCCAAGGTAAACAGGGAGCAGTGAGAGAGCACGGGAGTGAGGTGAGAGATGTACAAGGAGTGAGCGAAGAGTCACGAGTGATGAAGCGACGAGAGCTGGCAGGCGAAGTTGGCGAAGGCAGGGTGAGAGCAGAGTGAGGATACGGCGGCGAAGCCGCGGAACCAAAAGAGAATAGGATGTGCAGAACTGTTCTGGTTAATCTAGGAGGGAATGAACATCATCCATATATACAGCAGGACAGAGGAAAGGCATGAGCAACGGCTTCTTCTGCGCTAGCTGGACGCGCTTGCGGCGATTCCGCTTATTAGGGGATGACTCGGTAGGAAGTCCGTTGGTCGGTCGAGGACCATTAACGGCTAGTGAGGAGTGCTGACCGAGGTGGTTCTGGCCGAAGCTGAACCTTTATTGAGAATTTCTCTCGGGCTGGTTTTGTGCTCTGTCAGATTCATATTCCGACATCTTACTGTGGCTAACTCGTGTTACAAATCGTATAAGTTAAAGACACTTGGATACGTTTGTGGTCACAGTCAGTGGCACATGCCAACTTTGTCAAGACATTGTGCATAATAGCCACATCGAGGCACCAGTATTCTACCTTGTTCTCACCTGCAATATCATGCCTAGTACATCTGCACTGTGTTTGGCATAGTTGTCCCCGGTGTTCGATGGAGGGCCCCTCCATCGGCATTGGGACATCGATCCGCATCGATGTCCCATTGATGCCGATGGGAACCCAGCACGCCCTCCAGGCTGACCGAGAGACCCAGCGGCCCCTCAGACACCAGGGGACCCCTAAATTACCGGAAAATCCCAACGACGACGAGTTCGAGTCTCGGCCATTTTCTTTGGAAAAACATTTTTTTTTTCACATCCTCATACAACAATATCGTTCTCAACATGTGTACCTGCCATGTGGCATAGTAGCCCTGATGGGCATGCCATGTGGCATCTCCACATGGCAAATAACATCAACATCCATGTTGTCCACAGGCTAAGAGATATGCTACGTCCCAATAACAGCCATGCATTTTACCAACCTGGCAACACATCAACACGTATAGCCATTTCATGGCTACATGCATTACCTCGTCAAGGCATTGCGCACAATAGCCACACCGAGCCACCAGTATTCTACCTTGTTTGTACCTGCAAGGTCATGCCCAGTTTATCTGAACTGTGATTGGACACTCTGACCGTGGCTGACTCGTGTTATGATTCATAGCCGTTTACGGTACTTGGTAACCTTTCTGGTCATGGTCAGTGGCACATGCCACCTTTATCATGGCATTGTGCACAGTAGCTGTGCCAAGCCTCCGGGTTTTTTCCCTGTTTATACCTGCAAGGTCATGCATATTAGATGTGCACTATGAGTGGACACTTTGACTATGGCTGACTCGTGCTATGATCAATAGAAGAAAATGTCACTTGGATACATTTGTGGACATGGTCAGTGGCACATGCCAACTTTGTCAAGGCATTGCGCACAATAGTCGTGCCAAGCCACCAGTTTCTTACCTTTGTTTATACCTGCAAGGTCATGCATATTAGATGTGCACTGTGATTGGACACTCTGGCTGTGGCTGACTCTTGTTATGATTCACAGCCGTTTGAGGCACTTGGTAAACTTTGTGGTCATGGTCAGTGGCACATGCCAACTTTGTGAAGGCATTGCGCACAATAGACGTGCGAATCCACCGATTTTTTACCTTGTTTATACCCGTAAGGTCATGCGTAGTACATCTGAACTGTGATTGGGCACTCTGACCGTGGCTGACTCGTGTTATGATTCATAGCCATTTAAGGTACTTGGTAAGCTTTGTGGTCATGGTCAGTGGCACATGCCAACTTTGTCATGGCATTGCACACAATAGCCACACCGAGCCACCGGTATTCTACCTTGTTTGTACCTGCAAGGTCATGCCCAGTATATCTGCACTGTGTTTGGACACTCTGACCGTGGCTGACTGGTGTTACAATCAATAGAAGTAAAAGTCACTTGGATACATTTGTGGTCATGGTCAGTGGCACATGCCAACTTTGTCAAGGCATTGCACACAATAGCCACACCGAGCCACCAGTATCATATCGTGTTGATAGCAGGAAGGTCATGTCTACTACATCTGACATGTGATTGGGCACTCTGACTGTGACTGACTGTTAATGATGTTTCATTCATCCACTGGAGTATGGGGGGGGGGGAGGAGCTGGGCCCGGGTTCAAGAGGAGGAGGGGGAGGTCGACGAATCATCCGACGACCGCTCGGTCAAGGAAAGAAATTGCGAGAAGGGCAGTTCAATTCCGGGGAGCGACGGGGCGCGAAGGAAGATATTGCGGCGGACGCCGTGACCCGACCAGACCTGCCGGGAGGAAAGGAAGGCGGCCCGAGGCTGGCTTGATGGTAGCGGAACCGCGTCCAATCCTCAAAAGGAGGAGCGGTACTCGAGGCACCTTATCCAACGGCATTTTGATGTGCGAGCTGCGAAAGGGGCTAGCCAGCGGGATGGGGTCTTGGGAAGCGGTGCGAGGAGAAGATACGAAGAGGAGGACGAGAAGAGGGCCGACTGCTGACGAGAACCAACTGCTAATGCAATAACGTTGATCCTGAGCTGCAAAGACGCTGAAGCTGACGGTGGAACACTCACATTTGATGCTTCTGCTCCCGACTCGCGAGACAGCATTCACCATTGGCGAGCGACGTTGCTGACCTCTCACCTGACCCGGGTGTGGGAGGCTGGCCATGCAGCCGTTGGCCGGACTGAGAGATTGCTGACCCTCAGTCGAAATCAGACCGTCGAGCGGGACCCACGTCCCGTCTTGCGACAGGTTAGAGTATGGAAGCTATACCGGATCAGGAGTGTAGTAGAAGTGTGTGTGTGAGAGGGTGTGCTGCCATCCCCGGATGGAAAGGCCGCTTCCAGAGGAGCACATCACGGAGCCATCATGGCCTGGTCCTGAGTTCCCACGGGAGTACCAGGCACCCAGCTCCAGGTGCGGTCCCCGAGACTCTCCAATGTCCTTCTACGCCATCTGCAACTGCTGCAATGTGCCCCGTCCGCTTGGCGCACGCACGGTTNTCCCGACTCGCGAGACAGCATTCACCATTGGCGAGCGACGTTGCTGACCTCTCGCCTGACCCGGGTGTGGGAGGCTGGCCATGCAGCCGTTGGCCGGACTGAGAGATTGCTGACCCTCAGTCGAAATCAGACCGTCGAGCGGGACCCACGTCCCGTCTTGCGACAGGTTAGAGTATGGAAGCTATACCGGATCAGGAGTGTAGGAGAAGTGTGTGTGTGAGAGGGTGTGCTGCCATCCCCGGATGGAAAGGCCGCTTCAAGAGGAGCACATCACGGAGCCATCATGGCCTGGTCCTGAGTTCCCACGGGAGTACCAGGCACCCAGCTCCAGGTGCGGTCCCCAAGACTCTCCAATGTCCTTCTACGCCATCTGCAACTGCTGCAATGTGCCCCGTCCGCTTGGCGCACGCATGGTTCTGGGAGTGATGCAATGGTCGCATCATCCTGCCGGTGGAGCCGTGGAGCAGTTTTGGCAACCGTGGCTGAAGAGACTTCCCCGCAACGACGAGCCCCACCACGTGGAGACCTGGCAGGAGGTCGCGCGTGACATTGGGCGGCGTGCTGCTGAGGCGGCTAAAGAGCGGGCCGAGGCGTACCGAGTATACCAGCGCTACCAGCATGAGCTCGCCCACATGCGAGAGGAGGACTCGGCACGTGCCCGTTCTCGTGCAGGTCGACGTACTAACGGACCACGGGAGTTACGTCGGGCCGTTCCACGGGCGAACGATGAAGGCGGCGTGCACCGCACAGTGCTTGTGCAAAGACCTGCACCGGTCGATGGTCCGGTGACTCAGGAAGCTTACGGTTTGCGTGTTCTGCTTGGTGACGCCTAGGGTACTGATTGTGTGGTTAGGAGAGAAATGCCAATTGATTATTCTCCCTCTTTTGTTTGAAGGCAATTTCTTTTATTGTTCAAATTCATCTTGTTTTGGTCGTTAGGAGGAATTCTCTCAGCGAGTGTCATGTTGTCCGATGCATGATTGACCGTCGGTGATTAAGTAAAGTGAGCGAATCTTATAGTTAGAATAACCACAGTGATTGTCCTGAGATTAGTCGAAGTCCCGGCCAGAGAGGTACGGGTCATTTGGAGAAGGAGTGTGAATGTGATATATTCCCGGCACTAATTCGGTAGATGATTCGTCGAGTGATTAAGAAACGTTACCCGGTCGATGAAACGTGCTTTGATCAAACTGGAGCAAGTAGAGTGATACAGGACAGGGCAGAGTTGGAAAAGGAAAGTAAGCGGAGCCGCGGGGATAGCGCGGAACGAACCACACATAAGGAGCTGATCTTTGCATGCTGTCAGACCCGATTCCGAATGAAGGCAAAAAGGGGTATAACAGTGTTAATGGTGCGGTGAGTGTGGACTCGCTTATTTTATGTGACGAGTGTGAAATGTACCTACAGATCAGTCTATAATCCGAAGCACGGTTATCTCAGGAGGGAGCTGTCGAATCTTCCACCGGACGAAAGACACCGCAGGCCACCCGTCACCGCAACCCCAACGATTCCCCAGATCACGGTGGTGTCCCCCTGCAAACCTACGAGGCGTGAGGCTAGAGCGATCGTGCTGGTGAATCATTTGGCTGTACCATTGGCGACGCAAGGATGAGCCCCAACGCACTCTACGTCTCCAAAAAAGAAAGGATGAGGCAAACCGCCACCGCGCGTCATTACGAGAGAAGCCCAGAAGATCCTCCAGGGCTGGACCCTACATTTGAGTGGGATCCGGTGGATGATCAGTCCCCGCAGTTGTACAACAATGGAGATGAGACGGACCCCGACGAAGAAGAAGAATTTCACCTGCGACGGCTTGAGGAACTCTGTGAATGGAAGGCTATCCGAGAGGCACAGTTGGCCAATCCCTTCTAGGAGGACCCAGAGGAAGACGACACGCGCCACCCAGACGGGCTGTGCGACTCCATGCAGGTGGAAGACTATGTATCATATGAAGAGCAGGAGCTTGAGGCGGATGAAGGGCCCGTCTTGCTCCATAAAGTCATGACGCCAGATAGAAGGACCGTTTACAAGGCAGTGGACATGACGCCAACGGAGGATGCACCGCGGCGCCTCGAGTTCTCTACCCCAAGGGTGTCCTCACCTGCACGTTCTGTCACCCATTACGAGAATTGTGCAGACTTGGACGATGCCCAGGAGGACCAAGCAGAGGAAGAAGAAGTATCGTTTGATCACCCTTCGGTGTAGGCTTCACATGCCCTGCATCAACTCGTCACCTTCTGTCCTCCGGCATTCCCCTCTCGCCCAACCGTTCACCCTCGTCGACGGGCCTCGGCAAGCGGTGTGTCTCCACCACGAACAGAGAGAAACTTGGAGGCGGTGGGAAAACGACAAAGGGAAACCCGACGGGAATGCCCATCTATCGTGACTTCACATCGCACAGATGCTGAGCAACAATCCCAACACCAACAGCAATCGAGCAAGGCATCCTCCGTTTTAGGAGTGTCGCGCCGCCGAGAAGTCCCAGCTCAAGAGGAATCAATGCTTCATCCACGGTCGGACCCACCAGACAAGTAGGAGCCTTGGGGGACACGCACATCATAACAGGGGCTCCGTCAACCAAATATACCGTACCACCTGTCCAGTCAAAAATGCAATCATCTCATCATCAACCAAGCAAGACGTTAATCATACCTGTGGCAGGAAGACTCCAGCAAAGATCCCGAATGACGGGTGGTTCAACCAGACCTGGGCAAGGATCAGTGGCTCATGTAGGCAAGCAGTATACTGTGCGAGTACAAGCGCGTTCAACAAGACAGCACATGGGACGTTCTGGACTGGGAGGAACCGATGCAGGACGTGCTCGACCAAGGGGAGCAGTAATCGTTTCATCGACTGGTACTAGGGCAGTTGGCCTGGTGCAAGCACATCGATCCCACCTGGGGGCCCCGCCACGGGCGTAGGTGCGAATGGTGCCTCCACAGGAACTGACTTTGAACCTAGCGACAAAGGCTTCTTACACTCTCCCAAAGCTGGACGTCTTCAAGGGTGAACCAGAGGAGGACCCGGCCATGTGGCTGTTCAAGTTGGGCACTTGTCTCGATTATGGGTTGTTATCTCCTGACTACATTGTCCCAGCAGTGTGCCTAGCGCTACAAGGGAAAGCTTTGGAGTAGTTCACTGCATAGCATAAGGAACGTCCTTTTGCTGACTTTGATGATTTGGCAAATAGGATGACCAAGCGTTTCGGCCTCATGAGCCTCGAAGAAGCAGAGCTCCAGATTAGTACCATCCGCATGAAGGGTGGAGAAAACATAAAGTTACACAATGACAAGTTTACCAAGATCTCGGTGCGATGTGTTGACATACCCTTGCGCATGATTAAGGAGTATTACCGGGACTCTCTTGTCCCAGCGATCGCTAACACATTTGGATTTACGACATTTTAGCACACTGGATGCATTGAAGGAGGAAGCAGAACATCAGCAAAGGGAAATCAAACGACAAGCGGCTCGAGAACAGTTTGCTCTTAAGGAACATGTGGCGCCCGCTATTCGCATGCCTACAGGAGCTTGAACACCCAACCCAAGGAACCCCCATAACTACCCACCTGGGAGTTGCTATGGATGCGTAGAATTCATCCATCGGCACCGAGAATGTCCCAATCCCACCTCAATGCCAGGCGTGCCACCCAGAGGAGGACAATACCAAGGACGCGGACCGGTTGGACCAGGACCTGCCGCTGCACGGCAAGCTGTTGGTCCCAACATCACTGCCCGTACCTCTGGTCCGGTGGGCAATGGGCCGGCGCAATGGAAGGCGTATGCGCAGCAGAGGGAGACGGGAAAGACACCAGCTGCTACTCAGCCATCTACCTCAGATGCGCCTGCACGGAATGTGAAGCTCGATCTTCCCCGCTCCGAAGAACAGACCTCGGAGACTCCCCCGACGGCTGCAGAACGGGAACTGGTCACGGTGGCTCACGTACAAGGTGTGGAAGGATGGTCGATTGCGGAGATGTATGAGTGCATGCGCCAATACAAAGAGCAATAGGAACGGGCTGAAGCAGACCTGCAAACATGTGTCGAAGCGCGCTCGACTCGGTTACCACGTCAGATTTCAGCGATGCGCCCGAAGCCCCCACCTGAACCGCACACGTGTCCTCCAAGGGGTCCCACGCCTCCACGT
>SZWC01001120.1:289755-314376 GCA_023375785.1 Penium margaritaceum
GGCTGCAGAACGGGAACTGGTCACGGTGGCTCACGTACAAGGTGTGGAAGGATGGTCGATTGCGGAGATGTATGAGTGCATGCGCCAATACAAAGAGCAATAGGAACGGGCTGAAGCAGACCTGCAAACATGTGTCGAAGCGCGCTCGACTCGGTTACCACGTCTGATTTCAGCGATGCGCCCGAAGCCCCCACCTGAACCGCACACGTGTCCTCCAAGGGGTCCCACGCCTCCACGTCGCCAGAGGGTGATATTTGCGCCTTCAGCATGCGACGAGCCCACGGCAAGTGCCTTGACCTCCTTCCACCGTCCCTTCTAGGAGATATCCTTGGGAGAGTATCTACAGCAAAATCCCACCTCGCAGCGGTTCTGCAGGAATACGCCGAAAAGCTTCGACCAGCCGGCATTCGCCTTAGTTGCACTCGGGCCCCACATGACTGACTCAGCCGGGTAGCCAAAAGAGCTGAACCTGATACATGGGGGTGGCGGCCCATGCCCCTTGCACCACCACAAACGCAAGCCCCCCACCATGAAGTGGCTAGCTGTTATGTGTGGATATGTGGCAAGAAGTTCCTAGCAATCATCGCCCTTGGCGCCACCCATACCACGGTGACACTTCAAGTCCTGCAAGCAATCGGCTGGCAGCACAAGATTCAACCAACAACTAAGGTGTTCATGAATGCATACGGCGACATGGACGTAAGACACGGTGTCGTACGTGGATGACCTTCCCCTGCAGGTGGGCCTCATCCACAAAGTTGTGCGGGTGCAGGTCATGGTGGCCTGCACCTACGATGTCCTGCTAGGAACAGACTATCTCATCCCCCGACAAGCAAGCCTGTTCTATACGGATGGAGTCATGCAGTTAACTTCATCAGGGTATACCACCTATACAGCTCTGATTGTGGGCCCAAGGACGTCAATGCCTACAAAGTTCGGTCACCCCTTCTCCCTGGAAGAAGCCCATGCTAAAGACCACGCAGCCAGGAATTCTATCATGGCATCTCCAAGCATGATGCCCCTCCCGTGATTGCGCCACAAGCCAAGGAAGAAGAGCTGATGGATTGCACACCCACACCCCAGTAGCCATGCCCTGAACGAGCACAAGCTACTCTGACGGATGATCGACCGCAGCTCCCCATGGGACCGATACCCAAACCGTCAGCTGAATCCCCCACATGGCTGTTCCTTCCCACGACAGAGCGCCACCCTGCTGACCTCAGCCGGGCCTCAATCACCTCACCTCATCCAGGGCCTCTTCAGGTGTCAAGCAGCCCACTCGTACCGGTGACCGCACAGCCAACAATCCCAAATGATCTTGCCGAGGAGGCGAAGCGCAAAGGGAAAATGATGTTGTGTGACAACGACACTGCTATCTGATAAGATGTCAGTTCAGAAGACTCAGATGAAGAACCCATGAGTGACGTCGGCTGGCTGCGCCTCGATGATGAGCCACCTCCACGTCAACCATAGGCCCTCACTATCTCCTCATGTGGCTCCCGTAATTTCAACCTGCAGGTGTATGATTATTGGGATCCAGACCCTGATCTCGGAGCCGGTCTGGTGGGGGATGAAGAACTGCCACCACCCACAGTCCTACATTCCCAACGACGGGACCACATGCTCCATGAGCACCTAACTGAGGAGCAAAGGTAGGAAGTCAAGGAGCTTATCATCTACCACGAAGAAATATGTGCAAACAAGTCAACAGATATTGGAGCAGTCGACACGGTCCATGTCATTAACACAGGAGACGCAACTGCACATAAGCAGAAGGCTCGACGCCTGCTCGAGGACCAGAAGGACATCATCAACGAGGGCTTGCGTGAGCTCAAGGAACAGGGCGTGATTGTGGAAGTGAAAAGGAACAGGGCCTGGCGTGGCGCCCGGAGCGTTAGCATCTTCGGCAGCAGCAGCTAAGCAGCGGCAGCAAGAGGCGCTGCCTTTTACAGCAGCTGCACCCGGTGCGGCACCCGGAGTGCCAGCGCCACCAGCAGCAACAGCAGAGCAACGAGGACAGGAGGTGCTGCCTTCTACGACAGCTACACCCGGCGTGGCACCCGGAGTGCCAGCGCCACCAGCAGCAACACCAGAGTTGTGGGGACAGGAGGTGCTGCCTTCTGTGGCAGCTGCACTTGGCACGGCGCCCGAGGCGTAGGCACCAGCAGCAGCACCAACAGATCAGCGGGGATAGGAGGCCTTGCCTTCTGCGGCAGCCGCACCCGGTGTAGCGGCCGGAGTGCCAATGCCACCAGCAACAGCAGCAAAGCAACAGGGACAGGTGGCGCTGCCTTCTGCGGCAACTGCATCTAGTGCGATGCCCAGAGCGCCCGCACCATCGGCAGCAGCAGCAAAGCAGCGGGAGCAGGAGGTGCTGCCCTCTACGGTAACTGTACCCGGCACGGCGCCCGGAGCGCCAGCACCAACGGCAGCAGCAGCAGAGCAGCCAGAGCAGGATGCGCTACCTCCTGCGGTAGCTTCATCCAGCGCGGCGCCTGGAGCGCCAGTGCCACCAGCAGTAGCAGTAGAGTAGCGGGGCTAGGAGGCGCTGCCTTGTGTGGCAGCTGCAGAAGAACAGAACGAGCAGGAGGTGCTGCCTTCTACGGCAGCTGCACCCGATGCGGCACCTGAGGCGCAAGCACCACGAATAGCAGCAGCAGAGCAGCAGGGACATGAGACACTGCCTTCTATGGCAGCCGCACCCGACGCGGCGCTCGGAGCGCTAGCACCACCAATAGCAGCAGTAGAGCAGCAGGGACAAGAGGCGCTGCCTTCTACGACAACTACACTTGGCGCGGCACCCAGAGCGCCAGCACCATCGGCAGTAGCAGCAAAGGAGCGGGAGCAGGAGGCGCTGCCCTCTGCGGCAGCTATACCCAGCGCGGCACACATAGCGCCAGTACCATTGGCAGCAGCAGCACAGCAGCGAGAGCAGGAGGTGCTGCCTCCTGCGGCAGCCTCATCCAACGCGGTGCTCGGAGTGCAAGTTTCACCAGTAGTAGCAGCAGAGCAGCGGGGATAGGAGGCACTGCCTTCTACGGCAGCTACACCTGGCGCGGTGCCCGAAGTGTCAGGGCCATCGGCAGTAGCAGGAGAACAGCGGGAGCAAGAGGTGCTGCCTTCTGCGGCAGTTGAACTCCATCAGCGCCAGAGGCGCAAGCACCATGAGCAGTAGCAGCACAGCAGCGGGGACAGGAGGCACTTTCTTCTATGACAGCCGCATCCGGCACGGCGCCCGGAGTGCCAGCGCCATTAGCAGCAGCAGTATAGCAGCGGGGACAGGAAGCACTGCCTTTTGCGGCAACTGCACCTGGCGCGGCGCCCGGAGCACCAGCACCATCGGCAACAGCAGCAAAGCAGCAAGAGCAAGAGGTGCTGCCTTCTACGACAGCTGCACCCGGTGTGGTGCCCAGAGCGCCTGCACCATCGGCACCAGGAGCAAAGTGGCGGGAGCAGGAGGTGCTGCCTCCTGCGGCAGCTGCACCTGGCGTGGCGCTCAGAGCGCCTGCACCACCAGCAGCAGAAGCAAAGCATCGGGGACGGGAGGCGCTGCCTTCTGTGGCAGCTGCACCTGGCGCGGCGCCCGGAGCGCCAGCACCATCGGCAACGGAAGTAAAATAGCGGGACCAAGAGGTGCTGCCTTTTGCGGCAACTACACTCGGTGCGGCGCTTGAGGCGCAAGCACCACCAGCAGCAACAGCAGAGCAGCGAGAATAGGAGGTGCTGCCTTCTGCAGAAACCAAACCCGGCACGGTGCCCAGAGCGCCAGCGCCACCAGCAGCAGAGCAGCGTGGGTACGAGGTGCCTCCCCCTGCGGCAGCTGCACCCGGTGTGGCGCCCGGAGCGCTAGCACCAGCAGCAGCAGCAGTAGAGTAGCGAGGACAGGAGGCACTGCCTTCTGCGGCAGTTGCACCTGGCACAACGCCTAGAGCGCCAGCACCATCGGCAGCAACAGTAGATGAGCGGGGACAAGAGGTGTTGCCTTCTGCGGCGGCTGTACCCGGCGTGGTGCCCCGAGCGCCAGCGCCACCAGCAGTAGCAGTGGAGCAACGGAGACAAGAGGTGCTGCCGTTTGTGGTAGCTGCACCCGGATCTTTATGGCCAACCAGTTCCTGGTTGGAAGCGGAAGCACGGTCAGGACAACAGACACCCACACAAGGGGAAGAGGAGCAGCGGCATGAAGAGCTAGAGTTAAGCATCAAGGCGGATGATCAGGATGAAGAGGAAGGACAAGAGGAGGTGGCTCTGTAACTCTGTGCAATATTTAAGAACCCGGTTGCCACTAAGGGAGAGGTGGTGTACGAGGGATGCAAGGCCAGCCTATATTTGGCGTGTTACGACTTGGAACTGGACACCGTGCACGACATCAAGATGTGTCAGGTCTGTGCACTAAATCTGAAGGAGAGCATGGGGGTAGACAGTGAGGAGGAACTGCGGAAAGAAAGGGAGGAGGAAAGGATCCACTCGGGGATGGGGGCCACGGCTGGGAAATCCAGTGTGCTGCAGGATGAGAAGGAACCCTGCGGTAACGGTGAAGAGCCGATGGACGCTACCACTTTGTTCCGCTGCTACGTGTGTAGACATCCTGTGCATGCAGCCTGCCAGGATCCAAATATAAGGATGCGGCGGAAGGTGATAGGATGCAAGAAGTGTGCACCTCTCATGCTGGCAAAAGCAGACAAATAGGACAGGAGGAAGAACAGGCCCGCACCCAAGCGGTGTATTGAGAGGTGTGAAGCCTGCGGAGAGCCGTACGACCCCATGGAGGCAACCTGGTGCTATGAATGTAAAGCACCCCTCCACTGCAAGTGTGGGACGGAGATTCCGGGGTTGGGACGGCATTGCAAGAGCTGTATCTGAAGGCTGTTGAATAAGAATAAGAGATGGACAAGGAGGGTGGAAAGGCTGCTGGACCAAGTGTGCCCGGGGTGGAGGAGACGGAGGAGTGCGGGAGGTGCAAGCGGCCGGTGAGGACACAGAAGAAAGACTACTTCAATTACTAGGTGGCCCTCCACTATATCTGTGGAGCAGAGGAGCTGCTGCAACAGAAGGCAGTGCATGTCTGTCCGGCCTGTATGCCGGAGCTGAAAGGGAGAATGCGGAAAGAAAGAGAGGAGCAGGGAGGGGGAGGTCGGCAAGCGGCAGAACTGGAGTGGAGCCTGTACTGTACAGAGTATGGTAACCGCAACGCCACCGAGTGGTGTGAGGGATGCTACCAGCCGCTCCATTGACCTTGCGCGCAGGTGATGCGAGGGGTAGGACATCATTGCGACAAATGTGTGGCAAAGTTACGACTCCTCGAGGCCCGGGCACGGGATAAGAAGCAACAGAGAGAGGAAGACTCGCAGGGCACGAGGGAAAGGGCAACGCCACGCTCATACGCAGATGCACACCCAGCGGAACAACTCTACCGCAATGCAGTGGCACTGTCCGGACCCGAGGGAGTAGCGGCTCGGAAGGCAGTGTTGGCAATGAGGGCGCTGGGGAACAGGGATGTCCCCGAAGTAAGAAGGAAGGTGCTGGCTATGGTGAATGATGCGTTGGCCGTGACACCTCAGTGGTGCCTCTTCAGAAATGAGCCGCCACCGGCAGCACCGAGGCCACCAACCCCACAGGGACTAGACGTGCGATCCCATCCTCATCCACCCCTGGCTGGTAATCGATCTACCCAGCGCTCTGACATACCAAGTGCACCAGGAAGGACACAGCAAGGACGGGGAGCTCAGGCTAGGGGAGGAGCAACGACATGTGGACGCTCAGAGGCACTGGGACGGGCCGGTGCTCCGGTGGATGATGCACCGGCACGACGGTGGATCCATCGTGCCACCTCGAGAGGACAACACAGGGGGAGAGGAGCTGAGAGGGGCCCCCATCACCCTTCACTGGCAAGGGGATGAACATCGGGAGGACTGTGAGGGACGCCCACGGGAGTGCGAGGGAAGGCAGCAGAGACAGGCGCGGGGCTTGCGTGAAGCCCATGGAGTGGAAATGCTGGGTCGCTGATGGATCCACGAAGGGGTGAGGGAACAAAGAGGCCTGGGGTTGAAGAAGGGGTGAGACAGGGAAGTGCGAATAGGGATGCCATGGCAAGAGCAGGGCCAAGACGAGGCAGTTGGGTCGGGGGCATTGCAGCGGGAGGGGGAGAAGCAAGGGGCGCAGGCGCAGGCAAGGAGCAGTAGGAGAAAAGACACCTCGTGCTGGTAATTGCCCGTGGTACGAGAGGAGGGTACACCTGCCTGCCGGACAGTGTAGGCGTTGCAAGTGCCACATGCATCAGGAGTGTGGAATGGCAGATGAAGAAGGAGGCTGGATCTACATGCCCTACCAAAAGTTCAAACAGGGAATACCCATAGAGGTGAGAGTCGTGCTCGGACAGGAGCACAATGCTGCGGCAGGCATTGAGTGCTGTGGCTATAGAAGACCGCTGGGATCTCCACACGGGAAATACGACTATTGCAAGCGGGAAGCACACGCTACCTGCATCAAGACGAATGAAGAGGGGAGGAATAACTGCAGCGGTTATTAGATACGACCACGCACAGGCACTGTGGAAGGGGATTGCCCCAGTTGCTTGAGGGAGCTGAGAGGAGTGACCCCATGGTGTGAGAAGTGCGGATGTTTCTCACATAACGAATATGTGAAGAAGGTGGGGGAAAGGAGGCTGCGTCACGGAGGGCGCATTGCATTGTATCAATGCCTCCGATGCACGAGTTCACGGAGGGAGCTGTGCGCCACATGCAAAAAACCCAATTCGTGTCCGTAAGTGGCACTGTATCAGCTGCCATCAGCGGGTGTACCTCCCATGTGCCCATCGCTATAGCAACACACAGACAGGTCTCCATGGACGACTCTGCCTGCCGTGTGAGGAGAGTGATGATACGAGAAGGAGGATGCAGGCAGAACAGGAGGAGGTAGCAAGGCGCTTGCAGGAGCCGTAGGGAAGAGGAACAGGGGGAGGAGAACGCAGGGTGACCCCACGCCAGAGCCCCACGGCGTGGAACAAAGAGATATGACAAGAAGGGCTCCACGGGATGGAACCGAGTCGCGGTCCGAGACGCGAGCAAGCAGGAGAGAGGAGAGATAAATTGGAGATGAGTGATGAGGATGCTCGGAATGATATTGCGGCTAAGGACGAAGGCAGGAAGGCGGCAAGACACTGCACAGTTTGCTGAGTCGAAGTAGAAGCATGGCTAGTGTAGCGAGTAAGTGACCGAGGTGTGGGCCGAAGGCCTCAGCGCCGAGGTCACGACAATACAAAGTGCACATGGAAAAAGGAATGAACAACGTCGAGATGAAGGGAAAGCAAATGCAGCTCTAACCCAGCAAGAAGAACGTTGATGGACGGATGGAGGCAATTGAAGAAGATGTGCCATAGCTTGGGGGCGGGCAGCGGAAAGCACCAAAGTGCCAGAGCGTCGAGGCAGGCAACGGGAAGTAGCGAAAGTGCCATAGCTTGGAGGCGGGCAACGGAAGGCAGCGGAAGTGCCACGACATGGAGGCAGGTAATGAAAGAAGGCGGAGTGCCACAACACGAAGGCGGGCAGCGGAAAGAAGGCGGAGTGCCACAGCACGGAGGCGGGCAACGGAAGGGAAAATGACTTAGATTGAATGGATGCAAGAAACACAAGGATGTTAGTGCTACGTGTATACTTTGCTAGTCTGGGTTACTATAGTGCTCCTAGTGGAGCCGCTTGGGACTAGGCAGGGGAGTTCTCCTAGCAGAGAGTGGAGCCGCAGGGTGGAGGAGTGCTACCGGTGCCGGTCCACGTACTTCGGGTGCGCACACATCTTGGTCTTGGAGGTGCGAGGAGGCGGACGTGGTTCGCGACATTGTCGCGACGTGTGGAGCAGGCAGCACGGCGGGTTTTGGGCGAGCAAGAATGGGAGAACGTGGGTCTTTTGTGTCGGGATGAGCACCGACCAGATCATCGGAGTTGAGCCTGATCACTTATTTTCTTTTATTCTTGTGTCACTGGCTCGATGGGTATTTCTGTAATCTTTTCCTGTAGTGCCCCAACAGTCTTGTGCCATTGTTTCTTTTATTCTTCTGACACCGGCCCTCAATGGCACAAGTCATGAACGGTTCGGTGTATCCAGGAGATGTTGGTGTGACCACTCAGAGAAGCTTGATGCCCCCTTGGTCACAGGTTAAATCCTTCACCTTCTTCTTCTTCTGCAAGAGAGAATATTTTTGTAGAAGATAGGGATACTGCTGCCGGATGACGGAGAGGATCAAGATTGCGGGCTTTGGACAGGAGCCAGCACCTGTATCTTCATGTTGGACTTCTTGACCGATGAGAAGGGCATTGATTGGTGCAGACTTGTGCTGGTGGCAATGCGGATGAGCGAGAGGATCGTCTGTTGGAGGAGGATGAAGGTAACGCAGTGGTGTCGATAAGATGAAGTTGGTGGTTTGGTGTTGAAGTTGATGGAGGAGAGTTGTTGGTGACAAAAGCTGGGTCTAGAGAGATGATGTTCGCTGAGGGGAACTGAGGTTGTGAACTAGAGGACTTGTTGGTGGATTCAGGAGTGATGGTTAGGGTCGCTGCTTCTGTAGGAGTGTCAATGGTGAGAAGGTAGAGGGAGGAGCTGGGTGTTGTCGAATGATGACAATCGGAAATGCCTGGGAGAGGTAAGAGAGGACAGACAACGTCAGATGCTTGAGGCGTGTTTGTTGGCTCATGGATGGCAGAGGACAATATGGGGTGTTTGCGTTGCTAGATATGGTGTCGGACATGGTTCCATGCAGCAATGGTCAGGCAGCCAAGGGCAAAAGAAGCATTGTTGTTCATGAGGATTTGAATGCTCGTGTTTGCGCGGAGGCAGAGGTAATGATTCTGGAGAGTCGTGTGGTTGCTGGGTTGTCTGTTGGGGATTGTAAGGAGTGAAGAGTGCCTGCTGTAGCTTGGTCCTTGTATGCTGATGTTGGTAGTGATGAGGGAGGCAGGTACAAAGCTTGAGCTGCTGAGAAAGGAGGGAGGAGTGTCAGATGCAGTGTTCCTGGATGCCTGCTACGATTGAGAAAGATGCTAGTTTCCGTGTGATGTAGTCTCACCAAGCGGTGCCCATACACCGTTCAAGGATACTGCTAGCACGGATTCTAATGCTGAGAAAGGCGGATGACTGATGAATGGAGTTACTGCTGTTGTAATGACTGTTGCTGACGGCTTGGCAGGAACGCGCGTCGGCGAGGAGCTTTAGTCGGCAAAGGGAGGATGGAGGGTCTGAAGGTACAAGTAGTTGGTGAAACGTTTGAAGTGGTTGGTTTGAAGTGACAAAATGTGATAGATGGATGACTTTGCTTGAACGGCTGCGATGTCTGTAAAAGAAGGAGGATGGTCGGTTTCTGCTGCTGCTCCTACTGCTGTTGTTGGAGTTTTACACCGTCACCGGGCCGCGCCCATACACGGATCAGTGAAGGTGGTCACACTTCGTAGGAGGAGGCTGTTTGTCTGTGAGGAATTGCTGTTGCTTTGGTGGAATGCGATGCTGCTGCTGCTGGGGAAAGGACTGCTGGCAAATTGGTCATGGAGCGCTTTAGTGAAGTGCTTCAGGCGCCAAGAGATGTAGGCAGCGCGTGGAGGACGATTGTTTGCTCAGAATCCTTTGCTGAACTCTGATACCATATCAGGATTTTGGAGGTGCTGCAGAGAGTGTGCAGAGTGATCTGGAGTGCGGGATGGAAACGAGTCGCCGTCCGAGGCGCGGGCAAGCAGGAGAGAGGAGAGATAACTTGGAGATGAGTGATGAGGATGCTGGGAATGATAC
Organism: Penium margaritaceum; assembly: GCA_023375785.1. NCBI lineage: Eukaryota > Viridiplantae > Streptophyta > Zygnematophyceae > Desmidiales > Peniaceae > Penium > Penium margaritaceum. The sequence goes on from SZWC01001120.1 coordinate 299,524, forward strand.
TACGGCTAAGGACAAAGGCTGGAAGACTGCAGGACACTGCACAGTTTGGTGAGTCGAAGTAGACGCATGGCCATTGTAGCGAGTAAGTGACCGAGGCGTGGACCGAAGGCCTCAGCGCCGAGGTCACGACAGTACGAAGTGCACACGGACAAAGGAATGGCTGACGTCGAGATGAAGGGAAAGCGAATGTAGCTGTAACCCAACGGGAAGAACACTGATGGACAGATGGAGGAAACCGAAGAAGATGTGCCACAGCTTGGGGGTAGAAAGCGGAAAGCAGCGAAATGCCACGGCGTCGAGGCAGGCAACGCGAAGCAACGGAAGTGCCACAGCTTGGAGGCGGGTAGCGGAAGGCAACGGAATTGCCACGGCACGGAGGCAGGCAATGAAAGAAGGCGGAGTGCCACAGCATGAAGGCGGGCAGCGGAAAGAAGGCGGAGTGCCATAGTATGGAGGCGGGGCAACGGGAGGGAAAATGACTTAGATTGAATGGATGCAAGAAATACAAGGATGTGAGTGCTACGTATATACTTTGCTCGTGTGGGTTACTAGAGTGCTCCTAGTGGAGCCGCTTGGGACTAGGCAGGGGAGTTCTCCTAGTGGAGAGTGGAGCCGCGGGGTGGAGGAGTGCTGCCGGTGTTGGTCCACGTACTTGATGTTTGGATGCGTACGTATCTTGGTCCTTGGGATGCGAGGAGGCGGACGTGGTCCGCGACTTTGTCGCGACGTGTGGAGCAGGCCACACGGCGGGTTTTGGACAAGTGAGAATGGGGGAACGTGGGTCTTCGGTGTTGGTATGAGCACCAACCAGATCCTCGGAGTTGAGCCTGATCACTTATTTTCTTTTATTCTTGTGTCACCGGCTCGATGGGTATATCTGTGATATTTTCCTGTTGTACCCCAAGTCTTGTGCCATTGTTTCTTTTACTTTTCTGACATTTTATACCTGCAAGGTCATGCATATTAGAGCTGCACTGTGATTGGGCACTCTGACCGTGGCTGACTCGTGTTATGATCAATAGAAGTAAAGGTAAATTGGATACATTTGTGGTCATGGTTAGTGGCACATGCCAACTTTTTCAAGGCATTGCGCATAATAGCCACACCGAGCCACCAGTACTCTACCTTGTTTATACCTGCAAGGTCATGCCCCGTACATCTGCACTCTGATTGGACACTCTGACCGTGGCTGGCTCGTGTTATGATTCATAGCCATTTAAGGTACTTGGTAAACTTTGCGGTCATGGTCAGTGGCACATGCCAACTTTGTCAAGGCATTGCGCACAATAGCCATGCCAAGCCACCTGTTTATACCTAGAATATAAACACCGAGCCACCAGTGTTCTACCTTGTTTATACCTGCAAGGTCATGCCCAGTATATCTGCACTGTGATTGGACACTCTGAACGTGGCTGACTCGTGTTATGATTCATAGCCGTTTAAGGTACTTGGTAAACTTTGTGGTCATGGTCAGTGGTACATGCCAACATTGTCAAGGCATTGCGCACAATAGCTGTGCCAAGCAGCCATCTGGCTAGAACACCTACTGCAAGACCTTGGATATCCGCAACCACTCCCAGTCCTATGGTGTGATAATTGAAGCACCATCGCTCTCACAGAGAATCCAGTCTACCATGGACGAACCAAGCACATTGAGTTACACTACTTCTTCATCAGGGAGAAGGTGCAGGCAAAGGAACTCTTGGGTCAGCATGTAGCCTCAAAGGCCAGCAGGGCTGACATCTTCACGAAAGCCCTAGACCAGGCCCAACATGCAACAATGGTATATCTTCTAGGTCTCAGGACCAGAGACACCTGAAGCTTCCACGCTGGTTCCCCTTCACGAGGGGTGTCATAAATAAAGAAGAGAAATCACCGTGAAGACTAGAGCACATCCGAGCACCCACAATAAAAGAACCGCACAAATCTCAACGGACACGCACAACCGAGATCCGTGCACAGACACTATCATGTCCCAAAGTCTCAAAGAAATCCGACAAGCTGCGCTCCGGTAAACCCATCGCAACACGTCTCTCAAAGGACATGAACAAGCGCTTCCACCTCACATGGGTCCTAGAAAAGCCCAAGCAACACTACTTTAAGGTAGCTTAGATCAATGTACTCTTGCCTCTACTATTCCATCAATCAATCATTTCTCTTCATCACTCTTGCAACTGTCATCGCTTCCATCCTCGGCCGGCTGCCTGTCTCGCAAGGCTCACCTCGAGAACTTGTTACTGCCAACCTGCTCAACGCATAACTTGTGCCAATCAGCGCCACAAGCCATCCTGTGTTGCACTCTTCCCTCCTCAAAATCCTTACACCTCCCTCTTCCCCCACTGCTCCAATGCCATCGGCATCCCCGGCGGCAGCGCTGCCGGTGGATCATCCACCGTCCCGAGGTGGACTGAGAGTTGCATCGGCCTCCCCTCCCCTCCCGGATTCGCCTGCCGCGCCGGGGGCGACACCAGCTCCGGTGGATAATCCACCCGCCATCCATTAGTCTGCGCATGCAAGAGTCCTCCCTACCGGGGTCCACGGGCCATTGGTTGATACGGCACCTGTCATGCCTCCAACACTACACGGCACGCTTCCCCCCGAATCCGGCGTCCGGTCACCACAACCTCCATAGGCACAACAAACCCAACCATCACACGCAGCTCCTCCAGGCGGACACGGACTGATGCCCTCCCACAAGTGGAGGGTGACGAGCAGCACGAGGCCGAGTCTGCGGATGGAAGAGCGCCCGACCACCGGAGACCTTTGAGGAAATACGACGTCGCCTCCTGGCCCTGGCGCCCTGGGGCGACCTGGAGCACTGGCAGCAGGAGCCACCAGTCAAAACATACAAGTGGTCAGATTGGGCTTGAGTCCAAGTCCTATCTGGTGGCCGCACCATGGTGGAAATATACCCGGACATCCATGTTTGCTCCGATGCCCAAGCCACGCTCGACAAGTATGTGTGGTTGCAGGGGCAGCTCTGGAGGCATGAGCATGACGCGTACTTACTGCGCTGGTACACCCCGGTGATGCTGCGCGACAAACTCATCATGCAAGAACAATACCGGATGCACGCACGCTCTGCCACCATATATGAGACTCTCGTCCCACAGGTCTACTTGGTGTGATTGAAGAAGCAGATTGGGGAAGTTGTTGCCACATGTGGGACCTGCATCTGCCATCATCCTGTCAGAAGAATGCAGTGACGAGAGGAGCGGCAGCAGAAGCAAGCAGAAGCATCGGAACATGCAAGTGTACGTCAGTAGAGTGACGTATGCAAGAGCGATCCGAGGAGTTAGTCGCAAGAGCTTGATAGAGGCTGAGACGCGAGGTAGCGGAGGTAGACACGTTGATGCGAGAGAGAGAGATCTGGCAGGAGGAGTGATGGTTGGCGGAGTGTGAGAGCTGAGCGAAGGAGAGAGAGTGACGGAGCGAAGCGTTGAGAGTTGGCGAAGGAAGGAAATGCGGGGAACGGGCAGATCGAAGACATGGCGGCGAAGCCGCGGAACCAAGGGGGAGTAGGATGGGCAAAACTGTTATGGTTAACTCGAGGGAATGAACATCCTTGGTCATAAAATGACAGAACAGGACAAAAGAGCAACGGCTTCTTTCCGCTAGCCGGACGCGTGTGACACATGTCACATTATTAGGGGATGCCTTGACATGTTAGGCTTCAACGGTCAGTCTGACTGAGGGCCGTTGAGTCAAGGTGGTTCGGTCTTCGAGCCTGAACCTTTATTGAGAAAATGGGAATAACTCTTGTCGGAGTCAATGATTTCCAACAGACCCCCTGAGACCGACAAGAGTCAATGACAGTACCTTTCGCAATCTCTTGGGAGTTGACCATTGCAGCGTTCAAGAAGATCTTTCCACATGGTGTGCAGATCATCTGGATGAGCTTCCACCAGGTAGTGTAGGTCTCTGGTCATGAAGCGTCGCAGCCAGGCACGGAGACCGTAGTCAAGGCTGTCTTGCTTTCTGGTCATATCAGCTAGAGAGCAGCGCTTGCCGAGGTACTTGGGTCGTCCAAGGAGGGCATTGGTAGTTGCCAACCCACCAACGAGCTCTGGATAGAGGAGGTCGTAAATTTGAACTTGCCACTCCTGGATGTTGCTTACTTCATTGTAGATGACCTCGGCAGCTTGTTCTTGTCCCTCTACAGCAGGAATGGGGGCAGGTACGGGAGATCCTTCTTCNCATGGTAAAGATGTGGGGAGTGCTGAGGTGTGCGCTGGTGCTCATAGGCACCAAGGAGAAAGTCGGAGACACGGTATTCGTTGATGAAGATGGTGCTGGTCATGGTCAGTACAGTATGTGACCAGCTGTAGATGTTGCTTCCATCTTCCTCAAGGATAGGGCTGTCGCTCAAGGGGTTGGCCATGCTGGATGAAGCGAGGTGGAGTGGTAGTTGAGGTGGCAGTATTGACGAACGATTGAATCGGTGTCAGAACAGAGTCTTGTGCTTGTTCAAAGGTACTGATAATTGCTGATGATGGATTTAAAGCTGATGATGATGGAGTGGGCGTAGCGGTGAGCTGTGTTGTGGGAATGGAGAGTTCGGCGAGGGCGCAGGTCGTCGTGGAGGGGCGATGCAAACAGGCGGATCCGTATGCCGGGCGGATGACAAATGAGGATGATGGTGGAGGAGTGATACGTGATGAAGTGATTTGCGGCAAGACGGGAGGAGGAGATTGATGTGATGAGTGGGCACAGGGGCGATCCGCGTGCGTTGATGGGAGTTATGGCGTGGGCGCGGGTCGTCGCAGCTTGAGCGATGCGACCGAGCGGGTCCTTGTGCCGAGCTGAGAACGATTTGCGAGAGCGGAGGAAGTGATTGATGGATGAGTGGGGGCAGGGGCGAAACCACGTGTGCTGCGACGTTTTCGGCGTGGGCGCAGGTCGTCGTAGAACGAGCGATGCGACCGGGCGGATCCTTGTGCCGGGCTGATAAAGGAAGCTGAAGAGGACAATTGATTGATGAGTTGGCGCAGGGGCGGAACCACGTGCGCTACAGGAAGGTTTGGCGTGGGCGCAGGTCGTCGCGAAAAAAGGCGATGCAACCGGGCGGATCCTTGTGCCGATATGATGCGATCTGCGGAAGCGGAGGAAGCTATTGATTGATGAGTGGGCGCAGGGGCGGAACCACGTGCGCGATAAAGCGATGCTGATGATGCTGATGCTGATGATGGATGGCGGTGCGGAGGACGCTGATGATGAGGAAGAGGCGATGCGGAGGCGACACGGATGAAGCTGATGGCGAAGAGGCGGAGATGAGGCAGGAACGGGCGGCTGATGAAGTTAAGCGAGGAGGAGGAGGAGAGATGGAGGCGACTGAGGACGTAGAGCGACGACTGATGATGGTGGAGAAGGCGGTAGACAAAGGGCGCCGCGGGCTGAGAAAGCAGAGATGAGACGTGGCGCGGCAGGTGAAGGCGACACAACCACTTCTTCTTGCGTTCAGGAGAGTGACGGCTTGTTCCCCAGTTGGCTCAGAAGTGGGAGCAAGAAGACTGGTGGTGTCCGATGTCTTGTCGGCTGGAAGAAGGTGGCTGCGGTAGAGGAGGCCAGGCAGCGGGCAGGGACTTAGACTGCTGATGCCAGGAGAGTGACCGATTGTTCCTCAGTTGGCTTGGAAATGGGAGCAGGAAGACTGGTGGTGTCCGATATCCTGGCAGTCACAGTCTTTGGCTGCAGCTGCTGACAAGATGGGGAGGCGATGCGAGAGGGCGGCTCGGGAAGTTAGATGCGGGCGGACAGAGGATCACAGCTAGAAAGGAGTAGATGAGGCTGATGCGGCAAAATGATCAGGAGGTGATGCCAGTGGAGGTAGGTGCGATGTGGTGATGGCAGATGGGAGGCAGCAGGAAGCTTCGTGGTAGTTGACGACAGGCGGTGGCTCGAGAGTTGCTTGCGGCTGATGTCGGCGACTCGTCAACAGTAGTTAGCCACGGGCGCGGAAATGGGCGCAGGGCTTTCTCAGGATGACAGAGCGTTTCTTCAGCGTGGAAGACTCGTCAGGCAGAGCTCCTGATGTCAGCTGCAGATGAAGCGGCGAGGCGCAAGACGGTGGTAGCAGCGGGAGGAGAATGTAAGTAGAGGCGGTGATGCGGAGATGACGGCAGAGCGATGACGTGGTCACGGAACTCCAGGTGATGTTGCCTGATGCTCTGATACAATGTCAGAAGAATGTAGTGACGAGAGGAGAGGCAGCAAAAGCAAGCAGAAGCATCAGAACATGCAAGTGTACGTCAGCAGAGTGACGTAGGCAAGAGCGATCCGAGGAGTTAGTTGCAAGAGCTTGATAGAGGCTGAGACGCGAGGTAGCGGAGGTAGACAGGTTGATGTGAGAGAGCGAGATCTGGCACAAGGAGTGATGGTTGGCGGAGTGTGAGAGCTGAGCGAAGGAGCGAGAGTGACGGAGCAAATCGTTGAGAGTTGGCGAAGGAAGGAAATGCGGGGAACGGGCAGAGCGAAGACACGGCGGCGAAGCCGGGGAACCAAGGGGGGAACAGGATGGGCAGAACGGTTCTGGTTAACTTGAGGGAATGAGCATCCTTGGTCATAAAAGGACAGAACAGGACAAAAGAGCAACGGCTTCTTTCCGCTAGCCGGACGCGTGTGACACATGTCACATTGTTAGGGGATGCCTTGACATGTTAGGCTTCAACGGTCAGTCTGACCGAGGGCCGTTGAGTCAAGGTGGTTCGGTCTTCGGACCTGAACCTTTATTGAGAAAATGGGAATAACTCTTGTCAGAGTCAATGATTTCCAACACATCCTCCCCAACGAATCCACCAGCCCCGCTTCATGTGCGCCTGCCTCTGCGCACCAATGGAGAGAGTTGTAATTGACTTTCATGGCCCCCTCCGTACCACCCAATGCAAGAACGTGTACTGGATTTTCGGCATCGACCACATGACCAAGTGGGTCATGGATCGGGCGGTCCCCAAGGTGACGCAGCACACGCCACATCGTTCCTGAAGGAAGAAGTCATATACTGGGGAGGTGGATGCAAGATCATCCAGTGTGACAATGGCTCGCACTTCGTAGGGACATTCGCAGAAGTGGCGGTGTATATGGGGTGACAGTGTGCGGCCGAAGCGGGAGGAGGTGGGCAGGGCGCGACAAAATGAAGCGACACTCTTGGACCATTGTTACCAGGTTTGGGCCGTAGATGGAGTCTATGTGTGGCTCGAGGGCAGCCACACTTCCAACATCATGGTGCGACGTGAGCGACTTGAGAAGCTCCTGGTCTGTTGGTAGGCCCTCGCGACCGGGCGATACCTGTCCTGCATCAGTATCGATTACGACGTGGGGGAAGTGGCAGCTAAGTTTGTAGGGTTGCCTCAGTCTCCCCATCGCCCACACCGCCCTCCTCCACCAATCACCACAATTGCAGTTCTTGCAGCTGACAGACATGAGCCTTTGGCCGGGGGGACCCGGCTTGTTTTGTCGGGTATTGGGGTGCATTCCCTGGCACATCAAGACGAGGAAGTACACAAGCAGGAAGCTGAGGCAAGCGCAATACCACAATAACAGGAGCAGCAAGAAAGGGCAGCAGGGGAAGGGGCAGGACATGCTGTGGCAGAGATGGAAGGCATCACCAAGAAGCGACGTCGGGCCGGGAAAGATAAGCTCGCTACCCGGCGGCCCACGACCACTGAGGAGGCGCCGTCAGGGACTGTACCAGAAGTCTAGCAACAGCTGCCTCCCTGCGAGGCCGCGGTAAATGTGGTGCCTGAGACTCCGGGGTAACCAGTGTCGAAAGCAAAGCAGGCATACCAGAGTCTCGGAGCGACACCTGGTGCAACAACGACAGCCACGCGACAAAGGCGGGCGTAGCGGCCACACGCTATGAGAATACCACGTGTGACAGATGATCAGCCCGCATCGACGGTGGCAGATGCTGGACATAGCCTAGGCCTATTACTATCGACCGCGACAACATCAAGAGTGCATCTCGGGAGACCCCAGCAGTAGAGACAGGAGGCGCTGCTTTCTACGACAGCTGCACTCGGCGCAGCGCCCGGAGCGCTAGCACCATCGGAAGCAACAGCAGAGCAGCGGGAGCGGGAGGTCCTGCCTTTTGCGGCAACTACACCCAGCGCGGCATCTGGAGTGCCAGCGTCACCAGCAGCTGCAGCAGAGCGGTGGGGACAGGATGTACTGCCTTCTACGGCAACAACACCTTGCGCGGCGCCTGGAGTGCTAGCACCATCGCCAGCAGCAGCAGAGCAGCGGGAGCAGGAGGTACTGCATTCTACGGCAGCTGCACCCGGCGCGGTGCCCAAGGCGCAAGCACCACTAGTAGCAGTAGCAGAGCAACGGGGACAGGAGGCGCTACCTTCTGCGGCAGCTGCACCTGGCGCGGTGCCCGGAGCGTTAGCATCATTGGCAGCAGCAGCAGAGCAGCGGGAACAGGAGGCGCTGCCTTCTATGGCAGCTGTACTCGGTGCGGCGCCCGGAGTGCCAGCGCCACCAGCAGCAACAGTAGAGCAGTGGGGATGGGAGGTGCTGCCTTCTATGACAGCTGCACCTGGCGTGGCGCCCGGAGCCATGCCGAGCGCCGGGCGCCGGGCGCCCAGCGTGGCTCACCGTCCTGCTCACTCTCTGAGTCGTCGGGATACGTGAAGTTGGTGGACTTGCACCGCCTCTGACTTGCCTTGTACTGGTGGCGCAGCCGCACGTTGCAGCGCACCAGCATCTCCAGCGTGCTGATGTTAAGGCGGTGCAAGCGCATCCACCACTGTGGACCAAGCCGTGACCATGTCAACCTCACCCCCAAGGTCATTGCCAAAGTGGCGCGGGTGTACACGGCACGCAGCAGCATACAGCGGGCAGCTCATGTCAGCAGTCCAGCGGGCTTGCGGGCGCTGCATAGCATGCTTCACAGGCAGAGCAGCAACCTTTGCTAGCTTGCACCCACGGGGGCGCGACAGTGCAGCAAGATCACTCATGCAATCAAGCAATCCTTCATATATCTCACCGGCTGCCCCTCCCGGCGTGTCAGCAATGCGTAGCACGGTCACCAACGGCGTCAACAAATCTCTCAGCTGGCGAACCTGTAGCCAAAACACGCGGCGGTGCACAAGACATCTCACAGCCGTCTTGCGTGCCTTGAACATCCCATCCCGCTAACTGCCCATGGCCGCCCAGCACTCATGGTTGACCATCTTCAACAGAAATGCACGCATGTCTAGCAGGCAATGCAGCATGGAGTGCGCAGATGCAAAACGCGTGTCGCATTTGGCCTGCAAGACCCGCCCACCCGACTGTTGCTTCAACCAGGTCCGTGGCATGTCGTTGTTGCAAAACAATTTGACAACCTTCTCAGCCTTGGACAAGATTGCCGACCCCCACTCTGTCTTGCCAATGTCCTTCATGACACGGTCACAGTTGTGTGCACAGTAACCTTGCCACAGGACTTTTGGATACTTCCCTGCCACGTCTTGGAATGCACGTTTGTTGACTGCTGTGTTGTCGCAATCAACGGACACCACGTGCTTGACACCGACGGCCTCGACCGCCTCCTTAATCATGGCCTCCATATGGGATGCATTGCGGGTCTTCCCATTGGCATCACGTGAAAACACGTGACAGGCACCCTTGGTGTTTACAGCCATCGCATTGTAAATTGGACGCTGCTGCTGATCCGCCCACTCGTCCACGGTAAGTGTGACGCCCCTAATGGGCCAGGCTTGCTTCAGCGACGCATCCTCGACCTCTAATTTCTTGTCCAATGCTGGCAGTATGTCACTCACGACAGTGCCTGGGCTTGGAAGGCGAAATGAGCTGTTGGTGCTTCGGCCTGTGCGCACCACCTCATTCAGCAGCGGCTCACGTGAGAAGCTGATTGGGTATGCAGCACAGGCCATGAGCTTGACTATTACCATCTGGCAGCTATTGTTCCCGGCTGCCTCACAATGAGGCCTCACGGCCGTTTGAACCATACCAGCCATCCGGTTAACATCCACCAGCCGAACTGTCTGCGGCTGCTGGTGGTACAACTGTGGCTACTGCTGGTACGCCGGCGGCTGCTGTATGTACACCTGTGGCTGCTGCTGGTACATCTGCTGCTGCGAGTGCTGCTGCTACTGCTGCTGCTCCTGCCCACAAAGGTTTGCTGCTATGAGGAGTGCTTCATCTTGCCGCCTCCTTATCGGTTGGTCAATGGAGCTCATGCCAGCAGACTCCATGCCAGGACCGGCACCGGTTGCATCACCCTCATCATCTCCACTTGGTAGGCCAGCTCGGCACATAGTCTGTTGTCGCTGCAAGCTCTCCGCCAAATTAACCCATTTCACAGGCTTGCTGCTTGTACCCCATGAATCCCCGAGACTGTTGTACAGACGGGGGCAAGCAGGTTTCCAGTCGGCTGCTGGACGAGGGGCCCTCTCAAGGCCAAGAACGTCTTTGGCGTGAGGCGGTGGGAACGGGCACGTGGCGATGTTGCCGTTTGGGATACCGAAATGCCCGCGGATGCGGTCGCAAGTGCCGCTTGACGTAACGCCGCGTGAGCCACAAAAGAACCTAGGTTTCCTTGAGGCCCTAGGCACTGGCCGGCAGTGACGCGAGAGGGCCAGTGTTAGATGAGCTCCATGGAGACGCCCGGCAGGAGGGGGGTTGAAGTCCGCATGGTTCAGACGGTACGCAGAGGCAACAGAGGTTGAAGATGGAAGGGATGAAGATTTCATCACAGATGGTGCAGTCTGGCACTGAGGTACCATGGATGCACCTCGTTCCTATAGTTGCAACGCTCTATTTGCGTATGAGTGACGCGGAACGACTAGTAGTACTTCATAGCGTTGTTACGACGCGGATCCAGCGTCAACCACCCGAGCGGTGGGTGATTGCAAGGGCCCATGCCCCTGCCCCTGCCTCCTGCCAGGCCTCATCGGCCTCACTCGAGGCATAGGACCCAACCGGTGGGTGGTTGCGAGGCCCTGCCCCTGCCTCCTGCTCCCCGCCAGGCCTCGTCGGCCTTTGGATCCATGTTCCGTTCACCATCGATCCAAACGGATCAATGGTGGGCGGGCTGGTCAGCCCTCAGCCGGCGACCACCGGCTGTGGATCCACGGGCGGCGACCACCGGCAGTGGATCGATCCGACGAGGAGCCACCGTCGATGGATCCACGGCCGGCGACCACCGGCAGTGGATCAGTCCGACGAGGAGCCACCGTCAATGGATCCACGGCCGGCGACCACCGGCAGTGGATCGATCCGACGAGGAGCCACCGTCGATGGATCCACGGCCGGCGACCACCGGCAGTAGTCCCATCGACAATTAGCCCTTGTCGACCGTTCCTCGGCCGTCGGCCAATCGATCAACATCAATCGATCGTCGGTTCTTGCTCGCCGTCGGTAGAGCAATCGACGGCAACCGAGCAACCGGCGGGGATTGATCTCATCAACTGATTGATCGACGGCAATCGAATGCGTTGAAAACAAAAAGGGGCATTGCAAAATTTTGGAGCTGCGAGTTTCATCGTGAACCTCGCGTTTGCGCTGATTTTGCCACCAGGAGCGCACAAAATGATAGTTCAAAAAATGGACTGAAGTACGATTTGCGGACAGAAATGAAGGTAAACATATTCAGAAAGAAATCAACAATCATCCACGTACTTGGACTCAAACTGTGCAGCAGGAGTAATCGACGATGTGGCAGCGAAACAACCAGTGATCGGTGGACCAAATATCTGCCACCTGTCGGATATCCCTATCACACCCCACAATAATTTCCATTTTCACTTGACACATCAATTGAAGAAAATTTCAGAAATATATGTCCATTAAGATAATTTCAGAAATCATTGGAATGTCAAACCCTGGTTCAACAAATTTAAAAGGAAATATCAAACCCTAATATGACATGGGTTTGAGAGTTGAATGAAAACGGAATTTGTGGAGGATGACGTGCGAGCCAGGGGTGGTGGCTGGGCAAGGGGGGGGGGGGCACCTCGGTGGACTTCCGCGTGGTAGGGCTGGTCGGTGGGCTGGGGCCAGCTCACGCGTCCGAGGATCCCACCTCGCGTTTTTTGGCGAACGCGAACGCGGTCCACATTGAGGCCCCCTCGATGTGGACCGGGGTTCCACGGCCGCGGTGACATGGTCACCTCGGAACCCCGGGTCAACACTGAGGTAGAATACTGGTGGTTTGGTGTGGCTATTGTGAGCAATGCCTTGACAAAGTTGGCATGTGCCACTGACCATGACCACAAAGTTTACCAAGTGACTTAAACTTCAACAAATCATAACACAAGTCAGCCACGGTCAGAGTGCCCAATCACAGTGCACATCTAATATGCATGACCTTACAGGTATAAACAAGGTAAAAAACTGTTGGCTTGGCACGGCTATTGTGTGCAATGCCTTGACAAAGTTGGCACGTGTCACTGACCATGACCACAAAGTTTACCAAGTACCTTAAACGGCTATGAATCATAACACGAGTCAGCCACGGTCACAGTGTCCAATCATAGTGCAGATATACTGGGCATGACCTTATAGGTAAAAACTAAGTAGAATACTGGTGGCGCGGTGTGGCTATTGTGCGCAATGCCTTGACAAAGTTGGCATGTGCCACTGACCATGACCACAAACGTATCTAAGTGACTTTTACTTCTATTGATCGTAACACGAGTCAGCCACGGTCAGAGTGTCCTATCACATTGCAGATGTACTATGCATGATTTTGCAAGTGCAAACAAGGTAGAATACTGGTGGCTCGGTGTGGCTATTGTGCGCAAGGCCTTGACGAAGTTGGCATGTGCCACTGACCATGACCATAAAGTTTACCAAGTGACTTTAACTTCTACGAATCGTAACACGAGTCAGCCACGATCAGAGTGCCCAATCACAGTGCACATCTAATATGCATGACCTTGCAGGTATAAACAAGTTAAAAAACTGGTGGCTTGGCGCGGCTATTGTGCGCAATGCCTTTACAAATTTGGCATGTGCTACTGATCATGACCACACCGTTTACCAAGTACCTTTAACGGCTATGAATTATAACACGAGTCAGCCACAGTCAGAGTGTCCAATCACAGTGCAGATATACTGAGCATGACCTCGCAAGTATGAACATTGTAGAATACTGGTGGCTCGGTGTGGCTATTGTGCGTAATGCCTTGACAAAGCTGGCATGCGTAACTGACCATGACCAAAAATGTATCCAAGTGACTTTTACTTCTATTGATCATAACACGAGTCAGCCACAGTCAGAGTGTCCAAACACAGTGCAGATGTACTAGGCACGATCTTGCAGGTGTAAAAAAGTTAGAATACTGGTGGCTTGGTGTGGCTATTGCGCGCAATGCATTGGCAAAGTTGGCATGTGCCACTGACCATGACCACAAAGTTTACCAAGTGACTTTAACTTCTATGAATCATAACACGAGTCAGCCACAGTCAGAGTACCCAATCACAGTGCACATTGAATATACATGACCTTGCAGGTATAAACAGGGTAAAAAACTGGTGTCTTGGCTCGGCTATTGTGCGCAATGCCTTGACAAAGTTGGCATGTGCCACAGACCATGACCACAAAGTTTACAAAGTGACTTTAACTTGTACGAATCGTAACACAAGTCAGCCACAGTCAGAGTGCCCAATCACGGTTCAGATGTACTAGGCATGACCTTGCAGTTATAATCAAGGTAAAAACCCGGTGGCTTGGTACGGCTATTGTGCGCAATGCCTTGACAGTGTTGGCATGTGCCTCTGACCATGACCACAAAGTTTACCAAGTACCTTAAAAGGCTATGAATCATAACACGGGTCAGCCACGGTCAGAGTGTCCAATCACAGTGCAGATATACTTGGCATGACCTTACAGTTATAAACAAGGTAGAATACTGGTGGCTCGGTGTGGTTATTGTGTGCAATGCCTTGACGAAGTTGGCATGTGCCACTGACCATGACCACAAATGTATCCAAGTGGCTTTTACTTCTATTGATCATAACATGAGTCAGCCACGGTCAGAGTGTCCAATCACAGTGCAGATGTACTAGGCATGATCTTGTAGGTGCAAACAAGGTAGAATACTGGTGGCGCGGTGTGGCTAGTGTGCGCAATGCCTTGACCAAGTTGGCATGTGCCAATGACCATGACCACAGAGTTTACCAAGTGACTTTAACTTCTATGAATCGTAACACGAGTCAGCCACAGTCAGAGTGCCCAGTCACAATTCAGATGTACAAGGCTTTACCTTGCAGGTATAAACAAGGTAAGAAACCGGTGGCTTGGCATGGTTATTGTGCGCAATGCCTTGACAAAGTTGGCATGTGTCACTGACCATGACCACAAAGTTTACCAAGTACCTTAGACGGCTATGAATCAAAACGCGAGTCAGCCACAGTCAAAGTGTCCAATCATAGTGCACATATACTGCACATGACCTCGCAGGTATGAACAAGATAGAGTACTGGGAGGTAGAGTTAATCAAAGGACTTTCATACACTCAATGAAGTGTGTATGAAGGGAAATGGTCTATAAGGAAGGTTATAGGAAGTTGAACACCAGTTAGTAATGTTCCGGCGCATGGGCTAGAGGTCGCTGGGTGGAATACGTGTTGAGTAAGGATGGGGGGCTTAGGGACAAAGTGTACGTGGGGAGTGCATAAAGACGTGTAGGAATTTGTGAGTGTAGTGCGGGTGGAATGGTGCACATGTGTACGATATACTTTGGGTTTGGCTAGTATTATATGGGGGTGGGGCGGGGGGCTTAGGGACAAAGTGTATGTCGGGAGTGCATGAGCAAGTGTAGGAATTAGTGAGTGTAGTGCGGGTGGAATGGTGCACAAGAGTACGACATTCTTTGGGTTAGGCTAGTACTACCTGGGGGTGGGGGGG
>SZWC01001121.1:0-18546 GCA_023375785.1 Penium margaritaceum
GTCATGGAGGCGCGACACATTTGCTCGGTCATGGAGACCAGTCGCCTGCTTCGCGAGTTCAAATCCCTGCACATGAGGGAGACCGAGACGGTCACCTCCTACTGGCAGTGCATGGAAGGCATCTTACCCTGCCTCGTAGTCGGTGGACTACTCCCCCTCCGCACTTCTGACCATAAAGCGTGGCGCCACCGACGTCTTTGTTCACTACTCCCACGAGGTTCTCACCGCGATGACCATCCAGGGTACCAGCATGCCTTGGGCATACGAGCTCTTCCTTCGCATCGAGGAGGCTTGCCAGGAGTTACGTACCCAGCACACAGAGTCCCTCACATCTCCTGTCGTTGCCTTAGTGGCTATTGCCGCCCCCGCAGCAGCAGTGTCCTCCGGAGGCGCCTCCTTTTCCGGTAAGAAGAAACGCAGGGGCAAGAAGGGAAAGGGCCCATAGCAGCTGTCTTGAAGATCTGGCTGCGACCGCCTAATTTTCCATAACATTGGTCAGTCAGGCCACGGGTGGTACACGTGTTCACTCCCGACAGACGAAGCGTACGTCATCGCCACCATGCGTCGCCAGTGCAAGTGTCACCTTGCCATTGCTGCCATGACTGTCACTACTCCTACTATAGTTGCGCTACCCGCGACAACTATACCGTAGTTTCATCAATAGCTGGCCACCCCCGCTCTTTTGTTGCCGGCGCCTTCCTCCTTCATGGACTCCGGTTTGTCACGCCGAAGTCGGTGTACTCCGTCGGACACTCCACCCGTGAGCATTAGTTAGAGCAGTTCATCGCGCTCCAGCTCGGCCTTCCTCGCCCTCCTCCCCTACGAGTTGTGTCGTTGCTCGTTCTCCTGCACTGCCTTGTATAGTAGAGTCTTTGTTGTGGCTGGGCCATGTACCTTTGTCTACCCTGTCCTCCGTCGTACCCACTCCACTTGCTACATTTCGCAATAATTTCGTGTGGCTAGATGATTGGCAGCTCCGATTTGCACCCTAGTCCACCGCGTCTACGTCCCTTGCTCAGTGCCAAGTGAACGCTGATGATTTGGCGACATCTGTCTTGTACCTGTCTGAGACTTGGATCATCGAATCTGGGGCCACCTATTACATGACAGCCTCACACGAGGCCTTCAATGTCCTTGGCCTCGTCACCGTTGTCACTGGAGTTCGGACGCGATCTGGTCAGGTCTTACCCGTTCTTGGTGCTGGTGTCGTTTGTTTCCGTGGTCTTACTTGGGATGTCTTTGTGACCGACGTTCTCTTCATCCCTGTTCTAGAGCTCAGCCTTCTGTCTGTCAGCGCACTTGACCGCATGAGCATGGACGTCCTGCACTCCCGTGGTGTCGGCATTTTGTTGTTGCATCCATCTAGTCGTGTCGTCCTGCATGCCACCACTCGTGGCAACTTGTGGTACGTGTTGCGCTTGTCTGCACCTTCCTCCATCTCCTCACCACCTACCAACATTGGCCATGTGTTGGTCACCAATTCGCTCTCTCCGCAACACACACGTCTCCTGCACTGTTGCCTTTTGCCACGTCCACTCTGCTACTATCAATAGCATACTTTGCACGCAGCCGGCCTAGTCTCTTGATCCACACTCGATTCCTTTGCCATGTCCCACTAAGTGCATTGACTATGCTCAAGGGAAGATGCACTGGTCTACCTACCCCCAGTCGGGCTCTCATGCATCCGGACTCTGGGACCTGGTCCATTTTGATGTCATGGGTCCCCTTCCAACACAGTCCATCAGTGAGCATGGATGGTACGTCTTGACCCTCACCAACGACTACTCCTGCTACCACTGGGTCTTGTGTCTTTGACAGAAGAGCAATGTCGCTCCCACCATTAGGGACTAGCTGGTCCGTACTGAGCACGAGTGTGGTCTCCCTCTCTGCCGCTTCCACTCTGATTGTGGTGGCAGGTTTATTCGGAAGACCACACTCTTCCTTGCATCCCGAGGCGTCCATCATGAGATGTCGGTGCCGTACACGCCAGCCCAGAACAGCGTCTCCGAACAGTGGAACCGCACCATGTCCAACATCGTCTGCACCATGCGAGTCAAGTTTGGTCTCTCCAATGGCTTCCACTTCAAGTCCATGGCCTACATGACGTAGGTCTCGAACCAAATTTCTCACGGACCCCTTCCCCGCCAGTCCACACCATACCAGCACTGGTGCGGGGAGCTCGCTGATCTTTGCCCAGCTTGTTTCTAGGGTTGTGTGGCCATCGTGTGGTTGCCTGCCCCACCCCAAGGCAGCAAGCTCGAACATCACGGACGACACTGTACCTTGGCGTCCCGCATCAGTCGAAGGTATGAGTTATGGTTAATCGTGCCACTTTCATACACTATGTAACTTGTGTATATAGCTTGTGCTGTATACCTACTTCCTAGAAGTTACTTAGTGCGTATACACTTGTTGAATTATATGTTGGTCGGTGTACATGTTACAATTTTTTTTGGACGGAAAAAGTAAAAACCATGCTATTAGGTTTAGGTTGGGTTTTATACACTGCTTGTTTATGCACAATTCATTGCCCTTACAATACATACATTTCTCCTTAGAACTCATGATGGGTAGTTTTTAGTGTCCTATTCTAGATCGAAGTCTACCAAGGTCCATAGAACTACAGATTGCTCTAAAGAAGGTCATTCGGTCTTTCTTTCGGTGATGTGGATTGCTCGCACTTGACATACGCTCGATCATTTTCACCTCGACAATGTCCTCCCCAACTCTCCTTTCGAACCCCTTGAGTGTATCGAGGGTGTGTATTGGGGAGTGTATTGGGAGACCGTTAAAATGTGTACACTAGTGATTTAGCCACTCTCTCTCTCTCTCTCTCTCTCTCTCTCTCTCTCTCTCTCTCTCTCTCTCTCTCTCTCTCTCTCTCTCTCTCTCTCTCTCTCTCTCTCTCTCTCTCTCTCTCTCTCTCTCTCTCTCTCTCTCTCTCTCTCTCTCTCTCTCTCTCTCTCTCTCTCTCTCTCTCTCTCTCTCTCTCTCTCTCTCTCTCTCTCTCTCTCTCTCTCTCGACACCCTTCCCTCCCACCCAAATCCTGTCGAGTGTATTGGGGAAGTGTAGCGGGGAGTGTATAGTACACATGAATAGAAATGTACACTAGTGTACAAATACACTTGTGTATTAGGTTGACCTTCCTCAAGATACACTCCCCAATACACTGCCACAATACACTTTCGACATTGAGGGGGGAGGGGGTATGAACGTCGCGACCCCCCCCCTTCCCACAAAATGGAAGAGTGTATCTGGTAGACACCGTTAGAGATACATAAGTGTATCTGTTAGAAAGGTTGTTGGAATATCTAAAGCACGTCCATGGAAGTGAATCGACGGCATTTGTAGAGCCAATCTACCGAGGACCCAATGTACTGAGGACTTTCCCGCACTCGTAACGTACTTTCGAGACCTCGCTTGTGATAAAGCAGTGCCCGAGATCCGATCCCCCCTCCCCAAATCCCACCAAGTGTATTGGGGGAGTGTAGTGGGGAGTGTATAGTACACATGCATAGAAATGTACACTAGTGTACAAATACACTTGTGTATTACGTTGATCCTCCTCCAGATACACTCTCCAATACACCGCTGCAATACACTTTCGACATTAAGGGGAGGGGGGGGGGGCTACGGACGTCGAGACCCCCCCTCCAAATGTGAGAGTGTATCTGGGAAGTGTATTGGAGAGTGTATCTCATAGGCACCGTTGGAGATACACATGTGTATCTATCGAGACCTTGCTCTAAAAAAAAAGTGCCCGAGATCTGATCCTCTCCCCTCCCTCCCCCAAACCCATCGAGTGTATTTGGGGAGTGTAGCAGGGAGTGTATAATACACATCCATAGAAATGTACACTAGTGTACGAATACACTTGTGTATTAGGTTGACCCTCCTCCAGATACACTCCCCAATACACCGCACTAATACACTTTAGACATCTCGGGAGCGGGGGGGAGGCAGGGGGGGACATCGGGACCTCCCCCCCCCAATGCGAGGGTGTATCTGGGAAGTGTATTGGGGAGTGTGTCCGATAGAAACCGTTAGAGATACACAAGTGTATCTGTTAGAAAGTTCTTTAGAATAGGTGTTATTGTTTTATTTGCCTCGGCACCTGTTGGGCCCTGCTATGGTGGGGCCCGGCAGGTGCCCACGCAATTAAAAGTATAATATCCCAACCCCGCACTGCACTAGGGAGTTTGCTTGAAGTTCAGGGGGAGGGGGGGGTTAGAGGGCAAAATCAACCATTCACGTCATTTTCGCTTGTGACATTGGCGAGGCAAATGTCAAACACGAGCAACGACGCCCTCAAAGTCGGCGAGGTCTGACTTGGTGGGCATAGTCGTCTTGCCCTGTGCACTCGGTGTTGAGTGTGTAATGTGGGTCCAACTAGCCAAAAAACGAACACTTCGCCAACTGAAAGCAGAAGCCTCAAAAATACAATTCAACAAAAGACGACACAAATGGGTCTGGTAAGAGTAAACAAGCAGAACACAAATAGTGTAGCAGCACAAAATTGGTATACAAGAGTATACAATACACTTATTTGTTGTAAATAACTTAGAATTATTGTTACTCAAAAGGTATTTGAAGGATATGAGAACTTGAAGAAAGTTCAATGAAACTTCTAGGGTTCTATCTGTGCATTTAAGATTTACACAAAACTTCCACGAAGTATTCCTATTAATGGTGGCTCATTTCCTGGAAACATACTCTTCACATGTTCCAATTCAGAACACTAGTTTATCAGTGTGTGCTTTTGGGGTGATTGACCATAAATGGAAGGTATGGCCCTTCTGGGATCCTTCCCGCTATCGCATAGTCATGTCACGAGACACCCTCTTCTTTAAGGACCTCTTTCCCCGCGATCTCATTTGCTCTGGCACGTTGATGTTCCTCCCGTCGTGTGGGGGGGTGATGGGTCTGTCCTCCGTTGAGCCACGTCCGGGTGTCCCATCGTCTATGCCCGATGACCCCTCAGGGCCGGCTGCCACGTCCATGTCGGCCAACCCCTCCAGGCCCGGTGCCCCGTCGGTGTCCGCCAGCCCCTCCGGGCCGACTTCCCCGTCCATGTCAACCAGTCCTTCTGCGTCGGCTTCCCCGCCCGTGTCCACCAGCCCCTCTGGGCCGGCTGTCCCGTCTGTGTTTACCAGCTCTTCCGGGCTGGCTGCCCCGTCCATGTCCGCTAGGTTCTCTGCGTCGACTTCCCTGCCCGTGTCAGCCAACCCCTTTGGGCTGGCTTTATCGCACGTGTCTATTAGCCCCTCGGGGGCCGGCTACCTTGTCCGTGTCCGTTAGCTCCTCAAGGCCAGCTTCCTCGTCCGTGTCCGCCAGCCCCTCAAAGCCAGCTGCCCCGCCCGTGTGAGCCAGCCCATCTGGCCGGTCCGAGTGTGCCACCTCCACCGGGCCTGCTGCCCCGTCTGAGTCTACCACCTCCACCTGGAAAGCTGCCCCGTCTGTGTCTGCCAGCCCCTCAGGGCCGGATGCCTTGTCCATGTCAGCGAGCCCCTTTGGTCCGTCCGAGTCTGCCACCTCCACCGGGCCAGCTGTCCCCTCCGGGTCTGCCACCTCCACTCGGTCGGCTGCCCCGTTAGTGTCGGCGCGCTACAGACGTGGTCCGGGAGGGAGCCTCCGACTCCGGCCGACATTGAGCACTCACGCTGCCTCCTCGCGCCCTCTGCTACTAGGACCCCCTATCACCCCATGAGGCTCCATGCCTCGTGGCAGACCCACTCCCACAGTCGTAAGTGGGGACCCTGGCACCAAGGCTCTTGGCCTCCCACTCTATCAGTCATTATGACATACATCCGGGGTCAGATTTGCGCTATGCCTTACTGCATCAGGAGCACCGACGCGCTGTTGTGGCCACACTCACGCACTTGCCACCTGGGACATGAGACGCACTCGCCCTCACTGTCCATCCCACAGAGCGGCCAGTGGACCCATCCACCCTATGTGAGGCCCGGGCATCTCCTGAGGCCCCACACTGGGAGGCTACATGCACCGAGGAACTTGCCGCGATTTCGGCAACATCAGGTTTACGAGCTTGTCCACCTTCCCCCTGGCTGAAAGGCCATCGACGCCTAGTGGGTCCTCTGGCAAAAGTGGAAGCCAGACGGGTCAGTAGACAAGTACAAGGCCTGTTTTATGGCCAAGGGGTTTGCTCAGGTCCCCGGGGTCGATTATGACCAGATCTTTGCTCCGGTCAGTCGTTTATTGACTAGCCGAGCGTTGTTCAGCCTGATTGTCCAGCACGTGTGGGAGTTCTATGAAATGGATGTGAGCAACGCCTTTCTCTATGGCTCCTTGGAGGACGAGGAGCTCTACATGGTGTCATTCCTGAGTCATGTGGCCTGAGGCTCCGGTCTAGAAAACAGTGCCGACACAATGGCAACTGCCGACCGTCCAAGGGAATTTCACCCGAGGATCACGATCATCCCCAAGGAATTAACTATGCCTTTGGTGAGACCTAGCTACCCAGGTGCTTTCGCTCAAGGTCTTAGGGGCTCCCGCCCTCTAAGCCTTCTTCTTCCTTGGTGTTAAAGCCCAACAAATTAAGTCAGCACTCTCACAGAGCAAGATTACAACCACCTTAGCAGTCAATATCAAGCTCAGTCTCAAGCGCACAACTCAAACAAGAGACATCAAGTGCAGGAGTAGTTGAGACAATGGCAAGTACAAGGCATATATAGCTGAGGAGTGCCTTTGGCAGCCAAAGCGCATGCACCTTGGCTAAGCCGAAGCGCGAGCGCCTCGGCCGATGTCACTCCTTGAGGTAAGGAGGTCATCCCCTCAATCAGGGAAGCCATCTTCTGATCCAAGGCACATCTTGCATCTTCCAATCCGACTGTTGGATCAGCCCGAAATTTGGACAGCTGACGTTTTGACACTTGCTCTTTCCATCGGTACAATCAGATTGACAATCTGAATAGCCATCATCAGAAACCCAAGGGACTTGTCCATGAATAAGGACAGTGCATGCCTAGTCTATTGGACCGGACCCAGGGGACTTGCTCCACATGAGCAGTGCATGCCTGGTCCGACCAATACTTGCCAATTCTGGAGACTAGTGGTCAAGTGGCATTCAAATGATAACGATCTCTCCCTTGCACCTCTGGCCACTTGTCCTGTCTTCAGTCTTCGTCACTTGCGCTCTTCATGCCGATGTCTTGTCTTCCTACGAGGTGGAGTTCTCGGTCAAGGGGTTTTGTCAGCATGTCTGCCCGGTTGAGCTTGGACGCAACATGCTCCAGCTCCACTACTCCCGTAGCGACCAGGTCGCAAATGAAGTGGTACCAAACTTTGATGTGTTTAGTCCTCCGCATCAAGGTGCCATTTTTGGACATGTCGATGGCAGACTTGTTGTCCACCTTGACCACCGTTGCCGCCGATTGAGGTGCTCGTATCTCTTGGAGCAGGCTACGAAGCCACATTGTCTCCTTGTACACTTCTGCTAGAGCGATGTACTCTGCTTCGACTGAGGAGAGGGAAACGCAGCCTTGCTTGTGGCTTGCCCATGACACGGCTCCTCCGTTAAGCATGCACACGTAGCCTGATGTGGACCTGCTGTCGCCGACATTCCCTGCCCAATCTGCATCGGTGTACACCATGAGCCGCAAGGATTCCAACTGTGGCACCTTACCGTACTGGATGCCAAGGTGCCGCGTGCCCTTCAGTTAGCAGAAGATCCGCTTCACTGCTTGCCAGTGTTGTGTCCCAGGGTTGGCCACATACCTTCTCACCTGCCCCACAGTGTGTCAGATGTCGAGACGAGTCGCGACCATCGCGTAGAATGCCCACGGCAGACTGATATGGCACGCTTGCCATGTCGACCTGCTTTGCTTTGTTGGTAGGGGCTGCAGCTGAGGTTATGATCCAATCTCCTGCCATGGGGGTGCTGACGGGTTTGCAGTCCTCCATGAGAATGAGAATGTGGTCAATGTGTTTGGTCTGGCTGAGCCTGATGGTGCCGGCTGAGCAATCCCACATGACAATGATGCCTAGGTAGTACTCAAGAGGTCCCAGGTCTTTCATTTGGAACCAGCTGCTCAGCTGCATCTTGATATTCTTTAGCGGCTTTGTCGATGATGCGCAGATGATGAGGTCAACGACGTAAAGAGCCACCAAGACGAGGCCATCCTCATCCTCTCGTACGTACATACTGAAATTGTTCTCGCAGTGACCGTACCCTGACTCCTCCATGAAGGCGTCCATCTCCTGATACCAGCATCTCGGGAAGTGTTTCACTCCATACAATGAGGTGACGAGCTTGCAAACTTTTCCGAGTGGTGCATCCCACCCCCCAGGCACCTCCATCAGGACCTCTTTGTCAAGCTTTCCGTAGAGGAAGGCAGTCTTGACATCCATCTGGTGAACCTCCAAGTTCTTGGCCGCTGCTGTCGCGAGGAGAGACCGGATTGTTGCAAAGGTGACAACGGGCGCATGCGTCTCATCGTACTCGCTCCTCGGCCACTGCACAAAACCCTTGGCCACCAGCCGCACCTTGTGGCGGTCGATGGTCCCATCCTTCTTTAGCTTCTTGACCATGACCCACTTGCACCCTACAACGTGGGCGTCAGCGGGTCGGTCCACCAGCTTCCATGTCTTGTTCTCCTAGTGCGAGGCCAACTCGCTTTCGATGGCGGCCTTCCACTTGGCCCCATCTGATAGAGCAAGTACTTTTGCCACTGTGGACAGCTCTTCCTGAGCCACGAAGGCGTACCTCGGACCAGTCCACTCACCGGTTGTAGCATCGTACTGTCGTGGCGGGACAGATAAGCGCGAGTTGCGCCTTACTGCCAGCTGTTGCGACGGCTGCTACTGTTCTTGCTGCTCCGGTTCTCTCACCATAGACTCTCCCTTGGTGGAAGATTCCTCATCATCATCAGAGGAGGAATCTGAATTAACGTCAGAGTCCTCTGTTGCGGCTCTTCCTCATTCTACCACTCCTTTTGCCTCTGTAGCCTTGTTGATGCTCCACCCCTGTGGTGCCTCATCACCTTTCTCCAGTAAAACCAGCCATTCACTCGGCTTGGGCACTGGCTCGTCCTTGAACTGCTGCTCTGCTCCTACTACAGCCTCGTTGAAGTCCACATCCTTAGTACAAATCACTTTGTTGCCTTGTAGGTCCCAGATCATGTAAGAGGATTGGGTACTATCGTACCCCAAGAGCAGACATCTCTTGGCCTGCGAATCCAACTTACTAGCACCCTCCCTTGTCAGCTTCTTGGCATAGGCCTGGCAGCCAAACACTCGCAGATGTGAGACATCTGCCTTTTTGCCCGACCATGCCTCTTGTGGGGTCATCGGCGGCAGCTTCTTTTTCCCCTTTCCTCAAAGGGCTGATGCAGGTGTGAGGTTGATGATATAGGCCGCTGTCCTAGTAGCCTCGGCCTAGAACCTTCTTGGCAGCTTTGCTTCATACAACATTCTTCTTACCATCCCAAGGATGGTTTGGTTGAGCCGTTCAGCGACACCATTGCTCTCGGGCGACTCAGGTACCATACTCTCTTGCCATATCCCCTACTCCGCTAGCCAGCCCTCACACGCCTTGTATTCCCCACCGTTATCACAACAAAGGGCCTTGACTCTCTTGCCGGTCTGCCGCTCAGCCATTGCGACAAAATGCTACAGATGCCCCTTTACCTCACTCTTCTGCTTCATGAAGTATGTCCAGATCTTCTTGGTTTTGTCATCTATGAAGTTGAGGAAACACCTGCAGCCTCCGACTGAGGCTGTCCGCATCGGCCCGCACACGTCGGTATGGACCAACTCAAGAGGTTCACTCACCAGATTTCCGTGCTTGTTCCCCTTGCACCCTTTCCTCTTAGCCTTGCCCATGAGGCAGGCCTCACATACGTTCTTCCCCTTCCCCGCACCCTCTCCCTTCCCCAAGGCCAAGCCTCGAACCAGCTTGTGCTTGCCCATTGTCTCCAACGTGGAGTGGGCAGCGTGGGCCAAGCGCCTGTGCCAAAGGTCTTGGCCACAGTTTGCTTCCGATGTTGTGGCAGTCCAAGCGACTGCTTTGGGTTGGGTGGGTGCCGCAGCTTCCACTGCTTTTGTTAAATCTGCTGCTGTTGACGGGCGGCTGCTTTCTGCCTATACCACCTGACTACCCCCGACAGTCATGTCTACCCCAGCTTTGGCAGCACCCTCCACCTTGGTTTGGAGGATGTAGAGGCCGTCCACGTGTGGAACATCCGCCACCACACTCATTACAATGTACTGTATTTTCACTGCCGACGTGGAAAGGTTGACGGCCCTGTTCTTGTCGAAGACGACCGTCATGTCTCGGTCAGTAATCTTGTTGGCAGAGAGTAGGTTGGCAGCTAAGTTGGACTCATAGACTGCCTCGGTGAGCTTGAGCTCCTCCTCTTGGCCATTCACGTGGATGGTGACCAGCTTGTCACCCACCCCTTCAGCTGGTTCCACCCTCCCGTTAGCACAACAAAAGTTGAGGTGGCAAGGGCCCATGGAGATGAAATCCCGTTTGTCATTGGTGGAAAAGTGATTTGTGCCAGAGTCAAGTGCATTGCCAGCGCCAGTTATGCCTTGTGCCATTAGTGCGGTGGGCTACTTCCCACCCTTGCCTCCTTGTCATCCTTCTCTCCCTCTCCCTTGATCCCTTCCTTCTTTGGAGTACGGAACTCGCATGCCCTGTGCCCTGCCTTGCCACAGTTGTGGCAGTTGCCAAGCCGTCGCTTGCCCTTCCCCTTGCCGCCTGCCCCCTGCTGCTCCCATGAGTTGCTAGTGCCGCTGCTTCCTGCTGAACCCTTAGCATAGGCTGCGATGTTGGCCTCGCTATGGCTACACCGCATAGCCTCATTGCGGATGTACTCCGAGATGTTGGAGTACTTCACGTGGTCCTCTGGCCAGCCACCAATCACAGTGATCATGGGGCCCAAGCTTGGAGGAAGAGCCATGAGCAAAATCGACCCCTACATGTGGGCTTCAAGGCTCCAGCCCATGTTGCTGGCTTCCTGAAGGAGAGTCTCAAAACTGCTGCAAGAATTTTAGGACTTCCTCATCCTCAGTCAGCTGTATCCTAAGCAACTTTTAAAGGATGAACAAACGGTTGGCGAGGGAGTCACTCTGGTAGATCTTGCATAGTTTCTTGTATGCCTCAGCTGCGTTTGTGAGGCCGAAGACATGAGAGAGCAAATGTTACTGCAGTGCTGAGACCAGAATGGCCATGCATTTCTTGTTGGCCCGCTTCCACACTGCCAGCTCCTCTGGTTGGGATGAAAGTGGTTGGGCAGCCTCCCCTGTGAAGCAGGGGAGGAGATCACGGTCATTGACTATGATATCAAACTGCCACTTCCAGAGCAAGAACCCTGTCCCATCAGATTTAGTGATGGGCGCATGAATGCCAATCCCTGCCTCTACTATGGACGTCACGGCTCCAGTGGTGGCCACGGGTGTGTGGGTCCACAAGCCTTCCTCAATGATGCTCTTGCCTTTCTCCTCAACGGTAGGTGGAGCCATGGTACCTGCGGTTGAGGCAGATCTGCTTCCATTGAGGCTGCTCTGCTACACTTGCTGTTAATGCTGATGTCAGGTTGATGGAGCCGATGTCAGGCTGATAAGAGGTCTTGGACAAGGGGCCGAAGAGGAGCACCTATAGGTGAGATAGAGCGTCTGCGCTCCTCACGTTTGCTGAAGTAACTGAGCAACCTGTATGCTTTTTGCAACTATGTCTCACACTGGGCATGGGCCCATAACCTTTTTGTCATTCCGGAGTCACGTGGCCTGAGGCTCCGGTCTAGAAAACATCGCCAACACAATGGCAACTGCCAACCATCCAAGGGAATTTCACTTAAGGATCACGATCACCCCCAAGGAATTAACTATCCCTGTGGTGAGACCTAGTTACCCAGGTGCTTTCGTTCAAGGTCTTAGAAGCTCCCGCCCTCTAAGCCTTCTTCTTCCTTGGTGTGAGAGCCCAACAGATTAAGTCAGAATTCTCACACCAGCAAGATTACAACCACCTTAACGGTTCATATCAAGCTCAGTCTCAAGCGCACAACTCAAACAAGAGACATCAAGTGAAGGAGTAGTTGAGACAATAGCAAGTACAAGGGATAAACAGCTGAGGAGTGCCTTTGGCAGCCCAAGCGCATGCGCCTTGGCCGATGTCACTTCTTAAATTAAGGAGGTCATCCCCTCAATCAGGGAAGCCATCTCCTAATCCAAGGCACATCTTGCATCTTCCAATCCGACCGTTGGATCAGCCCGAAACCAGGACAGCTGACGTTTTGACACCAGCTCTTTCCACCGATATGGTCGGATTGACAATCTGAATAACCATCATCAGAAACCCAGGGGACTTATCCTTGAACAAGGACAGTGCATGCCTGGTCTGCTGGACCCGACCCAGGGGACTTGCTCCACATGAGCAGTGCATGCCTGGTCCGTCCACTGCTTGCCAATTCTAGAGACTAGTGGCCAAGGGGCATTCAAATGACAAACACATGGTGCAGCCTCCAGGCTCCGATAATGGCTTTGGCAAGGTCTAGAAACTACGAAAGACCCTTTATGGCCTAAAGTAGTCATCGCGCTGCAGATACCAGGAGATCTGTCGCACGCTTCTGAGAAGTGCCCTCCTCTACAGCACTGTTGACCTCGCACTGTTTATTAACCCGCAAGGCCAGCCCTTCGTTGCTATCCTTGTCTATGTCGACAACGTACTCATCGTGTCTCCTGAGGCAGCTGCCATCTAGCGGGTCAAGGATCTGCTGCATGTTGCCTACCACATGAAGGACCTCGGGTCAGCACGAGTCTTTCTGGGTATGGAGCTTAAGCATGATCGCTCCATGGGCATCCTGCATGTCGATCAGGCCGCCTACGTCCAGACCCTGTCTGGGCGCTTCCCTGGTTGCAAGTGGTTACGAGTGGTTGCGAGTTGTTGCGAGTTGTTGCGAGTGATTACGAGTTGTTGCAAATGGTTGCGAGTGGTTGCAAGTGGGTTCAAGTAATTACGAGTGGTTGTGAGTTGTTGTGAGTGGTTGTGAGTTATTGCGACTGGTTTTGAGTGGTTAGGATTTGTTACGAGTGGTTACGGGTGGTTGCGAGTGGTTGAGAGCGGTTGCGAGTGGTTGCGAGTGGTTACGAGTGGTTGCGAGTGGTTGCAAGTGGTTGGGAGTGGTTGCGAGTGGTTGCGAGTGGTTGCAAGTGATTGCTTGTGGTTGCAAGTGGTTGTAAGTCGTTGCGAGTGCTTGCGAGTGGTTGCGAGTTGTTGCAACGCAAAGGTTATGCACAAATTTTATGCACAAAGTTTATGTAAAATGATTGTACACAAAGATCACGCACAAATGTCATTTAAAAAGGTATGCTCAAAGTACTTGCACAAAGTTTATGGACGAAGTTTATGCACACATTTTATAGACCAAGTTCATGCACAAGTTTTATGTGCATAGTTTATGCACACAGTTTATGCACAAAGTTTATGCACAAAGTTTATGTACAAAGTTTATGCACCAAGTTTATGCAAAAAATATATGCACGCAGCTTATGCACACATTTCATGTACAAGGTTTATATACAAAGTCTATGCACAAAGCTTATGCACAGAGTTTATGCACAAAGTTTATGAACAAAGTTTATCCACAAAGTTTATGCACAAAGTTCATGCACAAAGCTTATGCATGAAGTCTATGCACAACTTTCATGCACAACTCTTATGCACATAGTTTATGAACAAAGTTTGTGCACACAGCTTATGCACAAAGTTTACGAACAAAGATTATGCACAAAGTTTATGCACAAAGTTTGTGCACAAAGCTTATGCACAACGTTTATGCACAAAGGTTCTGCACAAAGTTTATGCACAAAACTTTACACCAAGTTCACGCACGAAGTTTATGCACAAAGTTTATGTACAAAGTTTTTACACAAAGTTCATGCACAAAGTTTATGCACAGTGTTTATGCACAATGTTTATGCACAGAGTTTGTGCACAAAGTTTATTCACAAAGTTTACACACAAAGTTCACGCACAAAGCTTATGGACTAAGTTTATGCACAAATTTTATGCACAAAGTTCATGCACAAATTTGATGCACAACGTTTATCCACAAAGTTTATGCACAAAGTTTGTGTACAAACGTTATGCACAAAACATACGCACAAAGTTTATGCACAAAGGTTATGTACAATTTTTTTGCACAACATTTATGCACAAAGTTTATGCACAACTTTTGTACACAAAGTTTGTGCACAAAGATTATGCACAACGTTTATGCACAAAGTTTATGCACAACGTTTATGCACAATGTTTATGCACAATGTTTGTACACAAAGTTCATGCACAGAATTTCAGCACAAAGTTTATGCACAAAGGCTACATACAAAAGTTATGCAAAATGTTTATTCACAAATTCTATGCACAAAGTTTATGCACAACGATTGTACACAACGTTTATGCACAAAGTTTGTATACAAAGCTTTTGCAAAACGATTATGCACAAGGTTAATGCACAAATTTAGTGCACAAAGTTTATGCATGAAGTTATTGCACAAAGTTTATGTACAATGTTTATGCCGAACGTTTATGCACAAAGTTTATGCCCAAAGTTTATGAAAAACATTATGCACAAAGTTCACGCAGAACATTTATGCACTAAGGTTATGCACAAGAGTTATGCACAAAGTTTATGTAAAAAACTCATGCACACAGTTTATGACAAACTTTATACACAAAGATAATGCACAAAGTATGTGCATAAAGTTTATGCACAAAATTTATGCACAAAGTTCATGCACAACATTTGTGCACAAAGTTAATGCAAAACGGCTATGCAGAAAACTTATGCACAAAGTTTATGCACAAAGTTCATGCAAAACGTTTGTACACAAAGCTTATGCAAAACGTTGATGCACTAAGTCAGTGCACACATTTTATGCACAAAGTGTATGCACAACGTTTATGTACAACGTTTGTGCACAACGTTTATGCACAAAGTTTGTGCACAACGTTTACGCACCAGGTTCATACAAAAAAATAAATACAATAATGCACAAAGTTTATGCACAGTGCTTATGCACAAAGATTATGCACAACGTTTGTATAAAAATTTTATGCACAACTTTAGTGCACAAAGTTTTTGCACAAAGTATATGCAGAAAGATTATGCAGGAAGTTCACGCACGAAGTCTAAACAGAAAGTTTATGCACAAAGTTTATGCACAACGTTTATGTGCAGAGTGTATGAATGAAGTGTATGCATGAAGTGTATGCAGAACGTTTGTGCACAATGTTCATGCACAAAGTTCACGAAAAACGTTTATGCACAAAGTTAATGCATAAATATTATGCACAAACTTTATGCACAACTTTTGTGCACAAAGTCAATACTCACAGTTTATGCACAAACTTTATGCACAAAGCTCATGGCACAAAATATATGCACAAAGCTCATGCACAAAGTTTATGCACGGCGTTTATGCACGAAGTTTATGCACAAAGATTATGCGCAAAGTTTATGGACAAAGTTTATGCACAACATTTATGCACAAACTTTGTACACAAAGTTCATGCACAAAGTTTATGCACATAGTTTGTGTACAAAGTTCACGCACAAAGTTTATGCACAACGTTTATGCACAATGTTTATGCACAATCTTCACGCACAAAGTGTATGAGCAAAGTTTTTGCACAAAGTTTATGCACAATGTTTATGCACAAAGTTTATGCACAACGTTTATGCACAACGTTTGAACACAAAATTCATGCACACATTTTTCACAAAAAATTCATGTACAAATGTTATGCACAGCATTTATGCAGAAGGTTTATGTACAAAGTTCACGCACAAAGTTTAGACACAAAGTTGGAGCACAAATATTGTGCAAAGTTTATGTACAACGTTTGTGCACAAATTTTATGCACAATGTTTATGCACAAAGTCTATGCACAAAGATTATGCACAAAGTTTATCCACAAAGTTTATGCACGAAGATTGAATACAAATATTATGCACGAAGTTCATACACAAACTCTATGCACAAAGTTCATGCACATCGTTTATGCACAACATTTGTGCACAAAGTTCATGCAAAAGTTTTATGCTCAAAGTTTATGCACAAGGTTTATGAACAAAGTTCATGCACAATGTTTATGCACAACATTTGTACACAAAGTTTATGCAAAAGGTTTATGCTCAAAGGTTATGCACAAAGTTAATGCACAACGTTTATGCACAAAGTTTATGCACAAAGTTTGTAGACAAAGTTTATGCACAAATTTATGCACAAGGTTTATGCACAATGTTTATTCACAAATTTTATGCAGAAAGCTTATGCACACAGTTTGTACACAAAGTTTATGCACAAGTTTATGCACAAGGTTTATGCACAATGTTTATGCACAGCGTTTATGCACAAAGTTTGTACACAAAGTTTATGCACCAATTTCATGTGCAAAGCTTATGCACAAAGTTAATGCACAAAACTTATGTAGAACGTTTATGTAGGAAGTTCACGCACAAGGTTTAGACACAACGTTTATGCACAAAGTGTTTGCAATAAGTTTATGTACAAAGTTTATGCACAAATGTTTTGCACAAAGATTATGCACTAAGTGTATGCACTACGTGTATCCAAAACGTTTATGCCCAAGGTTCACGCAAAACATTCATGGAAAACAATTATGCACAATGTTTGTACACAATGTTTATGCCCAAATGTTATGCACAAAGTTTATGAAAAAGTTTTATGCGCAAAGTCTATGCACAAAGTTTATGCACAAAGTTTACGCAAAAAGTTTATGCACAAATTTATTCACACCGTTTATGCACAAAGTTTATGCGCAAAGTTTATGCACAATGTTTATGCACAAAGTTAATGCACAAATTTCATGCACAATGATCATGCACAAGGTTTTTGCACAAAGTTAATGCATAGATATTGTCCACAAAATTTGTGCACAGAGTCTATGCACAAAATTTATGCACAAAGTTTATGCACAAAGTTTGTACACAAAGTCTACGCACAAAGTTTATGCACAACGTTTATGCACAAAGATTATGCACAAAGTTTAAACACAAATCTGGTACACAAAGTTCATGCAGACATTTCATGCACAAAGGTTTTGCACATTTTTGTTTTACAAAGTTTATGCACAGGATTAATGCACAGCGTTTATGCACAAAGTTTATGCACAAAGTTTGTACACAAAGTTCATGCACAAAGTTTATGCACACAGTTTATGCACAAAGTTTATGCACAACGTTTGTGCACAAAGTTCACGTACAAAGTTTATGCACAACGTTTATGCACAATGTGTCTGCACAAACTTCACGCCCAAAGTTTATGAGCAAAGTTTATGCACAACGTTTATGCACAATGTTTTTGCACAAAGTTTATGCACAATGTTTATGCACAACGTTTGTACAAAGAGTTTATGCACAACATTTCTGCACAAAGTTTATGCACAATGTTTATGCACAAAATGTATGGAGAAGGTTTATGCACAAAGTTCACGCACAAATTTTATGCACAAAGTTTATGCACAAAGTTTGTGCACATATTTTATGCACAATGTTTATGCACAAAGTCTATGCACAAAGTTTATGTACAATGTTTATGCACAAATTTCATGCAAAACATTTATGCACAAAGGTTAGAGTAAACTTTTATGCACAAAGTTTATGCACAAAGTTTTTGCACAAGGTTTATGCACAAAGTCTATGCACAAAGTTTGTACACAAAATGTATCCACAAAGTTTATGCACAAATTTTGTGCACGATGTCTATGCACAAAGTTTATGCACAAAGTCTGTACACAAAGCTTGTACACCAAGTTTATGCACAAAGTTTGTACACAGAGTTTATGCACAAAGTTTGTACACAAAGTTCATGCACAGTTTTTGCGCACAACGTTTATGTAACGGGCTGAGTCTCCAGCTCCTGCTCTGAAGTCGTCGTCGGAGTTCGCAGAATGGCGTTCTCAGTCCGCGTCAGGGGCTTACCCCCTTTGCAAGACTGAGGGGCAATCGTCATCAACGACCCAGAGCAGGGAGACTCGAATATTTCAAGTCTCCGGAGGCCCATTTCCGTTTTAAACCAAACCCCTGGTTTTGGGACCCAAACCAGGGGTTTTTACCTCGAACTCGTGTGTTCGCACGAGTTTTTTTGTTCGTTTTATGTCAAGGTTTGTCGTAAACAAACTTTGATTCATATTTTGTTGTTCTGGCGCGAAATCGTCGCGTGCGAGGCACGCTGGCGATTTCGCGCCAGCAAATTTCACCTCACCTTCGCTCCCCCTATCCCTCGTCCTCTCTTTCTTGTTTGCAAGGAGGGCAAGGGGGGGCGAGGGCACGAGGCCACAAGGCCCCGCCCTCGAGGCCCTCGTGGCCTTTCAGCCGCCGATCGGGCTGAGGCCGCGATCGGCGGCTGGTGGCTGGCCGGCCGGTGGCTGGCCGGTCACTTGGCCGGCCGCCGGCCGTCCAGCCGGCCGGCAGCGAGCTGGCCGGCGGCCAGCAAAGTGCTGGCCGCCGGCCAGCCCTCGCTGACGCGAGGGGTGGTGCGCAACCACCCCTCGCTTCAGC
>SZWC01001121.1:26830-38868 GCA_023375785.1 Penium margaritaceum
GGAGACTCGAATATTTCGAGTCTCCGGAGGCCCATTTCCGTTTTTAACCAAACCCCTGGTTTTGGGACCCAAACCGGGGGTTTTTACCTCGAACTCGTGTGTTCGCACAACTTATTTCGTTCGTTTTATGTCGAAGTTTGTCCTAAACGAACTTCGATTCATATTTTGTCGTTTTGGCGCGAAATCGTCGCGTGCGAGGCACGCTGGCGATTTCGCGCCAGCGAATTTCACCTCACCCTCGCTCCCCCTATCCCTCATCCTCTCTTGCTCGTTTGCAAGGAGGGCGAGGGGGGCCGAGGGCACGAGGCCACGAGGCCTCGCCCTCGAGGCCCTCATGGCCTCTCAGCTGCCGATCGGGCTGAGGCCGCGATCGGCGGCTG
Organism: Penium margaritaceum; assembly: GCA_023375785.1. Taxonomy (NCBI): domain Eukaryota; kingdom Viridiplantae; phylum Streptophyta; class Zygnematophyceae; order Desmidiales; family Peniaceae; genus Penium; species Penium margaritaceum. The sequence continues at coordinate 27,211 of SZWC01001121.1, forward strand.
GTGGCTGGCCGGCCGGTCACTTGGCCGGCCGCCGGCCGTCCAGCCGGCCGGCAGCAAGCTGGCCGGCGGCCAGCGGAGTGCTGGCCGCCGACCAGCCCTCGCTGACGCGAGGGGTGGTGCGCAACCACCCCTCGCTTCAGCGAGGAGGGAGGGCCGAACCGGCCCTCCCGCTACAGTTTATGCACAAAGTTTATGCACAAGCTTTATGCACAAAGTTTATGCACAACGTTTATGCACAAAGTTTATGCACAAACTTTATGCACAAAGTTTATGCACAATGTTTATGCACAAAGCTTCAACATAAAGTTTATGCACAAACTTTATGAAGAAAGCATTTGTACAAAGTTTGTGCACAAATTCTATGCACAATGTTTATGCAAAACGTTTATACACGCGGTTTATACACAACGTTTGTACACAAAGTTTATGCACAAAAATTATACACAAGGTTTATGCACAACATTTATGCACGAAGTTTATGCACAATGTTTAAGCACAAAGTTCATGCACAAAGTTCATGCACAAAGTTTATGCACAAAGGTTGTACACAAAGTGTATGCACAGAGTATATCCATAAAGTTTATGCAAAAAGATTATGCACATGTTTTATGCACAACATTTATGCACAAAGTTTATGCACAATGTTTGTAAGCAAAGTTTATGCACAAAACGTATGCACAAATTACATGCACAAAGTTTATGCACGGAGTTTATGCACAAAGTTTATGCACAAAGTTTATGCACAAAGTTTCTGAACGATGTTTATGCACAGAGTTTATGTAAACATTAATGCACAATGTCTATTCACAAAGTTTATGCACAACATTTATGCACAAAGTTTATGCAAAGTGTCTATGCCCAAGTTTTCTGCACAATGTTTATGCACAACGTTTATGCACAAAGTGTATTCACAAATCTGGTACAAAATGTTCATGTACAAAGTTGATGCACAAATGTTATGTACAATGTTTATGCACAAAGTTTATGCACAGGGTTTATGCACAAGGTTTATGCACAAAGTTTATGCACAAAGTTTGTACATATAGGTTAAGCACAAAGTTTATGCACAAAGTTTATGCACAAAGTTTGTGCACAAACTTCACGCACAAAGTTTATGCACAATGTTTATACACAATGTTTATGCACAAACTTAACGCACAAAGTTAATGAGCAAAGTTTGTGCACAAATCTTATGCACAACGTTTACGCACAACATTTGTACACAAAGTTCATGCACAATGTTTTTGCTCATCGTTTTTGCAGAAAAATTGTGCAGAACGTTTGTGCACGATGTTCACTCACAAAGTTTAGACAAAAAGTTTATGCACAAAGTTTATGCACAAATTTTATGCACACCGTTTGTGCACAAATTTCATGCACAATGTTTATGCACGAATTCTATGCACAACGTCTATGCAAAAAGTTTATGAACAATACTTATGCACAATGTAAACAACGTTTATGCACAATATTTATGCGCAATGTTTATGCAGGAGGTTTTTCCACAAGCATTAGCCACAAGGGTTATGCACAACATTTATGCACAAAGCATTAAGTGTTTTCACAAAGTTTATGAACAAAGGTTTTTCACAAAGTTTGTGCACAAAGTCTATGTACAACGTTTATGCAGAGAGTTTATGCACAAGGTTCATACACAAGGTTTGTACACAACGTTTATGCACAATGTTTATACACTAAGTTTATGCACAGAGTTTATGCACAAGATTTATGCACAAAGTTCATCCACAAAGTTCATGCACAAAGCTTATGCACAAAGCTTGTAGACAAGATTTATGCACAAACCTTATGCACAAAGTTTATGCTTAAAGTTTATGCACATGTTTCATGAACAACGTTTCTGCATAAAGTTTATGTAAACGTTTATGCACAAAGTCTATGCACAAAGTTTATGCACAAATGTTATGCAAAAAGTCTATGCCCAAATTGTATGCACAAAGTTTATGCACAAAGTTTATTCACAAAGTTTGTACACAAAGTTTATGCACAGAGTTGATGCACAGAGTTGATGCAGAACGTTTATGCACAACGTTTTTTCCCTAATGTTATGAACAAAGTTTATGCACACAACTTATAGACAAGGGTTATGCATAACGTCTATACACAAAACGTGTACAAAAAATTTATGGACAAAGTTTGTGCACAATGTTTATGCACAAAGTTTATGCACAAAGTTTATTCACAAAGTTTATGCACAATGCTAATGCTGAAAGTTTATGCAAAATGTTTATGCACAAAGTTTATGCAAACATTTTATGCACAAAGTTTGTACACAGATTTCATGCACAAATTTTATGCACAATGTTTGTGCAGAACGTTTATGCACAAAGTTTCTGCACACAATGTTTGCACAAAGCTTATGCACAATGTTTATGAACAAAGTTCTTGCACAAAGTTTGTTCACAAACTTCATGCTTGAAGTTGATGCACAAAGTTTATGCACAGAAATTATGTACAACTTTTATGCACAAAGTTTGTACACAAAGCTTATGCACAAAATGTATGCACAAAGATTATGCACAATGTTGTACACAAAGTTTATGCACAACATTTATGCACAAATTTTATGCACAAAGTTCATTCACAAACATTATGCACAAATCTTGTACACAAAGTTTATGCACATACTTTACGAACAATGTTTCTGCACAGAGTTTATGCACAAAGTCTATGCACAACGTTTATGCTCAAAGTTTATCCACATGGTTTATACACATTGTTTGTACACAAAGTTTATGCACAATGTTTATACAAAACGTTTATGCACAAAGTTTATGCACAAAGTTTATGCACAAAGGTTATGCAAAACGTTTATGCACAAAGTTTATGCACAAATTATCTGCACAAAGTTTGTGCACAACGTTTATGCACAAACTTTATGCGCAAATGTTATGCACAAAGCTTATGCAGAAAAGTTATGTACATAGTTTATGCGATACGTTTGTGCACAAATTCTATGAATAAAGTTAATGCACAAAGTGAATGCACAAAGTTTAGCAACAATGTTTATGCACAAAGTTTATGTACACGTGTATGCACAAAGTTTATGCACAACATTCATGCACAAAAGGTTATGCAAAGTTTTAATTCAAAACGTCTGTGACCAATATTTATGCACAAATTTTATGCACAAAGTTTATTCACGAAGTTTGTACACCAGGTTTATGCACAAAACGTGTGCACACAGTTCATGCACAAAGTTGAATCATAACGTTTATGCACAAATTTTAGTCACAAAGTCTATGCACACAGTTTATGCACAAGGGTTATGAACAATGTCTATGCAAAAAGCTTGTAGACAAAGTTTACGCACAATGTTTATGCACAACGTTTATGCACAAGGTTTATGCACAAAGTTTATCCACAAAGTTTATGCACAAAGTTAATGCAAAACGTTTATGCACAAAGTTTATGCACAAATTTTGTACACAACGTTCATGCACAATGTTTATGCACAAAGGTTCTGCACAAAGTTTATGCACAAACGTTATGCACAAAGCTTATGCACAAAGTTTGTGCACAGAGTTTGTACAAAAACTTTATGCTTAAAGTTTATGCACAAAGTTCATGCACAACGTTTATGCACAAAGATTATACATAAGGTGTATGCACAAACTTTATGCACAAAGTTTGTGCACAAAGTCTATGCACAACGTTTGTACACAAAGTTTATGCACAAAGGTTATGCACACATTTTCTGCACAACGTTTGTACACAGAGTTCATGTACAAAGCTTATGCACAAACGTTATGCACAAAGCTCGTGCACAACGTTTATGCACAAAGTTATGCACAAAGTTTATGCACAAAGTTTTTACACAATCTTTACGCGTAAAGTTTATGCACAACGTTTATGCACAACGTTTGTGCACAAATGTTATGCACAACGTTTATGCACAAAGTTTATGCACAAAGTCTATGCACAAAGTTTATGCAAAAAGTTTATTCACAAAGTTTATGCACAAATTTTATGCAAACTGTTTATGTACAAAGTTTATGCACAAAGATTATGCACAACGTTTATGCATAATGTTTTTACACAAAATTTATGCACAACGTTTATGAACAAAGGTTATGCACAAAGTTTATGCACAACTCGTGTACACAAAGTTAATGCACAAAGTTTATGCACAAAGTTCATGCACAAAGTTCATGCACAAAGTTTATGCACAAAGTGTATGCACAAAGTTTATGTACAAAGTTTATGCACAAAGTTTATGCACAATTTTTGTACACAAAGTTCATACACAATGTTTATGCACAAAAATAGTGCACAACGTTCACGCACAAAGTCTTGGCACAATGTTCACGCACAAAGTTTATGCACAAAGTTTATGCACAATTTTTGTACACAAAGTTCATACACAATGTTTATGCACAAAAATAGTGCACAACGTTCACGCACAAAGTCTTGGCACAATGTTCACGCACAAAGTTTATGCACAAAGTTCACACACAACAATTATGAGCAAAGTTTATGCACAAAGTTTATGCACAATGTTTATGCACAAAGTTTATGCACAAAGTTTATGCACAAATTTCGTACACAAAGTTTATGCACAAAGGTTTGAGCAAAGTTTATGCACAAAGTTTATGCACAACGTTTATGCAGAATGTTTATGCACGAAGTTCACGCACAAGTTTTCGACACAAAGTTTATGCACAATGTTTATGCACACCTTTTGTGCACAAAGTGTATGCACAATGTTTATGCACAAAGTCTATGCACAAAGTTTATGCACAAAGTTTATGCACAAAGTTTGTATACAAAGTATATGCACAAAGTTTATGCACACCGTTCATGCAGAAATGTTATGGAAAATATGTTTTGCACAAAGTTTGTGCACAGCATTTGTACACAACGTTGATGCAAAAGGTTTATGCACAACGTTTATGCACAAACCCAATGCACAAATTCTATGCACAAAGTTTATGCAAAACGTTTATGCACAAAGTTTATGCACAAAGTTTGTACACAAAGTTTATGCACAAAGTTTACGCACAACCTTTATGCACAAGGTTTGTGCACAACGTTTATGCACAAAGTTTATGGACAAAGTTTATGCACAGATTTTATGCACAAAGTTTATGCACAAAGTTTGTACACAAAGTTTATGCACAATATCTATACGCAAATTCTGTATCCAAAGCTTATGCACAAAATTTATGCACAGAGTTTATGCACATGTTTTATGCACAAGGTTTGTGCAGAAAGTTTATGCACAAATTGTATGCACATAGTTTATGCAAAGATTTTATGAAGAACGTTTGTGCATAAAGTTAATGCAAACGTTTATGCACAAAGTGTATGCACAAAGTTTATGAACAAATTTTATGCACAACGTTTCTGCACAAAGTTCACGCACAAAGTTTATGCACAAATTTTATGCACAAAGCTTGTGCACAAAGATTATGCACAAAGCTTATGCACATATTTTATGCACACAGGTTATGCACAAAGTTTATACACAGAAATTATGCACAAACTTTATGTACAAACTTTATACAAAAAGTTAATGCACAAAGTTTATGCACAAAGCTTGTACCCAAAGTTTATGCACAGATTTTATAGAACAAAGTTTTTGCACAAAGGTTATGCGCAACGTGTTAAAGTAGTCAACGGTTGTTGCTGCTTGCGTTAGAGTGCCTGGTTTAGTCCTAGTTTAGTTCTTCTAGCCGGGTTTGTCTCACCGGGTTAACTTCTCCCGTTGTGACCCTTACCAATCTATATCAGAGCCGAAAGCGCAACAGCATCGGCGGCGAGCGCAGAAATGGAGTGCAGGCCGAGGACCTGATAAAGTCCCTCGCCGGGAGGCTGACGACCGCGGAGGATGACGTGACCACTGGCTCGGTCAGTGAAAGCAACGAGCCCAAAGGCATAGGTGGTAGAGAAACCGCAGACGTTGAGGGTGGGAATAGAGAAGAGGGAAAAATCAAGAGCCGGGATGTAGAGGACGGAGGTCAAGGTGAGGGAGCCGGCAGACAAGGTGAGGCAGACAGTGCCCACACCGAGCACAGGGAGGGGTGTCCCATCACCAGTGTACACGGAAATGATCGTAGAAACAGGGCTGAACTCTATGAACAGCTTGCGAGCGGGACACATGTGGTCAGTCGCTGCACCGTCGACCACCCAAGATGGAGCCACGACACGCTCAGTGCCGGAGAGGAGACAATAGGCGGACGTGCAAGGGGAAGAGGGAGACGGACAGGGGTCACACAAGGGGACGCCGGGAGAAGTGGGACAAGACGCAGGGGCAGCAAAGAGATCATATAGAGGAGACGTACCAGCAGGCGGCGGTCCGCCAAGCACACCCTCGGCCAGAACGCGACGGATGAGGGCGATGATCGCATCCTCGGTGAGGGAAGGAGGCGCAGCGGGCGCTGGCGGTGGACGGAGAGGAGCAGCGGGCGGGGGAGTGCCGAGAACCGCAGGTGTAGGAGTGCCAGGAGCGACGTAGGGCCAACTGGTACGCAGCTTGAAGGGTAAGTGCGAGAGGGAAGGAAGTGAGGGCGCCGGAGAAGGAGGGACCAAGGCGAGCAACGACAGAAGGAACAAAGGCCTGATCGGACAAGGAGACACCCGCAGTGAAAAGCTCGCTCTGAAGGAGCTCCACGTGGCCCAAGTAGGCGCCTAAGGACTCGTTGGGGCGGCGACGGAGAGCCCAAAGATCAGTAAGAAGAGAAGAAGCGGAGCGAAGAGAGTCAGACGAGTAAAGGGCAAGAAGTGTCGTCCACGCCTCGCGAGCGGGAAGGGCGGCGGTGGGTGCAAACCGATCGAGCTGGCGAAGGGCGACAGAAGGGGTAGCACAGTACAAGAGGTGGAAAGCAAGAGCACTGCGATCAGGATGAACAAGAGAGAGAGAAGGTGAGGGGCCATAGTGCTCCCAGAGGCCGTACATGTGGGCCCAAGACACAAAGCGGGGGGACCACTCAGAGAACGGGGTGCCAGGGATGTAAGCGGGAGCAACAGTCAAGGGCAGTGACGGAGCAAGGGAGGGGCGGATTTTTTTATTTAGGCGTATCTAAATAAAAAAATCGAATTTAATCTTGAAAATATAGGATTTGGGAGAGCAATCGGATTTAATAATTGAAGAAATAAGGTTTCCAGAAAGGCAGTTATTATTCGAGAGTAATTTGATTCGGATTCTGATAAACTTTGGTTATTATATACATCAAAGTTCAATGTCTTTATTTTATTTAAATAAAAAAATACAACAGGTAAAAAAATCAAACTAAAAAAATGTGGTTTTACCCAAAGAGAATAAAGAGAAGGAAAATAGAGACCTAAAAATAATAAAAGTTGCGCGAAAATTAGACCGCCAATACTTGCTATAAGAATAACATTGCTTGACTTGATGTTAAAAATTTGTGGATCAGTTCCTTTTGTTACTATTAAAAATTTACGTACAGCTAATATTTTAGCTGGGCCTAGAGGAAGTGTAGCTAAAAAGCCAGAAAAAGTTCCTAAAAAAAATGGAACTAAATAATTATTATTCATATATTAATCAAAAAATTTTAAAAGAAAAATAATAGAAATTATATATATAATACCTTTTTTTTTAGACAAATCCAAGCAAAGTTGATTCTTGTCTTTTTTTTTAGTTTGGGAAGCAAACGTCGCTTGCACACTTACGGAATTTTTCATAAGATTGAATCTAAATTTTCATTTTCAAAATGATTATTTTGTATAAGAGAATACTTTTCTTTTCATTTCTCATCTTTTTCCATATTTAATCCACTTAATTAAGATTTTTCCTTGAAGTACTTTAAAAGTACTGGATATAGTTAGATTCAATTTAGTCCTTGTATTTATAAATTCGATTGTATTTATAGAGTTTCAGAATTTATGAGATAACGTTGGTCATATAAAGTTAAATGAATAAGTTAATGAGTCGGAATTATTAATTAGTTTCTTTTTTTATTTTATCTTTTTCCATTGGAGAACCTGTTGATTGATTTGCCATCTATTATTTCTATTTAGACCGTCTGTTGTCATTGGCCCATGGAAAGAAAATCAGTATGGATTTGTTACACGGCGAGTTTCACCATACGGTTAGAGTCTTATGTTCTAGGGTAAGACATTCCGATGACTTTTGATTATTATGAACGAATTTTTATGAAAATCATTATTCAGGTCATTGAAAAGAATTGGTTTATAGAACGGTACCAATCTCCTACTAAGTCAGACCTTTTTCTTTTCTCCAAATTTTTGAATGTTCTAATTTTTTTTAATGACATTATCGTTCTGTCATAAATGGATGCTTTTATTAAAAAAAACTCCCTTTTTACTTTTTTGGGGCCAAAAATTTCTATTAAACTATAAAATAGACACCCCAATATTTATTTTATAGTTTAATAGAAATGGATAAACCTTTGGGCCGGATTCCCAATCAAATTTTTTATCTAGACTAGAATCTAGGTAGGGACCGATTTCGAGAAAGTATTTTGATGAATTTTGGTATCAAATTATTCATAATCCCATCTTTTATTATGTGTACAATGGGAAACGATAATATATTTAATTATTAAAATAATATGACTAATTAAAATCGACCTTTTCTTGTTTTTTTAAAGGAAAAACTGTGGGTAAAGAGCTAACTTGCGGTCTGATTTAATTTACTTATTTTTTTTTGAATCTTACGTTCGTTTAACGAGTTAGCAAGTTATTCTGTTGAAGATTTGCAAGGTGCGTCCAGTGGAAGTTTTCTTAGTTCTGTGTACACCGTATTAAAGGGGGTATATGTTTAATAAGGTACTGTGTATACACAGAACTAATGTTGTGTGTATAAGTTTAGGAGGAGATTCTCACTTATATTTATCCGGGGGACCTAGCAGCGGCTTTGGGTACCTCCGGCGGCCGTCTAAAGCCGCCTCCGGCTCCGGCGTCTATACGCTACTTTTCAGTAGTGCTCTAAGGGCCGCCGACGGCGCTTCCGGCGAAGTTACTTAACCATCCATAGCTGTGGTTGNGGGGAGGAGGAGAAAGAGATGAGGGGGAGAGGGGAAAGGAGGGAAAGAGAGCGGAAGAGGAGAAGGGAGGGGGGGGCAGTGGCAAAGGAGGAGACAGAGGGAAGGGAGAGAGAGGGAGGGGTGAGCGCAAAGGGAGAAGGGGAAGGGAGAAAAAAGGAGGGAGGAAGAGGCGAAGGAAAGAAAGGGAAGAGAGAGGGGTGAGGGGGGAAGGGAGGCCCAAGAGGGGGAGGGGCAGGGAGAACGGGGAAGACAAGGCGGGATGGAGAACTTAAGGGGGCAAGGAGAGGGAGAGACTCGGAAAGAAAGCGAGAGAGAGGAAGAGAGGAAGGGGAAAAGGAGCAGGGGAGGGTGGGGAAGGAAGGAAGATAGATAAAGCAAAGCAGGGGAGACAAGAGGGGAGGGAGGTGGAGTCGAGGGGAGAGGAGGCGGGAAGAAGAGGAGGAGGGGCAGCGGTGGATGACCCAGGCCGAGATGCACCGATGAGTGGCAACCCAGAGGGCGGAGGGGGCGACGGAAGGAGACGGGGGCAGCACAGCGTGGCGTCGTCGAAGCGGTCAGGGCGAGGAGCCGAGGGGCAAGGGCCAAGTGGGGACGAGCCTCATTAGATGGACGAGGGACACGCCGGTGGACCGGGCCGAGGTCTGAGCGCCAAGCCGAAGCCGATGAAGCCGATGGAGCAGTGGAGACGTTGGTGCCGGAGAAGCAGCAAGGTAAACGCGAGGAACGCCGATGTGGGGAAGGGACGAGAGGGAGAGAGGTGGGGGAGGGAATAGGGAGGGGAGAGGGGAGAGGGAGGGAGGGGAGAGAGAGAGAGAGAGAGAGAGAGAGAGAGAGAGNGGATTTAATAATTGAAGAAATAAGGTTTCCAGAAAGGCAGTTATTATTCGAGAATAATTTGATTCGGATTCTGATAAACTTTGGTTATTATATACATCAAAGTTCAATGTCTTTATTTTATTTAAATAAAAAAATACAACAGGTAAAAAAATCAAACTAAAAAAATGTGGTTTTACCCAAAGAGAATAAAGAGAAGGAAAATAGAGACCTAAAAAAAATAAAAGTTGCGAGAAAATTAGACCGCCAATACTTGCTATAAGAATAACATTGCTTGACTTGATGTTAAAAATTTGTGGATCAGTTCCTTTTGTTACTATTAAAAATTTTCGTACAGCTTATATTTTAGCTGGGCCTAGAGGAAGTGTAGCTAAAAAGCCAGAAAAAGTTCCTAAAAAAAATGGAACTAAATGATTATTATTCATATATTAATCAAAAAATTTTAAAAGAAAAATAATAGAAATTATATATATAATACCTTTTTTTTAGGCAAATCCAAGCAAAGTTGATTCTTGTCTTTTTTTTTAGTTTGGGCGAGCAGAGTGACGGCAAGGGCAAGCATGGTGACGGGGTCACCATGGGGAGGGGCACCAACGGGGGCAACGCCACCGACTGGGGGGAGACCACCGGCCGAGGTCAGGCCACCGGCGGGCAAGGCACCACCGGGTGGGATGGCAGAGCCAGCAGGAGGGGCACCGCCCGCAACAACAACACCAAGAGGGGCGCCGGCATGGCCCGGGGCAACAGGACCAGGCGGGGCGACGGCAGTGCCCGGGGGAACAGCGGCACTAGAAGGGATGGTAGACCCGGGGGAGACCGGGCCACCAAGGACGACGCCACCACCAAGGGCGAAAGACACTCCAGTGGCCCCAGAACCGCCAGTGACGACAACACTCGGAGAGGCTACGGGACCGCCAGGGGCGAGAACACCACCAGGGGGAACTGCATGAATGGGAACAACGACACCCGCAGGGGCAACGGCAGGGCGCACGAGGTCACCGTAGGTGTTAGGGTCGGAACCGACGGGTGCGGCAGCGTCGACAGGAGGAATGGGGGGAACGGCACGGGAAGCACCGACAGGGCGGAAGGCGAGGGCATTGAGGATGGCTGCAGAGAAGGGGAACTCTGGAGCCCGGGTGGGAGGTGGGTGGCGGTGGGGTGGGGAAGGGGGGGCACGGAGCACCGCTAGTGATAGTAGCCTCAGTAGCAGAGCAAGGGGAGAGGACGAGGGAGTCATCAACGATGCCGGTGTCAACGGAGGCGGGGGGACTCGGGGCACGGGAAGAGACATCCTCCGAGGCTTTGTCACGGGCCGCCTGGGCGGCAGCGGCAGTGGCGAGGGCGCCGGAGAGGCCAAGATCCGCTATGACGAAGTTAGGCGCAAGCCGAGGGGCAAGGGATGGGAGGAACGAGTGACTACAGGAGGAGCAAACATGCAAGGGAGAAGATGAGCTAACCTTGGTGTTTGGTGTGTATTTGGAGAAAAACATTAGAGGGGGGAGGGGAAGAGGAGAGGGAGGACGAAAGGGCACCGGGGAACAGGGGAAGGGACAACAGACAGACATACCCAGAACACACGCAACCGGGGAAGGAGAACGGAGAGCAAGCCAGGGGGCATCACATAGGAATACGAGGGAAGCCTGCGCAGAGAGAAAGGAAGGGGCACGAGGGAGCGAGAGAACGCATTGGAAAATGGAAAGGGTGAAACGAGAGGACAGAGAGCGCGGAGAGAGAGTGGGGAGAGGAGAAGGTGGTGAGAGAGCAGAGGGAGAGCGGAGGAGGGAGCGAAGGAGCAACAAGGAGGAGGAAGGAGAGGAGGCACGGGAAAGGGTCAAGA
>SZWC01001121.1:45357-62949 GCA_023375785.1 Penium margaritaceum
CCTGAGGCCACACAGAGCAGAGCAGAGGCCAGGGGCCTAGAGTCCACAGTCCACAGTCCGAAGTCCAGAGGCTAGTGGCTAGGGGCTAGAGCTAGGAGACCTAGAGCCTAGAGCCTAGGGCCTAAGGCCTGGAGACCTAAAGCCTAGAGCCTAAGGCCTAGAGAGGGAGCCGAGGAGGAGGGGTCCGTGCGCAAGAGGCCGAGGTCAAGCCGAAGGCCAGATCGAGAGAGACGGGGGACAGGAGCCCGAGGCAGGAGCGCAGGGCGGGCACACAGGAAAATGGGGCCGAGGCCGGGCCAGAGGCAGGGAAGACGAGGAGTGGAATGAACCTGCAGGAGAGAAAACAGAAAAGATGGTGAGTGAACAAGGGAGAACGAAAGAAAGAAAAGGCAACGAGGATGAACAAGGCAAAAATGGAGAAACGGGAGCAGGGGAGGAGGGTGGAACAGGGGAGGGGTTGGAACGACAGGGGGGCCCCGTTAGGGGCATACCTGGCGGGAAGGGAGGAGAGGAGGGCCGAAACCGTCCGGACAGCAGACGGTGTCCACGACGACGGACGGCACCCGCGAAGACGACGACGAGGCCGAAGGGCAGCGGCGAAGGCAGTGGCGGCGGTTGCGGTAGCTGTGGCGACGGCCAACGGCGGCAATGGCAGACGGCGGCAGCGGAGGCGGATGGCAGAAGCGGAAGCGGGGAAACGGAGCCCACAGGCCCTCAATAGCTTGATGCCATGTCAAATAGGATAGGGTGAGGGGGAGGGAGAGTGAAGGAGGTGGGAGGCGGGAGGAGGCGGGTGGAGCTGGGAGTTAGCCGCGGGGCTAAGTTTCCCACTGAGAGGGGGGAAAGCGCTCTCGAGAGCCATGAGGCGGGAGCGCTCTCGAGAGTTGTGAGGAGGGTTGCACAGACTTAGGCGAGTTAGCGGATCAAGGCGAGTAAGAAAAGGTTTTTGTTTTTTGGAAAGAATAAATGAGCAACGGCGAGGACCGCCCCCACTTACATGCGCAGAAACTATGTGCAAAACCTTCTGCATAAACGTTGTGCATAAACATTGTGCATAAACGTTGTGCACAAACGTTTTGCGTAACTTTGTGCATACAATTTGTGCTTACACTTTGTGCATAGACTGTGTGCACAAACATAGTGCATAAACTTTGTGCACACACTTTGTGCATAAATATTGTGCACAAACTCTGTGCATAAGCTTTATGCATAAACATTGTGCAAGACCTTTGTGCATAACCTTTGTGCATAACATTTGTGCATAAACTTTGTGCATAAAGTTCGTGCATAAGCTTTGTGCAGAATCTTTGAGTGTAGAATTTGTGCATAATCTTTGTGCATAGAAGTTTAGCATAAACTTTGTGTATATGATTTGTATACAAACTTTGTGCATGAACGTTTTGCATAAAGTTTGTGCATAAACTTTGTTCACAAACTTTGTGCATAAGCTTTGTGCATAAACTTTGTGCACAATCTTTGTGCATAAAAACTGTTCATAAATGTTTTGCATAAATTTTGAGCATTTCTTTTGTGCATAAGCGTTGTGCATAAACATTGTGCATAAACCTTGTGCATGAACTTTGTACAGAAACTTTGTGCATAAACTTTGTCCAAAATCTTTGTGCATAAACTTTGTGCATACACTTTGTGCATAATCTTTGTGCATAAAATTTGTGCATAAACTTTGTGCATAGAATTTGTGAATGAACTTTGTGCATAACATTTATGCATAAACTTTGTGCACAAACGTTGTTCATAAACTGTATGCACAAAATTTGTGCATAAATATTCTGCATGATCATTGTGCATAAACTTTGTGCATAAACTTTGTGCATAAACTTTGTGCCCAAACGTTGTCCATAAACTTTGTGCATGAAATTTGTGCATAAACGTTGTGCATAAAATTTGTGCACAAACACTGTGCATAAACTTCGTGCATAAACTTTTTGCATAATCTTTGTGCATAAACTTTGTGCAAAAACGTGTTGCATAAACGTTGTGCACAAACTTTGTGCATAAACGTTGTGCATAAACTTTGTGCATAAACTTTGTGCAAAAACGTGTTGCATAAACGTTGTGCACAAACTTTGTGCATAAACGTTGTGCATAAACTTTGTGCATAAACCTTGTGCAAAAACTTTGTGCACAAACTGTGTGCATGAACTTTGTATATAAACGTTGTACAAAAACGTTGTGCATAACCTTTGTGCACAAACTTTGTGCATAAATGTTGTGCATACACTTTGTGCATGGACTTTGTGCAAAAACTTTGTGCATAAACTTTGTGCAGAATTTTCGTGTATAAAATTTGTGCAGAAACTTTGTGCATATACTTTGTGCATAAACTTTTTGCATAAAATTTGTGCTTAGAATTTGTATATAAACTTTGTGCATAAACTTTGTGCATAAACGTTGTGCAAAAACTTTGTGCTTAAACTTTGTGTATAATCGTTGTGCATAAAAATTGTGCATAAAATTTGTGCATAAACGTTATGCACAAACTTTGTGCATAAACTTCGTGCATAAACTTTGTGCATGTAATTTGTGCATACACTTTGTGCACAAACGTTGTGCATAAACTTTGTGCACAAACATTGTGCATAAATACTGTGCATAAACCTTGTGCATAAACCTTGTTCATAAACTTTGTGCAAAAAACTTTGTGCATAACCTTTGTGCATAAAATTTGTGCATAAACATTGTGCAGAAACTTTGTGAAGAAACTTTATGCATAAACAGTTTGCATAAACTTTGTGCATAAACTTTGTGCGTAAACTTTGTGCATAAACATTGTGCATAAGCAATGTGCATAAACTTTGTGCATAAAGGTTGTGCATAACATTTGTGCAAAAACGTTTTCTGCATTAGTTTTGTTCATAGTCTTTGTGCATAAACATTGTGCATACACGTTTTGCATGAACTTTGTGCACAAACTTTGTGCATAAACTTTGTGCATGAAGTTTGTGATTAAAATTTGTGCATAAAATATGTGCATAAACTTTGTGCATAAGCTTTGTGCATAAACTTTCTGCGTAAAATTTGTGCATAACATTTTTGCATACACTTTGTGCATAAAATTTGTGCACAACATTTGTTCAGAAACTTTGTGCAAAACCTTTGTGCATAAACTTTGTGCATAAACTTTGTGCATAAACTTTGTCCATAAACGTTGTGCATAAATGTTGTGCATAAACGTTTTGCGTAAAATATGTGCAGAAACTTTGTGCATGAACTTTGTGCACAAACTTTGTGCATAAATATTGTGCATAAACATTCTGCATAAACTTTGTGCATAAACGTTGTGCATAAACTTTGTGCATAGACTTTGTGCAGAAACTTTGTGCATACGCTCTGTGCATAATCGTTGTGCATAAACTTTGTGCATAAGCATTGTGCATAAACATTGTGCATAAACTTTGTGCACAAAATTTGTGCATGAAATTTGTGCATAAACTTTATGCATAAACTTTGTGCATAAACTTTGTACAGAAAACTTGTGCAAAACCTTTGTGCATAAGCTTTGTGTATAAACTTTGTGCACAAACGTTGGGCATAAACGTTGTGCACAAACATTTTGCGTAAACTTTGTGCACAAACTTTGTGCATAATTATCTTTCATAAATGTTGTGCATAAACATTGTGCATATAATGTGTGCATAAACATCATGCATAAACTTTGTGCATAAACTTTGTGCATAAACGATATGCATAACGTTTGTGCATAAACTTTGTCCATAAACATTGTGAATAAATTATGTGCATAAACATTTTGCATAAACTTTGTGCTTTAACTTTGTGCATAAACGATGTGTAGAAACTTTGTGCATAAACTTTGTGCATAATCCTTGTGCATATATTTTGTGCATAAACGTTGTGCATTAAATTTGTATATAAACATTGTGCATAAACCTTTGCACAGAAACTTTGTCCGTAAACCTTGTGCATAAGTTTTGCGCATAAAATTTGCGCATAAACTTTGTGCATAAACTTTTTGCACAAACGTTGTACATGAAAGTTATGCACAAACTCTGTGCACAAACGTTGTGCATAAACTGTGTGCACCAACTACGTGCATGAATATTGTGCTTCAGAATTCTGCACAAACTTTGTGCGTACATTTTGTGCATAACATTTGTGCATAAACTTTGTGCATACAATTTGTGCATAAACTTTGTCCATAATCTTTGTGCACAAATCTTTGTGCATAAACTTTGTGCATACCTTTCATGCATAAACTTTGTGCATAAACTTTGTGCATAAACTTTGTGCACAAACGTTCTGCATAAACTTTGTGCATAGATATTGTGCATAAACTTTGTGCACAAACTTTGTACATAAATATTGTGCATTAACTTTGTGCATAGACTTTGTGCATAGAATTTGGGCATAAACTTCGTGCATAAGCTTTGTGCAAAAAGTTTGTTTGTAAACTTTGTTCATAATCTTTGTGCATAAACTTTAAGCAAAAACTTTGTGTGCAAAATTTTTGTTTAAACGTTTTGCATAAACTTTGTACATAAACATTGTGCATAAACTTTGTGCATGAACTTTGTGCATAAACTTTGTGCACAAATTTTGTGCATAGAATTTGTGCACAAACATTGTGCATAAACTTCGTGCACAAACTTTGTGCATAAACTTTGTGCATGAAATATGTGCATAAACTTTGTGCATGAACTTTGTGCATAAACTTTGTGAATAATGTTTTTGCATAAATGTTGTGCATAAGCTTTGTGCATAAACTTTGTGCATAAACTTTGTGCATAAAATCTGTGAAGAAACTTTGTGTGTAAACATTGTGCACCAGCTTTGTGCATTAAATCTGTGCATGAACTTTGTGGATAAACGTTATGCATAAACTTTGTGCACAAAGGTTTTGCATAAATATTGTGCATACACATTAGGAATAGCATTGTGCATAAAATTTTTGCATAAACTTTGTGCATAAACTTTGTGCATAAACTTTGTGCATAAACGTTGTGCATAAACTTTGTGCATTAGCTTTTTGCATAAACTTTGTGCATAAACGTTATGCATAAACATTGTGCATTAACTCTGTGAATAAACTTTGTGCATAAACTTTGTGCATAAAATTTATGCATGAACTTTGTGCATAAGCTTTGTGCATAAAATTTGTGCATTAACCATGTGCATAAACGTTGTGCATAAACTTTTTGATGAAACTTTGTGCATAAACTTTGTGCATAAACTTTGTGCATAAACATTGTGAATAAACTTTGTGCACAAACTTTGTGCATAAAATTTGTGCATAAGCTTTTTGCATAAGCTTTGTGCATAAAATGTTTTCATAAACTTTGTGCATAAACATTGTGCATAACTTTTGTGCATGAACGTTGTGGGTAAACTTCATGCATAAACTTTGTGCATAATCTTTGTGCAAAAAACGTTTTGCAGAAACTTTGTGCATAGACTCTGTGCATAAACTTTGTGCATAAACGTAGTGCATAGAATTTATGCATAAACTTTGTGCATAGAATTTGTGCATAAACATTGTGCATAAGCTTTGTTCATAAAATTTGTGCATAAACGTTGTGCATAAAATTTGTGCATAAATCTTGTGCATATACTTTGTGCATAAGCTTTGTGCATAATTCTTATGCACAGACCTTGTGCATAAATGTTGTGCATAAACATCATGCATAAACTTTGTGCATAACATATGTTCATAAACGTTGTGCATAAACATTGTGCATATACTTTGTGCGTGAACTTTGTGAATACGCTTTCTGCATAAACTTTGAGCAGAAACATTGTGCAAGAAACTTTGTGCATAAAGTGTGTGCATAAAAGTTGTGCATAGTCTTTGTACAAAAACATTTTGAATTGTGCATAAACGTTGTGCGTGAACTTTGTACATAAACATTGTGCATGAAATTAATGCATAAACTTTGTGCAAAACTCTGTGCATAAGCTTTGTGCGTACAATTTGTGCATAACATTGGGTATAAACTTTGTGCATAAACTTTGCGCATACAGTTTGTGAATAACGTTTTTGCATCAACGTTGTGCACAAACTTTGTGCATAATCTTTGTGCAGTAACTTCGTGAATAGAATTTGTGCAAAAACTTAGTGCATAAACTTTGTGCATAAAATTTGTGTATAAACATTGTGCATACACTTTGTGCATAAACTTTGTGCATAAACGTTGTGCGTAAAGTTTGTGCATAAACGTTGTGCATTAACTTTGTGCATAAAATTTATTCATAAACTCTGTGAATAAACTTTGTGCATAAACGTTGTTCATAAATGTTGTGCATAAACTTGGTGCATGAACGTTGTTCATGAACTTTGTTCATAAACTTTGTGAATAAACGTTGTGCATAAACTTTGTGCATAAATTTTGTGCATTAACATTGTGCTTAAACTTTTTGCATAAACATTGTGCATACACTTAGTGATGAAACTTTGTGCATAACCTTTGTGCATATACTTTGGGCATAAACGTTGTGCATAAACTTTGTCCATGAACTTTGTGCATAAACTTTGTGCATAACATCTGCGCATAAGCTTTGTGCATAAACTTAGTGCGTAAACTTTGTGCATAAACTTCGTGAATAAACTTCGTGCATAAACTTTGTGCATGATGTTTGTGCATTAACATTGTGCATTAACTTCGTGCATAGGGTTTGTGCATAAACTTTGTGCAGAAAGTTTGTGCAGAAACTTTGAGCATGGACTTTGTGCATGGGCATTGTGCATAAACTTTGTGCATAGAATTTGTGCATAAACTTTGTGCATAAACTTTGTGCATTAACTTTGTGCACAAAAGTTTTCCATAAATGTTTTGCATAAGAATTGTGCATAAAATTTGTGCATAGACTTTGTGCATACACTTTGTGCATAAACTTTGTTCATAACCTTTATGCATAAGCTTTGTGCATAAACTTTGGGCATAAACTTTGTTCGCAAACGTTGTGCATAAACTTTGTGCACAAACTCTGTGCATTATTATTGTGCATAAACATTGTGTGTATACTTTGTGCATACACTTTGTGCATAAACGTGTTGCACAAACATAGTGCATAAACTGTGTGCATAAACTGTGTGCATAAACGTTTTGCATAAACGTTGTGCATAAACGCTGTGCATAAAATTTGTGCAGAAACTTTGTGCAAATATGTTGTGCATAAAAATTTTGCATAAAATTTGTGAATAAAAGTTTTGCATCAACGTTGTGCATAAACGTTGTGCATAAACTTTGTGCATTAACTTTGTTCATAAACGCTGTGCATAAATGTTGTGCATAAGCTTTGTGATGAAACTTTGTGCATAAACTTTGTGCATAGACGTTGTGCATAAACATTGTGCATAAACTTTGTGAATAAAAGTTTTGCATAAACTTTGTGCATAAAATTTGTGCATAAGCTTTGTGCATAGGCTTTGTGCATGAACTTTGTGCATAAACTTTGTGCATAGTTTTTGTGCATAAACTTTGTGAATAAACTTCGTGCATAATCTATGCGCATAAACTTTGTGCATAGACTTTTTGCATAAATTTTGTGCAGAAAATTTGTGCATAGACTTTGTGCATAAACGTTGTGCACAAACTTTGTCCATGGAATCTGTGCATGAGCGTTGTGCATACATTTTGTGCATAAACTTTGTGCACAAACTTTTTGCATTAACGTTTTGCATAAACTTTGTGCATAAATGTTGTGCATAAACTTTGTGCATAAAGATTGTGCATAAAATTTGTGCATAAGCGTTGTGCATAAAATATGTTCATAAACTTTGTTCACAAATGTTGTGCATAAACGTTATGCACAAACTTTGCGCATAAACATTGTGCATGAACATTGTGCATAAAATATGTGCATAAAATTTGTGCATAAACGTTGTGCATAAACGTTGTGCATAAACGTTGTGCATAAACTTTGTGCATAAACTTCGTGCATAAACATTCTGTACAAAGTTTGTGCATAAACTTTGTGCAGAAACTTTGTGCAAAAGCTTTGTGCATAAACATTGTGCATAAAGTGTGTGTGTGCATAAACCTTGTGCATAAACTTTGTACACAAACATTTTGCATGAACTTTGTGCATAAACTTTGTGCATAAACTTTGTGCATAAACGTTGTGCATATATTTTGTGCATAACCTTTGTGCATAAACTTTGTGCACAAACTTCGTGCATAATTTGTGTGCATAGATTTCGTGCATGAAAACTGTGCATGAACTTTGTGCATAGACCTGTGCATAAAATTTGTGCATCAACTTGTGAAAAATGTTTTTGCATAAACGTTGTGCATAAACTTTGTGCATAAATGTTGTGCATTAACTTCGTGCATAAACTTTGTGCATAAACTTTGTGCATAAACTTTGTGCACAAACTTTGTCCATAAACTTTGTGCATAAACTTTGTGTATAAACAATGTACATAAACATTGTGCATAAACTTTGTGCATAAACTTTGTGCATAAAATTATTGCATAAACTTTGTGCACAAACATTGTGCATAAACTTTGTGCACAAACTTTGTGCATGAATACTGTGCATAAAAACTCTGCATAAACATTGTGCATAAACTTTGTGCATGAACTTTGTGCATGAACTTTGTGAATATTTTTTTTTTGCATAAACTTTGTGCATAAACTTTGTGCATTAACTTCGTGCATAACATGTGTGCATAATTGTTGTGTATAATCTTTGTGCATACACTTTGGGCATAAAATTTGTGCATAAACGCCGTGTATAAAGATTGTGCATAAACATTGTGCATATGCTTTGTGCACAACCTTTATGCATAAACTTTGTGCACAAACACTGTGCATGAACTTTGTGCACAAAATTTATGCATAAATGTTGTGCATAACAATTGTGCATAAACAATGTGCATAACCGTTGTGCATAAACTTTGTGCATAAACTTTGTGCATGAACTTTGTTCACAAACGTTGTGCATAAACTTTGTGCATAAACTCTATGCATGAACATTGTGCATAAACATTGTGTGTTTACTTTGTGCATAAACTTTGTGCATAAACGTGTTGCATAAACGTAGTGCATCAACTGTGTGCATAAACTGTGTGCATGAATTTTGTGCATAAAGTTTGTGCATAAACATTGTGCATAACTGCTGTGCATAAACTTTGTGCAGAAACGTTGTGCAAATATGTAGTGCATAAACTTTGTGCATAAACTTTGTGAAAAAAAAGGTTTGCATCAACGTTGTGCATAAACGTTTTTGCATTAGCATTGTGCATTTGCTTTGTGCATACATATTGTGCATAAACTTTGTGATGAAAATTTGTGCATTAACATTGTGCATAAACTTTGTGCATAAACTTTGTGCATAAACGTTTTGCATAAACTTTGTGCATAAACTTTGTGCAAAAAGTTTGTGCATAAGCTTTGTGCAAAAACTTTGTGCATAAAGATTGTGCATAATCTTTGTGCATAAACTTTGTGCATAAACTTCGTGCATAAAAATTGTACATAAACTTTGTGCAGAAAATTTTTGCATAGACTTTGTGCATAAACTTTGCGCATAGAATTTGTGCATAAACGTTGTGCAAAAAAATTGTGCATGAACGTTTTGCATAAACATTGTGCATAAACTTTGTGCATAAACTTTGTGCATAGAGTTTGTGCATAAACTTTGTACGTAAGCTTTGTGCATAAGCTTTGTGCATAAACTTTGTGCACAAATTATGTGCATAAACGTTGTGCACAAACTTTGTGCATAAATATTGTGCATGAACATTGTGCATAAACTTTGTGCATAAACTTTGTGCATAAATGTTGTGCATAAACTTTGTGCATCAACTTTGTGAATAAACGTTCTTCATAAAGTTTGTGCATAAACTTTGTGCCAAAACTTTGTGCATAAACATTGTGCATAAAGTGTGTGCAGAAACTTTGTGCATAAAAGTTGTACACAAAAAAAACTGCATACACTTTGTGCAGAAAGGTTGTGCATAAATTTGTGCATAAACTTTGTGCATAAACGTTGTGCATAAACACTGTGCATAACCTTTATGCATATATTTTGTGCATAAACTTTGTGCATAAACTTTGTGCATAAACGTTTTGCATACAATTTGTGCATAAACTTTGTGCATACAATTTGTGCATAAACTTTGTGAACAAATGTTTTGCATAGACGTTGTGCATCAACCTTGTGCATAAACCTTGTGCATTAAAATTGTGCATAAAATTTGTGCATAAACTTTGTCCATACATTTTTTGCATAAACGTTGGTTATAAACATTGTAGATAAACCTTGTGCATAAACGTTTTGCACAAAATTTGTGCATAAACTTTGTGCACAAACATTGTGCATTAACTTTGTGCCCAAACTTTGTGCAAAGATATTGTGCATAAAAATAATGCATAAACATTGTGCATAAACTTTGTGCATAAACGTTTGTGAATAAATGGTTTGCATGAACGTTGTGCATCAACTTTGTGCATAAACTTTGTGCATTAACTTGGTGCATACCATTTGTGCATAAAATTTTTGCATACATTTTGTGCATACAATTTGTGCATACACTTTGTGTATAAACATTATGCATAAACATTGTGCATAACATTTGTGCATAACATTTTTGCATAATCTTTGTGCATAAACTTTGTGCACAAACATTGTGCATGAACTTTGTGCACAAACTTTATGCATAGATATTGTGCATACAAATTGTGCATAAGCATTGTGCATGAACTTTGTGCATAAACTTTGTGCATAAACTTTGTTCATAAACTTGATTCATACACTTTGTGAATATACTTTGTGCATAAAATTTGTACATAAACTTTGTGCATAGACTTTGTGCATAAACTTTGTGCATAATTTTTGTGCATAAACTTTGTGCATAACATTTGTGAATAAGCTTTGTGCATAAACTTTGCGTATATATGTTTTGCATACATTTTGTGCATAAACTGCGTGCATAAGCTTCGTGCATAAAAGTTTTGCGTAACCTTTGTGCATAAAATTTGTGCATAAACTTCGTTCACAACAGTTGTGCATAAGATTTGTGCACAAACTCTGTGCATGAATACTGTGCATAAACATTGTGTGTAAACTTTGTGCATAAACTTTGTGCACAAGCTTTGTGAATCAGCTTTGTGTAGTAACTTTGTGCATAAACGTTGTGCATAAAACTTGTACATAAACATTGTACAGAAACATTGTGCAAAATATTTGTGGATGAAAATTGTTCATAAACTTTGTGCAGAAACGTTGTGCATAAACGTTGTGCACAAACGTTTTGCATAAACTTTGTGGATGAACTTTGCGTATAAACTTTCTGCAAAAAACATTGTGCATAAACTTGTGCAAACAATTTATGCATGTATTGTGTCCAGAAACTTTGTGCATAAACGTTGTGCATAAACTTTGTGCATAAAATTTGTGCATAAACATTGTGCATAAACATTGTGCATAAACTTTGTCCATACAATTTGTGTATACACTTTGTGCATAATCTTTGTGCATAAACATTGTGTGTAAACTTTGTGCATAAACGTTTTGCATAAACATTGTGTATAAACTTTGTGATGAAACGTTGTGCATAAACGTTTTGCATAGAATTTGTGCATAAACTCTGTGAATAAGCTTTGTGCATAAACTTTGTGCATAAACTTTGTGCATAAACTTTGGGCATAAACTCTTTTTATAAACTTTGTGCAAAAACATTGTGCATAAAGTTTGTGCATAAACATTGTGCATAAACTTTGTGCAAAAACTTTGTCCATAAACTTTGTGCGTAAAATTTGTGCATAAACTCTGTGCATAAAAGTTGTGCATAAATGTCATACATAAACTTTTTGCATAAACATTGTGCGTAAACGTCCTGCATAGAATTTGTGCATGAACGTTATGCACAAACTTTGTGCATAGAATTTGAGCATGAACTATGTGCATAATATTTGTGCATAACATTTGTGCATAAACTTTGTGCATGAAGTTTTTGCATAAACTTTGTGCATAAACGTTGTGCACCAACTTTGTGTATAAAAACTGTGCATAAACGTTCTGCGTAAAATCTGTGCATGAAGTTTTTGCATAAACTTTGTGCATAAACTTTGTGTATAAACTTTGTGCATAAACTTTGAGCATAACATTTGTGTGTTAGCTTTGTGCATAAACTTTCTGCATAAACATTCTGCATAAAAGCTATGCATAAATGTTGTGTATAAATGTTGTGCATAACCTTTGTTCATAAACTTAATGCAAAAATGTTGTGCATAACCTTTGTGAATAATCTTTGCAAACAAACTTGGTACATCAACTTTGTGCATAAACTTTGTGCATAAACTTTGTGAATAACCTTTGTGCACAAACTTTGTGCATAAACGTTTTGGATAAAATTTGTGCATAAACGTTGTGCATAGAACTTGTGCATAAACTTTGTGCGTAAAATTTGTGGATAAACTCTGTGCATAAATTTTGTGCATAAACTTTGTGCGTAAATGTTCTGAATAAACATTGTGCATAGACTTTGTGCAGAAACTTTGTGCATAAACGTTGTGCATGAACTTTTTGCATAAACGTTTTGCATAACCTTCGTGCATAAACGTTTTACATAAACGTTTTGCATAGCCATTGTGCATAAACTTTGTGTGTAAACTTTGTGCATAGAATTTGTGCATGAACTTTGTGCATAAACATTGTGCATAGAATTTGTGCATGAAGTTTGTGCATAAACTTTGTGCATAAACTTTGTGCACAAACTTTGTGCATATACCTTGTACATTAGCTTTGTGCATAAACGTTCTGTATAATTTTTGTGCACAAACGATGTGCATAAACTTTGTGCGTAAACTTTGTGCCTAAAACTTATGCATAAACTTTGTCCATAAACTTTGTGCATAATATTTGTGCATAAACTTTGTGCACAAGGGTTGTGCATATACGTTGTGCACAAAACTTGTGCATAAATATTGTGCATACACTTTGTGCATAAACCTTGTGCATAAAATGTGTGCATAAACGTTGTGCATAAACTTTGTGAATTAAATTTATGCATAAATGTTGTGCGTAAACTTTTTTTATGATCTTTGTGCACAAACTTTGTACAGAAGCTTTGTACAGAAACTTTGTGCATAAGCTTTGTGCATAACCTTTGTGCATACACTTTGTGCATAAACGTTGTGTACAAACTTTGTACATAAACGTTGTACATAAACTTTGTGCATTAACTTTGTGCATAACCTCTGTGCATAAACTTTGTGCATAAATGTTGTGCATAAACGTTGTGCATACTCATTGTGCATAAACGTTGTTCATAAACTTTGTGCAAAAATTTGTGCATGAAATTTGTGCATGAAATTTGTGCTTAAACGTTGTGCATAAACTTTGTGCATAAAATTTGTGCATAGAAGTTTTTCCTAAACGTCTTAGCATAAACTTTGTGCACAGAATTTGTGCATTCAGTTTGTGCATGAGCGTTGTGCATAAAATGTGTGCATAAACTTTGTGCACAAACTTCGTGCATAAACTCTGTGTACAAACTTTGTGTACAAACTTTGTGCATAAAACTTCTGCAAAAACTGTGTGCATTAACTTTGTGCATAAACGTTGTGCAGAACATTTGTGCACAAACTTTGTGCATAAGGTTTGTGG
This sequence comes from Penium margaritaceum, assembly GCA_023375785.1. Classification (NCBI taxonomy): domain Eukaryota; kingdom Viridiplantae; phylum Streptophyta; class Zygnematophyceae; order Desmidiales; family Peniaceae; genus Penium; species Penium margaritaceum. Next base: position 58,948 of record SZWC01001121.1, read on the forward strand.
ATGAACTTTGTGCATAAACTTTGTGCATAAACGTTGTGCATAAACTTTTGTGCATATACTTTGTGCATCAAATTTGTTCATATACTTTCTGCATAAACGTTGTGCATAAACATTGTGCATAAACTTTGTGCATAAATGCTGTGTATAAACGTTGTGCATAGACTTTGTGCATAAAACTTATGCAGAAACGTTGTCCGTAAACTTTGTGAATAATCTTTGTGCACAAAATTTGAACATAAACTTTGTGCATAAACTTTGTGCATAAACGTTTTGCATAACCTTTGTGCACAGACGTTGTGCATAACATTGTGCATAAACTTTGTGCATTGAATTTGTGCATACACTTTGTGCATAAAGTTTGTGCAGAAACTTTGTGCATAATCTTTGTGCATAAAACTTGTGCACAAACTTTGTGAACAAATGTTTTGCATAAACATTGTGAATAAACTTTGTGCATAAACGTTGTGCATAAACTATGTGCATAAACTTTGTGCATAAACTTTGTGAATAAACTTTGTGCCAAAACGTTGTGCAAGAAATTTGTGCATGAAATTTGTGCATAAACTTTGTGCATACACATTGTGCACAAATTTTTGGATAAACTTTGTGCATATATTCTGTGCACAAACTTTGTGCATAAACTTTATGCATAAACTTTGCGCATAAACGTTGTGCATAAACTTTGTGTATGACCTGTGTGTGTAAACATTGTGTATAAATGTTGTGCATAAACTTTGTACGTAAACATTGTGCATAAACGTTGTGCATAAACTTTGTGCATAAACGTTGTGCAACACCTTTTTGCATAAACCTTGTGCATAAAATTTGCCCATAAAGTTTGTGCATAGACTTTGTGCATAAACTTTGTTCATAAACTTTGTGTATAAACGTTGTACATAAAAGCTGTGCATAAACGTCGTGCATAAAATTTGTGCATAAACTTTGTGCGTAAACGTTCTGCATAAACGTTTTGCATAAACGTTGTGCATAAACTTTGTGCATAAAATTTGTGCAGAAACTTTGTGCATAAGCTTTGTGAATTAACTTTGTGCATGAAGTTTGTGCATGAACTGTGTGCATAAACTTTGTGCATAAACTTTGTGCATGAACTTCGTGCATAAACTTTGTGCATACACTTCATGCAAAAACGTTGTGCATAGAATTTGTACATAGACTACGTGAAAAACATTTGTGCATTAATTTGTGCATAAAATTTTTGCATGAACGTTGTGCATAAACGTTGTGCATAAACGTTGTGCACAAACTTTGTGTATAAAATGTCGGCATAAAAGTTGTGCATAAACTTTGAGCATAACAATTGTGCATAGACTTTGTGCATAATCTTTGTGCATAATAGTTGTAAACAACATTTTTGCATAAAGTTTGTGCATAAACATTATGCGGAAACGTTGTGCATAAACTTTGTGAATAACCTTTGTGCACAAACTTTGTACATAAACTTTGTGCATAAACATTCTGCAAAAACTTGTGCACATAAGTTATGCATAAACTTTGTGCATTAACTTTGTGCATGAAATTTGTGCATAGACTTTATGCATAAAATTTGTGCATACAGTTTGAGCATAAACTTTGTGCATAAACTATGTGCACAAACATTGTGCATTAACGTTTTGCACAAACTTTGTGCATAAATATTGTGCATACACTTTGTGCATGAACTTTGTGCATAGAATTTGTGCATAAATGTTGTAAATAAACTTTGTGCATAAACTTTGTGCATAAATGTAGCGGGAGGGCCAGTTCGGCCCTCCCACCTCGCGATAGCGAGGGGGTGGCTGCAAGCCACCCCTCGCTATCGCGAGGGCTGGCCGGTGGCCAGCCACTCGCTGGCCACCGGCCGGCCGGCGGCCGACCGGCTGGGTGNCGACGATTTCGCGCCAGAACGACAAAACAAAACTCGAAGTTCGTTTACGACGAACTTCGACGTAAAACAAACGGAATAACTCGTGCGAACACACGAGTTCGAGGTAAAAACCCCCGGTTTGGGTCCCAAAACCAGGGGTTAGGTAAAAACGGAAATGGGCCTCCGGAGACTCGAAATATTCGAGTCTCCCTGCTCTGGGTCGTTGATGACGATTGCCCCTCAGTCTTGCGAAGGGGGTAAACCCCTGACGCGGACTGAGAACGCCATTCTGCGAACTCCGACGACGACTTCAGAGCAGGAGCTGGAGACACGGCCCGTTTCAGTGGTTCTCAGAGCGAGACGACCCTCAAGACCAAGGGTTCGACGGAAACGGCGGCTACGACATAGATAAAACGCCGCCGGCAGCTGCAAGCAGCAGCAGAAACGCCAGAAGGGACTACGGCGTCAACACTTGACGGATTCAAGTGCCGTAAAGTGCGTTAGAGAGCTGAAAAAAAACTCTACTTGGTGTAGAGTCTTTCTTCCAGCCTCTCCACACTTCCAGGGGGCTGGGAGGATTCTTGTGGGGCGGGTTGGGGAGTTCCCACCTCAAAAACCACAAAATCCTCCTCATCTTCAAGTCTCTTTCATAAAAAAAAATTGGGACAGCGCCCCTCCCCAAGCTTAGGGGCTCTCACGACCTGAGAGCACCCTAAGAAGAAGGAGGGCTCCACCTTGGGGATTTTGGCGGCTCCTCCAACGACGGCGGCTCAAGGAGGACGTCGCCAAGGGGCGCAAGACGCGCAAAGGAGACTCAAGAGGAGGCCAAGGAANTTTTTGTCTTAGTTTTGTGAGCGGTACTCACAATCCTTGCTACTCCCTTGTATTTTGATTTTCTGTTTTCCTAGACCCTAGTTGCTACCAAGTGCCGTGAGTCACGGCCTAGGAGGACTAGCTTCTAAATCCACGACATTGTGCCGACGTGGCGGCCTAGGAAAATAGATATTAAAATTGAAATTGCCCCACCGATCGTGAGAGCAACGTCTAAGGAGGCGATTCCTCCTCGTTGTGGGGTGATCCTCACAATAACTTTCGCGTGCTAGTTGCACGAGCGACGGGATGGCAAGTGCCGGACCGCCTAAGACCAACAAGGGCAAGGTGGTGACGGCGTCACCACGAGCTCTCGGCGGACTCCAAGTGTTGGGAGCCGCCGCCGCGAGCACGGTTGCCAACCCAAGGGCAACCGTGCCGCCAAGGGCAACCCTACCGCCTAAGGCAACCGACGCCAACCTCGGCGACACCGAGAAGCGTGCGGAGGCCGCAAAGGTGCTCGACGAGCACGTCGACGCGCACATGGGCGACCCCCATGCGACGGACGACGCGATGGAGGAGGATCTTCCGGAGGAGGACCCCGTCGAAGAGCACGACGTCGACGATGGCGAAGGCGACGAGGATCGCGACCATCGCCATCATCGTGCGATGAGCTTGAGCCGATTGCTCGAGAAGGGCAAGACGCTCGTCGCATCGCCTGAAGCTGTCGACGGCAGCGATACTGCCGAAAGCAGCAAGGGCGTTGAAAGCAGCCACACGGGAAGTTCCCGCGAGAACGAGTTGGATGACGTTGCCGCGAAGGCAATTCGCGACGACCGTCGAAGGCTCGCGGAGTTTGCTGCCGAGGCCGCAGGCCGACTCAAGATCACCACCGGTGGTGGAGATACGGCGCCACTCGGAGGAATGGGGGCGGACCCTCCTTCCTACGATGCGGCCGCAATGGGGCAAGGCAGCGCCCACTCGAGCGTCGTCGCCGACGACAGTCTCCTCCGAAATGTGGGGCTCCTTGGAGGCGTGTACGCGAACCGTACCCTCTTGCAGTGGGTAAGGGTGCACGGACAACGCGAGGCCCTGGAGGCTATCGCCGATGCTCTGACGACATCAGAGCTCAAGTTCGCGTTCGCCAACTTGCTGGCCCACGTTGGGCAGAGCATCACGGACCTTGACCGTGATCGCCAGCTGCAGCGCCTCGCCGCCCATGAGGCAAGCCGCCGATGCAACGACCTCGACAAGGCGTTGCAGAGCGTGACCCAGGTGCGGATGCAGCAGCAAGTGCAGCGCGCCGCAGCTGCGGAGGCCACTGCCGG
>SZWC01001121.1:67738-84500 GCA_023375785.1 Penium margaritaceum
GAGAAAGATCGGCGCGAAATCGTCGATCGTGCCTCGCACGCGACGATTTCGCGCCGACGCGTCAAAACTGAAACTCGAGTTCGTTTAGGACGAACTACGAGTTTCTAAACCGGAAAACTCGTGCAAACTCACGAGTTCGAAGTAAAAACCCCCGGTTTGGGTCCCAAAACCAGGGGTTAGGTAAAAACGGAAATGGGCCTCCGGAGACTCGAAATATTCGAGTCTCCCTGCTCTGGGTCGTTGATGACGATTGCCCCTCAGTCTTGCGAAGGGGGTAAACCCCTGACGCGGACTGAGAACGCCATTCTGCGAACTCCGACGACGACTTCAGAGCAGGAGCTGGAGACACGGCCCGTTACAATAAAGTTTATGCAGAAATGTTGTGCGTAAACGTTATGAATATTCTTTGTGCACAAACTTTGTACATAAACTTTGTGCATAAACTTTGTGCATAAACTTTGTGCATAAACGTTGTGCATAAACTTTGTGCATAAACTTTGTGCATAAACTTTGTGCATAAACGTTGTGCATAGAATTTGTGCATAAAATCTGTGCAGAAACTTTGTGCATAAATCTTGTGCACAAAAGTTATGCAAACTAATGTGCATAAACATTGTGCATAAACTTTGTGCATACAGTTTCTGCATAAATGTTGTACATAAACTTTGTGCAAAAATGTTGTGCATAAACTTTGTGCATAAAAGTCGTGCATAAACTTTGTGCATAAAACTTGTGCATAAACTTTGTGCATATACGTTGCGCATAAAATTTGTGCATAAAGGTTGTGCTTAAACTTTGTGCATAAACTTTGTGCATAAACGTTTAGCATAAACTCTGTTCACAAACTTTGTGTAGAACGTTTGTGCATAAACTTTGTGCAGAAACTCTGTGCAGAAACTTTGTGCATAAACATTGTGCATAAGCTTTGTTCATAAACTTTGTGCAGAAACGTTTTGCATACGTTTTGTCCATAGAATTTGTGCATAACGTTTGTGCGGAAACTTTGTGCATAAATGTTGTGCATAGACTTTGTGTTTAAACTTTGTGCATAAACGTTGTGCATAAACTTTGTGTATAAACTTTGTGCATAAAATTTGTGCATAAACGTTGTGCAAAACTTTGTGCATAAACTATGTGCACAAACGTTGTGCATAAAACTTGTGCATAAACTTTGTGCAAAAACTTTGTCCATAAACCTTTTGCATAAGCTTTGTGCAAAAACGCTGTGCATGAACATTGTGTATAAGCTTTGTGCGCAAACTGTGTGCAAAAACTTTGTGCACAAACGTTGTGCATAAAACGTGTGCATAAACTTTGTGCATAAACTTTGTGCAAAACCGTTTTCCATAAACTTTGTGCATAAACTTTGTGCAAAAACATTGTGCATGAACTTTGTGCATAAACTTTGTGCATAAACTTTGTGCATAAACTTTGTGCATAAAATTTGTGCATAAACTTTGTGCATAATCATTGTGACCAAACTTCGTGCACAAACTTAGTGAATAAACGTTTTGCACAATCTTTGTGCATAAACTTTGTGCATGAACTTTGTGCTAAACTTTGTGCATAAACTTTGTGCAGAAACTTTGTGCATAAACTTTGTGCATAAACTTTGTCCATAAACTTTGTGCATAAATTTTGTGCACAAACTTTGTGCATAACTTTGTGCAGAAACCCTATGCAAAAACTTTGTGCATAAACTTTGTGTAAAAGATTTGTTCATAAACGTTGTGCAGAAACTTTGTGCATAAACTTTTTGCATAAATGTTGTGCATAGAATTAGTGCATAAATGTTGTGCATAAACTTTGTGCATAAACCTTGTGCATAAACTTTGTGCATAAACGTTATGCATAAATGTTGTACACAAACTTTGTGCATAAACTTTGTGCATAAACTTTGTGCATGAAATTGGTGCATAAACTTTGTGCATGAACTTTGTGCATAACCTTTGTGCACAAACGTTGTTCATAAACTGTGTGCAAAACATTTGTGCACAAAATTTGTGCATAATATTTCTGCATAACCTTTGTGCATAAACTTTGTGCACAAACGTAGTGCATAGAATTTTTGCACCAACGTTGTGAAAAGATATTGTGCATAAACTTTGTGCATAACATTTTTGCATAAACGCTGTGCATAAACTTTGTGCATAAACTTAGTGCATAATCTTTGTGCATAAACTTTGCGCATAAAACTTGTGCATAAGCTTTGTTTATTAATTTTGTGCATAAACTCTGTGCATAAACTTTGTGTATTCGATTTGCGCATAAATGTTGTGCAAAACCATTTTTTATAAATGTTGTGCATAAATCTTGTGAATAAACTTTGTGCATAAACATTGTTCATAAAGGTTTTTCATAAACGTTGTGCATACACGTTGTGCATAAACGTTGTTCATAAACTTTGTGTATAAACTTTGTGCATAAATTGTGTATAAAGCGGCCGCACGCGCAGCGAGACTTGCAACGCTCGCAAAGGTATATTGTGTGTAAACTTTGTGCATAAACTTTGTTCAGAAACTTTGTGCACAAACGTTGTGCAAAAACTTTGTGTACAAACGTTGTGCATAAACATTGTGCATAAACTTTGTGCATAAACTTTGTGCATAAACATTTTCCACAAACGTTTTGCATAAACCTGTGCATAAACTTTGTGAATACACTTTGTGAATAAAACTTGTGCATAAACTTTGTGCATGAACTTTGTGCATAAACTCTGTGCATAAACTTTCTGAATACACTTTGTGCATACACTTTGTGCATAGAATATGTGTATGAATTTTGTGCATAAACGGTTTGCATAACTTTTGTGCATAAACTTTGTGCATAAACTTTGTCCACAAAATTCATGTCTCAAACTTGTGCATAGACTTTGTGCACAAACTTTGAGAATAAACTTTGTGCATAAACTTTGTACATAAACTTTGTGCAAAACATTTGTGCATAAACTCTGTGCGGAAACTTTGTGCACAAACTTCGTGCATAAACTTTATGTATAAAATGTGTGCATAATCTTTGTGCATCAACGTTCTGCATAGACATTGTGCATAAGCTTTGTGCATAAACTTTGTCCATAAACTTTGTGCATAAACGTTGTGCATGAACGTAGTGCACAAACGTTGTGCATAAACTTTGTGCATAAACTTTGTGCATAAACTTTGTGCACAAACGTTGTGCATAAGCCTTGTGCATAAACTTTGTGCATAAACTTTGTGCATAAATATTGTGCATGAAAATTGTGCATAAACATCGTGCATAAAGTTTGTGCATTAACGTTGCACAGAAACTTTGTGAGTAAACTTAGTGCATAAACGTTGTGCATAAGCTTTGCGCATAAACTTTGTGCACAAACGTTGTTTATAAACTTTGTGCAGAAAATTTGTGCATAAACTTTGTACATAAACTCTGTTCATAAACTCTGTGCATAAACTTTGTGCATAAACTTTGCGCCAAAACTCTATGCAAAAACTCTGTGCATAGAATTCGTGCATAAACTTTGTGCACAAACGTTGTGCACAAACTGTGTGCATAAACATTGTGCATGAACTTTGTGTATAAACTTTGTGCATAAAATTTATGTATAACCTTTGTGCATAAACTTTGTGCATAAACTTTGTGCCTAAACTTTGTGCATATACTATGTGCAGAAACGTTGTCCATAAACTTTGTGCACAAGTGTTGTGCAAAATAATGTGCATAAACATTGTGCATAACCTTTGTGCATAAAATTTGTGTATAAACTATGTGCATAAACATTGTGCGTAAACTTTGTGCGTAAACTTTGTGCATAAACTTTGTGCATAAACTTTGTGCATAAACATTGTGCATAAACTTTGTGCATAAAATTTGTGCATATACTTTGTGCATAAACGTTGTGCATTGACTCTGTTCACAAACGTTTTGTAGAAAGTTTGTGCATAAATATCGTGCATAATCTTTGTGCACAAACTTTGTGCATAAACTTTGTGCAGAAACTCTGTGCAGAAACAATGTGCAGAAACTTTGTGCATACAATTTGTGCATAATCTTTGTTCATAAACTTTGTGCAGAACATTTGTGCATAAATTTTGTCCATAAAGTTGTGCATAAATCTTGTGCGTAAACTTTGTGCATAAACACTATGCATAAAGTTTGTGCATAAACTTTGTGCACAAACGTTGTGCATAAACTTTCTGTATAAACTTTGTACATCAATGTTGTGCATAAACTTTGTGCACAAAAATTGTTCATGAACTTTGTGCATTAACTTTGTGCATAAACGTTCTCCATTGATTTTGTGCATAAACGTTGTGCATGAAACTTGTGCATAAACATTGTGTAAAAACCTTGTGCACAAACTTTGTGCATGAACTTTGTGCATAACCTTTGTTCATAAACTTCGTGCAGAAAAATGCTGTATAACATTTGTGCATAAACTTTCTGCAAACCTTTGTGCATAAACTTAGTGCATGAACTTTGTGCGTAAACTTTGTGCATAAACGTTCTACAGAACCTTTGTTCATAAACTTTGTGCATAAACTTTGTGCATAATCTTTGTGCAAAAAATTTGTCCATAAACTTTGTGCATAAACTTTGTGCAAAAATGTTGTGAATGAACTTTGTGCCTTAATTTTGTGCATACACTTTGTGCATAAACTTTGTACATAAACATTGTGAACAAACTTCATGCACAAACTTTGTGCAGAAACGTTTTGCATAATCTTTGTGCATGAAATTTTTGCATAAACTTTGTGGATGAACTTTGTGTATAAATTTGTCCATACTCTGTGTGCATGAACTTTGTGCGTAAAATTTGTGCATGAAGTTTGTGCATAAACTTTATGCATACATTTTTTACACAAACTTTGTGCACAATGTTTGTGCATAAACTTTGTGCATAAACCTCGTGCATAAAAGTTTTGCATAAACTTTGTGCATGAACTTTTTACACAAAATTTGTGCATAATTATTTTGCATACACTTTGTGCATAAAATTTGTGCATAAACTTTGTGCATAAACTTTGTGCATAAGATTTGTGCACAAACGTTGTTCATTAACTTTGTGCATAAAATGTGTGCACAAAATTTGTGCATAATCTTTGTGCATGAACTCTGTGCATAAAATTTGTGCACAAACGTTGTGCATACACTTTGTGCACAAACTTTGTGCATAAACATTATGCATAAACTTTGTGCATAAACTTTATGCACAAACATTGTGCATAAACTTTGTGCATAGTATTTTTCCATAAACTTTGTGCATAAAATTTGTGCATAAGGTTTGTTCATTAACTTTGTGCATACACTTTGTGCATAAAATGTGTGCATAAAATTTGTGCATAACATTTTTGCATAAACTTTGTACATAAACTTTGTGCATAGAATTTGTGCATAAACTTTGTGCATAACATTTGTGCATAAACTTTGTGCATAAAATTTGTGTACAAACTTTGTGCATAAATATTGTGCATAAGCTTTGTGCATAATACATGTGCATTAAATTTGTGCATTAACGCTTTGAATAAGTTTTGTGCATAAACTTTGTATATTAACTTTGTTCACAAACTTCGTGCATAAACTTTGTGCATTAACTTTGTGCACACACTTTATAAATTAACTCTGTGCATAAACTTTGTACATAAACTTTGTGCATTAACTTTGTGCATGAACTCTGTGCGAAAACTTTGTGCATAAACTTTGTGTAAAAACTTTGTGCATAACTGTTGTGCGTAAGCTTTGTGCATAAACTTTATACATAAACTTTGTGCATAAAAATTGTGGATTAATAGTGTGCATAAACTTTGTGCATAAAATTTGTGCATAACATTTGTGCATAAACTTTGCGCACAAGCTTTGTGAGTAAACTCTGTGCATAAACATTGTGCATAAACTTTGTGCATAAACATTGTGCGTAAACTTTGTGCATAAACTTTGTGCATAAACTTTGTCCATAAACATTGTGCATAAACTTTGTGCATAACCTTTGTGTACAAACTCTGTGCATAAACGTTGTGCATAAACTTTGTGCACAAACGTTGTGCATAAACGTTGTGCATAAACTTTGTGCAGAAACGTTGTGTGGAAACTTTGTGCATAAACGTTGTGCAAAAACGTTGGGCATAAACTTTGTGCATAAACTCTGTGCGTAAAATTTGTGCATAAACGTTGTGAATACATGTTTTTCATAAACTTTGTGCATAAACTTTGTACATAAAACTTGTGCAGAAACTTTGCGCGAAACCTTTGTGCATAAACTTTGTACCAGAACATTGTGCATAAACTTTGTGCATAGATTTTGTGCATAAACGTTGTGCATAAACTTTGTGCATAAACTTTGTGCATAAAATTTGTGCATAAACGCTGTGCATAAACTTTGTGCATAAACTTTGTGTACAAACTCTGTGCATAAACATTGTGCAAGAACGTTTTGCACAAACGTTGTCCATAAACTTGGTGCACAAACATTGTGCATGAACATGTGCATAAACGTTGTGCATAAACATATTGCATAAACGTTTTCCATAAAGTTTGTGCATAAACGTTGTGCATAAACGCTGTGCATAAACTTTGTGCATAAAACTTGTGTACACAATTTGTGCATAAACTATGTGTATAAACATTGTCCATAACCTTTGTGCAGAAGCTTTGTGCACAAACTTTGTGCATAAACTTTGTGCATGAGCTTTGTGCAGAAACTTTGTGCATAAACGTTTTCCATAAACTTTGTGCATAAACTTTGTAAATAAACTTTGTGCATAGACTGTGTGCATAATTGTTGTGCATACACTTTGTGCATCAACTTTGTGCATCAACTTTGTGCATAACTTTTGTGCAGAACCTTTGTGCATAAACTTTATGCATAAACTTTGTGCATAAACATTGTGCATAGAATTTATGCATATTCTTTGTGCATGAAATTTGTGCATAAACATTGTACATAAACGTTGTGCAAAAACGTTGTGCACAAACTTTGTGCATAAAAATTGGGCATAAACTTTGTGCATAAACTTTGTGCATAAACTTTGTGCATAAACGTTGTGCATAAAACTAATGCATAAACGTTTTGCATAACATGTGCTCATAAACTTTGTGCATAAACTTTGTGCATAAACTGTGTGCATAAAGTTTGTGCAAAAAATTTGTACATAACATTTGTGCTTAAACTTTTTGCATAATCTTTGTGCATAAACGTTTTGCATGAACTTTGTGCATAAACTGTGTGCATAAACTTTGTGCATAAACTTTGGGCATGAACGTTGTTCATAAACTTTGTGCATAAACTTTGTGCATGAACGTTGTTCATAAACTTTGTGCATGAATGTTGTTCATAAACTTTGTGCATAAACTTTGTACATAAGCTTTGTGCATAAACTTTGTGCACAAACTTTGTCCATAAACTCTCTGCATAAACCTTGTGCAGAAGTCTTTGTGTATAAAATTTGTGTATAAAGTATGTGCATAAACTTTGTGCATAAACGTTATGTAAAAACTTTGTGCATAAACTTCGTGCAAAAACGTTGTGCACAAACTTTGTGCATAAAAAGTGGGCATAAACTTTGTGCATAAACTTTGTGCATAAACGTTGTGCATAGAATTAATGTATAAAAATTGTGCATAACATGTGTTCATAAACTTTGTGCATAAACTTTGTGTACAGTATTTGTGCATAAACTTTGTGCATAAACTGTGTGATAAAATTTGTGCGACAAATTTGTACATAACATTTGTGCATAAAATTTGTGCATAAACTTTGTGCATAAACGTTTTGCATAAACTTTGTGCATAAAATGTGTGCATAAACTTTGTGCATAAACTTTGTGCATAAACTCTGTGCATAAACTTCGTGCATAAACTTTGTGCATAAACTTTGTGCATGAACGTTGTTCATAAACTTTGTGCATAAACATTGTACATAAGCTTTGTGCATAAACTTTGTGCACAAACTTTATGCATAAACTTTGTGCATAAACTCTCTGCATAAACCTTGTGCACAAGTCTTTGTGCATAAAATTTGTGTATAAAGTATGTGCATAAACTTTGTGCATAAACGTTATGTAAAAACTTTGTGCATAAACTTCGTGCCAAAACGTTGTGCGTAAACTTTGTGCATAAAAAGTGGGCATAAACTTTGTGCATAAACGTTGTGCATAAACTTAATGCATAAACGTTGTGCATAACATGTGTTCATAAACTTTGTGCATAAACTTTGTGTACAAGATGTGTGCATAAACTTTGTGCATAAACTGTGTGCATAAAGTTTTTGCAACAAAATTGTACATAACATTTGTGCTTAAACTTTGTGCATAAACGTTTTGCATAAATAATGTGCATAAACTGTGTGCATAAACTTTGTGCATAAACTCTGTGCATAAACTTTGTGCATAAACTTTGTGCATAAACTTTGTGCATGAAAGTTGTTCATAAACTTTGTGCATAAACTTTGTACATAAGCTTTGTGCATAAACTTTGTGCACAAACTTTGTGCATAAACTTTGTGCACAAACTTTGTGCATAAACTCTCTGCATAAACCTTGTGCACAAGTCTTTGTGCATAAAATTTGTGTATAAAGTATTTGCATAAACTTTGTGCATGAACTTTGTGTACAAACATTGTGCATACATTTTGTGCATAAACGTTCTACATGAAATTTGTGCATAAGCTTTGTGCATAAACTTTGTGCATAAACGTTATGTAAAAATTTTGTGCATAAACGTTTTGCATCATTTTACATAAAATTTCTGCATAAAACTTGTGCATAAACTTTGTGTATAAACGTAGTGCATAAACCTTGTGCAAACATTTTGTGCTTTAATTTTTTGCATGAAATATGTGTATAAGCTTTGTACATTAAACTTGCGTAGAAAGGTTGTGTATGAACGCTATGCATAAACTTTGTGCATAAACATTGCGCATAAACTTTGTGCCAAAATGTTGTTCATAAATTTTGTGCATAAACTTTGTGTACAAGATTTGTTCATAAACTTTGTGCATAAAGGTTGTGCATAAACGTTTTGCATAAACTTTGTATACAAACTTTGTGCATAACCTCTGTAAATAATCTATGCGCATAACCTTTGTGCATAAACTTTGTGCACAAGCTTTGTGCATGAATTTTGTACATAAACTTTGTGCATAAACTTTGTGTACAAACCTTGTGCATAAAGTTTGTGCATAAAGTTTGTGCATAAACGTTTTGCATAAATTTTATTCTTTAAACTTTGTGCATAAGTGTTGTGCATAAACGTTGTGCATAACTGTTCTGCATGACCATCGTGTACAACATCTGTGCATAAACCTTTTGCATATACTTTGTGCGTAAAATTTGTGTCTAAACTTTGTCCATGAACTTTGTGCATAAACTTTGTGCATTAACTCTGAACATGCAATTTGTGCATAAACGTTGTGTACAAATATTGTGTCTAAGCTTTGTGCATACACTTTGTGCATAAATGTTGTACATGAACTTTGTGCATAAACTTTGTGCGTGGACGTTCTGCAGAAACATTGTGCATAAACCTTGTAGATAAACTTTGTGCATACACTTTTGCATAAACATTGTGCATGAACGTTGTTCATGTAATTTGTGCATGAACTCTGTGCACAAACTTCGTGCATAAACTTTGAGCACACAATTTGTGCATTAACTTTGTGTGCAAAATTTGTGCATTAACTTTGTGAATAAGCTTTGGACACAAAATTTGCGTATGAACTTGGTGCATAAACCTTTTGTATAATCGTTGTGCATGAATTTTGTGCATAACATTTGTGCATGAATGTTTTGCATAAACATTGTGCATAAACTTTGTGCATAAACTTTGTGTACAAGCTGTGTGCATAAAGCGTGTACATAAACTTTGTGCATACACTTTGTGCATAAGCTTTGTGCAAAAAATTTGTGCATAAACGTTGTGCATAAATGTTGTGTACAAACTTTGTGCAGAAGCTTTGTGCATAAGCTTTGTGCATAAACTTTGTGCTTAAACTTTGTGTACAAACTTTGTGCATAAACTTTGTGCATAATGTTTTTGCATAAACTTTGTGCATGAGTTTAATGCATAAACGCTTTGCATAAACTTTGTGCATAAAGGTTTTCCATGAATGTTGTGTACAAATGTTGTGCATGAACTTTGTGCAAAAACATTGTGTATTAACGTTGTGCATAAACGTTTTCCATAAACTTTGTATACAAACTTTGTGCATAAACTTTGTGCATAGACTTTGTTCATAAACATTGTGCATAGCATTTGTGCACAAAAGTTGTGCATAAACTTCGTGCATAAAATCTGTGTATAAGATTTGTGCATGAACTTTGTGCATAAACTTTGTGCATAAACTTTTTGCATAAACTTTGTGCATAGCATTTGTGCAAAACCTTTGTTCATTAACTTTGTGAACAAATTTTGTGCATAAACTTTGTGCATAAACTTTTTGCATAAACGTTGTGCATAAACTTTGTGCATAAACGTTGCTCACAAATTTTGTGCGAGAACTCTGTGCACAAACATTGTGCATAAACTTTGTGCATGAACTTTGTGTACAAACTTTGTGCATAAACTTTGTGCATAAACTTTGTGCATAAACTTTGTGCATAAAATTTGTGCATAAACGTTTTGCATAAACATTGTGCATAATCTTTGTGCATAAACTTTGTTCATAAACATTTTGCATAAAATTTGTGCATAAACTTTGTGAATACATTTTTTGCATAAACTTTGTGCATCAACTTTATGCATAAACTTTGTGCATAATCTTTGTGCACAAACTTTGTGCATAAACTTTATGTATAAAGATTGTGTTTAAACTTTGTGCATTAACTCTGTGTACAAGTTTTGTACATGATGTTTGTGCATAAATTTTGTGCAGAAACGTTGTCCATAAGCTTTGTGCATAAGCTTTGTGTACAAACATTGTGCATAGATTTCGTGCATAAACTTTGTGCATTAACATTTTGCATTAACTTTGTGCATAAAATTTGTGCACAAACTTTGTGCATGAAATTTGTGCACAAACTTTGTGCGTAAACTTTGTGTACAAGCTTTGTGCATATACTTCGTGCATAACCCTTGTGCATAAACTGTATCCATGAACTGCGTGCATATAATTTGTGCATAAACTTTGTGGTTTAATTTTGTGCACAAACTTTGTGCATGAACTGTGTGCCTTAACTTTGTGCATAACCTTTGTGCATAAAACTTGGGTAATTTTTTTCGCATAACATTTGCACATAAACTTTGTGTATAAGCTTCGTGCATAAACTTTGTACATAAATGTTTGCATAAACTTTATGCATAAACGTTGTTCATAAACTTTGTGCATAAACATTGTGCATAATCTTTGTGAATTATTTTTGTGCACAAACTTTGTGCATAATATTTGTGCATAAAACTTGTGCATAAACTCTGTGCATAATCTTTGTGCATAAGCTTTGTGCATAAAACATGCGCATAAACTTTGTGCATAAACTTTGTGTTCAAACGTTGTGCATACACTTTGTGCATAAACTTTGTGCATAAACGTTGTGCACAAAATTTGTGTACAAACTTTGTGCATAAATGTTTTGCATAAACGTTCTACATAAACCTTCTGCATAAACTTTGTACATAAACTTTGTGCATAAGATTTGTGCATAAACATTGTGCAGAAACTCTGTGCATAAACTTTGTGAATAAACTTTGTGCATTAACTTTGTGCATAAACTTTGTGCATAAGCTTTGTGCATAAATATTGTGCATAAAGTTTATGTACAAACATTGTGCATAAACTTTGTGCATAAACGTTCTACATAAACTTTCTGCATAAACTTCATGCACAAATGTTGTGATTAAACTTTGTGTATAAACTTTGTGCATAGATTTTGCGCAAAAATGTTGTGCATTAACATAGTGCATAAACTTTGTGCATACATTTGTGCATAAACTTTGTGCAATAAGGTTGTGTATAAACGTTATGTATAAACTTTATGCATAAACGTTGTGTTCAAGCTTTCTGTTTGGGACACCCACCCTTGCTTGCGCTATGGTGTTAAAGTAGTCTATGGTTGTTGCTGCTTGCGCTAGATTGCCTAGTTTAGTCCTAGTTTAGTTCTGCTAGCCGGGTTTGTGTCACCGGGTTAACTCCTGCCGTTGTGACCCTTGCCAAACTAATAGCTAGGAGCTAGTGCACGTCCTCTGACCTGCGCATCAGTCTGGTGGTGCACTCACGCCAGAGAAGGGGGCCTTTCGCTCCCTCCTCAAAGGGGAGCAAAACCCCCCCTCTCGCCACTCGCATGGGCATCGCGATGCCTTGCGTGGAGCATGTTGCGCCGCGCAACATGCTCCACTTTCTGCTGTCTTGTTGGTGGCGCGGCTGTGTCTTAGCACAGAGGCAAGCAAGGTTGTATTGCACGCAACACTATCGAGGTTGAGTGTGTGGCACTTGGATTTGGCGCGTGTGAGAGCGTGTACATGCGTCGTCGGTTGTCCGAGTTGCGTCAGTTTCTTCCGTTCATTCGCTGAGCTATGACAATGAGAATGCCATGGCTATTGCTGACAATGACGGCATGCATCACACTCGCACAAAGCATATCAATGCCAAGCATCACTATGTGCGTTCGTTGTTGCATGACTACAGCATCAGCATTGTGTGGATTAAGACGACACGGCAGTTGGCTCATTTCTTGACTAAGGCACTGAAGCGTGACTTGTTCAATAAGGTTGTGAGTGCGGTTGGTGTGCATTTGTGAGGTCCTCTCTCTTTCCTTCTCTCTTCCCCTGCCCACTTGTTCTTTGCGTTCTCTGCCCATCCATGTGCACTGCGTCTGTGAGTCATGGGGGAGTGTTGGTTTTTTACGCATTTCTCATCATACTTAGTTATGTCCTTCCCACTTGTGTTTATCAGCGTGGAGATAACTGACGGTGAGACGCGACGCTGTAGGAGTGCCGTTTGGTGGAGCCGACGCACAATGAGGCCCACTTGCAGCTTGCTTGAGCCTCCTCCTCTCTTCTACATGCTCCGCTCCATCAGCGGACCTCCCCGGCAGTTTCTATCATTTATCTTGCTATCTACATGCATCTAGTGTTGTGTTTGACTGCACTGGTCCATTCGCAGCGCTGTATCATGCATAGGGTCCAAGTTTCATAAGTTTAGGGCACTGTTTGTACCGGGGACTAGAGTAGATGCCGCCAAGGTTTAGGCGGCTTTAACTCTTGACTGATGTTTTTGTAAATGATTCTGACGGCACGGATGTTTTCACAGCGTGCATGTTATGGTATGGTCCAGTTTTCAGGCAAAACGGACGACGCCTGGGTTTTGGGCTTTCGGTCGTCTGGCATGGCTCACTGAGAAAACCATCCTGCCTGAAAACAGAGCCTTTTTTTTTTGGCTGGTGAAATGAGTAACCAGTTCTCTAGATCTGGGGAAGGCTAGTTCTTGGAGGTGTCTCTGATTGTGTCTCATTCTAAGTACTGAATCTGTCATTTCCATTTCTGAGCTGCTTTCTGGCGCTAACACTGGCGCGCGCGTCTCAGAGTAACAAAACCAGAGCACTCAGACCAAGATTCTAGAGCGGAAGATTGAGGGGGCAGCAGACTAAGCACCGAGTGTGGAAGCCCACATGCTGCACCGACAACGTAGCTGCCCCAACCTGCAACCTAGAATAGTTTCCAGGCAACCTAAATCCCCTAGTTCAAGTAGGGGGTTTCCTTAGAGTTCGTGCGAACGCGCAAGTTTTGGAGTTCGTACTTGCGAACTCCAAAATTTGCAACATGGTGACTTCTGACATCGGTGAGGCCGGTGTCAAAAGTTGATGACTTCACCCTCAAAGTCGACGACGTCCGACTTCAAGAGCGAAGTTTAATCCCGTTTTCCCTCGCACATTTACAAACATAGGCACGGCTGGTGTTTTGTTTTTTAGTATGGGCAACACTGATCTATCAAGGGAAACAATGGGTAGCATTGCATTTCAAACCCATGAGAAACACGCCTAGAAAAATTTGACGTCAACATCAACTCGGCGTCTATATCTATGATGCAAACATAGACGTCGCATGTATGACAGCTTCATTTTTTTTGTGTTTGGGAGACATTTCTCGAAAACAATTACTCATCCAACCTCGCTCTTTTGTTTTCAACATCGTAGCAAACTGAAGTGAACAGATTAAAGTGAACAAGAGTGTTTCACTCGTTCACGTAACGAACCAGCAAAACATTCTCAAACGGGTCAATAGGTCCAGGGCCGATAGGTCCATTTGAGGGCTTATTTGCTCATTTGCATTGCAAACAAGCACATAACGCGATCGTGGACATCCACGGTCGCGTGATTGTGATGTACATGAAATACCAACGGCCAATGTGCGACAACAAAGAAAAAGGATTCTTAAGTGGACAAAAATGACACCCCTATTGTTTTGTGTACCAAAAACACGACTACTTGATAGCAAAAATTGAAATGATAGAAATTCCGTCACATAATGGAATAATGAACTTAGGATCAAATAAAATATCACGTGAAACCGATGAAACGTTTAAAACCCTACTTCAAATACCCACTATCTCCAAAGTAACTCCTTTGAAACCGGTGCAGCATGAATTTGTTTCCAAAAGTGGGTGCGGCATGCATGGTGTAAGGCGCTTCGAAAAAAGTGGGTACAGGACGTATCTTTTATCTAGAGTGAGTATCGTGTCCAATTTGTGCGAGAAATGGCCAGGAGAAAATTTGGAGGCCCAAACAATGGGTATAGCGGAATATGGCCATTTTTGCGGCCCCTGATTGTAACTGACACATTCAGGGGGGCTACCTCAGCACCACGAATCGCCCAAAATCTGAACCTGTCCCCAGTGTTGGAGTGAGCAATAACTGCGCTGAGCGACAGCTTCGACATGGCGCAGTCGGATGGAAATTTGGAGATCTGTGCGCAAAGTTACTGATTTTTATCCGTAAATACTCGGGTGCGCCTAGGCCGGTAATTTCTGATGTACAAGCGAGGTTTAATTCTGGCATCCAGGTTGAAGTGGGGAAAGGAGCCTGGACATTTGAGTGTTGCATGCACAGCAGTGCTGTGCATGCATGCTGGCCTAGCTTGGTCAGCAAGTGCGCACTGCAAGCAAGCACTGCTGGGTACTTGACCCAGACCAGTCAGGGTGGGGCTACACCTGATTTGACTACTGGGACCACTTGATCATCATATACAAGCAAAGCTCTAGAGCAAGGACCACTCTGCATCAGGTGGTGCATGCACGACTCAGCATTACATCAACTACCACATGCACGACTCAGCAGCTACATCGGCTACTACATGCATGACTCAGCAGCTGCATGTGGAGCCAAGAGTGGGGACCGTCCTGCATCAGCGGCAACATGCGCGACTAAGCAGCTGGGACCACAACCAAGTTTCCAGCCTTCAAGAAGCCTCCTTGAGAAGGAAGCTGCGTGCCTTGGACCGGGAAGATTCTTTGAGGACGAAGTCACAACCTTGAAGCAAGACGTTTCCTATGGGCATAGAGCAGCTAGTCAACTTGCCAGGATCCTACTATAAAACCAGACTGGACTCAGTCAGTCCAATAACTCCAACAACTTTAGCAGCAACTCCATCAACGCTACCAGTTGCACTAGTAGTCCTTCTTTGCCAGACAACGCCTCAGACCAAGACTCTGCAGTCGCTCTCTCACCTGAAGACCCATGTCAGCTTGGCAGCCTTCTGCCAGCCTGGGTTGGTGGACGCCCCTGACTACCGGAAGACCTGGCTACCTAGAAGAAGTGGCCAGACTACGCCCAAGACTGCATAGCAGACTTGCTATGGCTACCTCTCTAGACGTTGCTCATCTCTGAGCCAGGAGCTGTGCCTAGGCGTTGAGCCCACAATTAGTATCTGGCGTCAGCTTTGCCTCTGTAGTGTCGATCGAGTCTACAAGGTCTCTGTTGGATTTCCCCTCTGTCAACCTAGTAGGGCTGGCAGCACTCTGTCAGCTTGGCTAGGAGGGTTAGAACACCTCTGACAACCCAGTAAGTCTGGCAGTGGCTGCTAGTGTGGAGAGGAGGCTGCCGTGACAACTTGGAGGCCTTTTTACTTGAAAGTCTGGTGACCGTGCTGAGACCCATGCAAGAACAGCCTTGATGGCCTAGCAAGATGTTGCGTCCTTGGATGGGGCAGGTTATGTCATTGCATTAAGTTGAGCTGTGCTTCGTCACTGTTTTCCTGTACCATACTTGTACTTGACAGTTTTTTCAATTACAAGTTTGATTCCAGTCTTCCACTTCTGCACATTGAAGTACAAGGTTTGCTTGTTGGGCACAGAGATCCTAGACTGCAGCAAGACCCCCTTGCTACATCAGAGCACGCGGTGACTTTGTCACTACAGGCTCCCAAAACCCCAACACCCAATTACGTACCAGACATACACGCGTTGTGATTTGTGACGATGCTATTGACCTGTATAGTTTACTATGACCACTCGGTCGTATCCATGCCTGTGTAGATCCCTGATACGGACCCAAGTGGTGCCAAGGTGCATCTTCTGGTGATGGACCACCTACTCAGAGCTGACCGACGACCGTCCCAGAGTCCTGGCTGCTATCTGGGACCTTCTATAGTTTACCTGCAGGTTGTACGATTTCAACGGTGGACTGGTCGTGGGCCCGATTTGCATGTTTTGCATTATGTGTCCACCATTTGACACCGGATGCATGCAGGTGACCAGTCATAGCATCCAGCTCAAGATCTTGCACATCTAGGTTCAGACGGTGTAGCGTTCTGACTTGTCTATGCAGAGTTACAGCCAAAACGGTGTTCTTGGGCCGGTTTTAGG
>SZWC01001121.1:115908-130387 GCA_023375785.1 Penium margaritaceum
ATGCATGTGTACTATACACTCCCCGCTACACTCCCCCAATACACTCGACATGATTTGGAGGAGAGGGAAGGGTGGAGAGAGAGAGAGAGAGAGAGAGAGAGAGAATCGCTAAATCACTAGTGTACACATTGTTACAGTCTCCCAATACACTCCCCAAAACACACCCCAGATACACTCAAGGGGAGGGGGAGAGGACATTGTCGAGGTGAAAATGATCAGGCCAATGTCAAGTGCGAGCCATCCAAATCACCGACAAAAAGACCGAATGACCTTCTTTACAGCACACTCAAGTTCTATGGGCCTTGCTAGACATTGATCTAAAATATTCCAGTCAAAACTACCCATAATGAGTTTTAAGGACGAATGTACGTATTGTAAGGGTAATGAATTGTGCAAAAACAAGTCATGTTTACTTTTTACTTTTTCCGTCCAAAACAAATTGTAATCTGTACACCGACTAACATATGATTGAACAAGTGTATACACACTCAGTAACTTCCAAGAAGTAGGTATAAACCACATACTATATACATAGGTTGCATAGTGTATGAAAGTGGCATGATTAACCATAACTTGGAATCTCTCTCATCACAGGTTGCTGACGCCTGGCGTGCTGCTTGCGAGGATGAGTTGTGCGCCATCCGAGAGCATGGAGTTTATGAGCTAGTCGACCTTCCACCTGGGTAGAAGGCTATTCAAGTCAAGTGGGTCTTTTGCTAGAAAGTGAAGTTGGATGGCTTAGTAGAACGCCACAAGGCTCGCTTGGCCGTCAAGGGATACTCTCAAATCGAGGGCATTAATCACATCGACACATTTGCCCCTGTCGGCTGCATGACCTCAGCTCACGCTGTATTTGGTGTAGTGGCTCAACATGACCTGGAACTGCACCAGATGGACATGAACAATAAATTCCTCCATGGCTCTCTGCATGAGGAGATTTACGTGGCTCAGCCACATGGATTTGACGACGGTGACAAGGTCTGGCGTTTGCGCGAGTCCTTGTACGACCTCAAGCAGTCTCCTTGGTTTTGGAACCAGGAGATCACTAGCAGCCTGACTTGTGCGGGATATATACAAAGGGAGGCAGATCCCTCTCTCTTTATCGGACGGATTCCTAAGCGGTTCACCATCATCCTGGTCTATGTCGACGACCTTCTGATCGCATCTCCTTCCATGGAGGCTGTGAAGGAGGCCAAGGCGATACTCCAGACTGCCTATAGGATGGACCTTGGTCCTGCAGTGGTGTTTCTTGGCATGGAGAACGTGCGAGACCGCAAACGTGAGACACTACTGCTGCATTAGGCCCGATATGCACGTGTTGTGGGGGAGCACTTCAGTGACCTCCTTGGCGCAATGGCGACGGCCTCCACACCTCTAACACCTGACGGGCAGGATTCCCTGAAGGTGGATGATCCCACATAGTTGGGGGAGACAGTGGATGTGACCTTGTACTTCGTCTTATCTGATCTCTGATGTACCTGGCCACTACCACACGCCCTGACATCGCCTTTGCCGTCAACCTCCTTGCACAGTTTTCGCAGGCTCCACGCGCTAGTGCTTGTCATGCGGCTATGCGAGTGGTATAATACGTTGTCTCCACACCGTATCTTGGACTCTTCTTTCGCTGCCAGTGTAGGGTGGTCCTTGACGGCTACACCGACAGCGACTGGGCCTGGAGCCCAGATGGACGAAGTCGCACTGGTTATGTGTTTCTGCTTTGTGGTACCTCTGTGTCCTGGCACAACTAGAAGCAAGGCTGCATTGCACGTAGTTCGTCCGGCAGAGTATGTTGCTCTGGGTGCACGGGCCGCTGAGGAAATATGGCTCTAGTGCATGTTCCTTGAGTTCGGTCAGTTACTCCCTGCCATTGTGCTTCGCTGCGACAACCAGAGTGCTTTTTCCATTGCGGAGAACTCTGGTGTCTTTCACGCTCGCACAAAACACATTACGGTTGAGCATCACTTTGTGCGTGATCTGGTGCAGAGACACGTGATCTCTGTCATATGGGTTGGCAATTGCATGTAGCATGCTGACTTCCTCATGAAGGCACTAGCACGTGGGAGGTTTCTAGTGGCCATTCATTCTGTTGGGCTTCGCCCCTTGCCTGAGAGTGTTTGAGTTCGGGGTGTGTCTATGTCTGTGTCATGACTGGTTTTGCACTTGTTGTAATACACGTTTCAGTGCTCCATGTGCATGGAAATGTGTACCTTCGGGTCATGGGGGAGTGTTGTGGTTTGTGACGTTCCTATCAACCTGTACAGTTTATTGTGACCACTCGATAATGTCCATACCCGTGCAGATCCATGATGCGGACCCTGGTGGTACCGGTGTGTTGTTTTGCGGCGGACGACCAGCTTGGAGCTGACCGAAGACCGTCCCAGAGCCCTGGACGTTGCCCAGGACCTCCTGCAGTCTTTCCTGCAGCACGTAGGAGTTTATCGGTGGACTGGCCGTGGGCCTGATTTGCATGTTTTTACATTGTGTTTCCACCGTTCGAAGCTGGATGCATGCAATTGACCAGTCATAGTGTCTGGCTTGTGATTATGCACGTCTAGGTTCAAATGACGCAGCGTTCAGACATGTCTGCGCTGAGTTACGGCCAAAACAAATGTTTTGGGCAGGTTTTTAGGACAGATCTTATGCTGCCGAATGCGACACCCACTGTGCACCGCGGCAGGCACTTATGCCATGGACCTGTCATTTGTCGTCTCTCTCTGCAAATGCTATTAAAGCATTATGATAGTCACCCTTGTGTCTCCTAGCCAGACCCTTGCCGTTGTGTGTACGACTTGTGACTGTCGTCACTGTCTGACTAGGCAATGACGCCTAGTCAACGGCTTTGTCGCTAGGAAGCTTCCACGCATCTTCTCACTTCGCTTCGCTCGATCAGTGGCGCATGCTGCTGATTGACCATGGTGAAGCTAGTGGGCAGGGGAGTCCTTTTTTTTAAGTCGCTGGACAGGGCATGAATGCGTTTTGTTTGCTGGGTAGGGCGTTCCTGACCCCCTCGCAGATTCGGTAAAAGGGATATTTGGCGCCGCTAGATTCCTTATCTACTCTTGCGCCGCTGTCCAAACAATCCCGGTGTCATGTGGTTACACGAGTCATGTCACAACAGTCGAACCAACCAGAAATCGTAAATGGTTGGGACCACGTCCTATTGTCATCAATGTACTTATGCATGTCTTTCTTGGAGAGTGTAGCTCTTGTCATCATCCCTCCAGTTCTTTCTGCCTCATTGAAGCCGGCTTGATGCTCACCATCCTCCAGCCGTCAACGAGTCCTCGTACCCTTCATGGATCTGCATGTGCATGAACATCAGCCGGGGGGTCACCATCACTAGCTATGTATGCACATACAACACCTCTCCCCCATTACCTCGTGGCACACATGGTCATGCACACACAGACGAGATGGGCACCAAACACAATTGGATGTGTGACGAACAAAGGGTGAGTATGGGACAAGTGCTTGAGGAACAAAATGCACACATAAGGAGATTGATTCACCCCACGCTAAGGTACAGAGACAAGGGAGAGAGACCAACAGTTGAAGTGGGTGACTCAAACTGAGCACATCCCAATGCCTTTGTCAAGGAATCAGCGAGCTGGCACCTCGTTCCGATGAACACGGCGCAGGCCTGTAGCTCTTCCCACATTCCATGCACAAAGCGATACTCCACATCAAAGTGCTTTGTGCGAGCATGGAACAAACCATCATTTGTAGCAATATCAGTTGTGCTGTGATTGTCACAATGCAACACAATGCACTCCACCAACTGACACAGCTCACGGAACAAGAGACACCACCAAACACCTGTGACAGGCAAAAGTCCCAACTGTAAGAAAATGTCCCTCCGTAGTGCTACATGCCACGCACCCCTGCTTTCCACTCTTCTACGACACAACTATGTTCTCAAGCAAGAACACGTAACCCATTCGACTTTTGGCGTCAGCACTCCAAGCGTAGTTGCTATCGATGAATCATGACACGACTACAAACAGGTGATTCTTGAACAACAGCCCAAGCAATGGTGTCTGTAACACATAATGCAAGACCAGCGCTCCTGCCTCAAGGTGGCAGGCGCAGGGTATTTGCAAAAATCTTCACAAGCAAGTTCACTGCAAAGCCAATGTCAGGCCGCATGTGGTGACCATATACATGAGCGACCCAATGAGACTCAAGTAGGCAGTCAACTCGACAGGCTTCCCTAGGTCAACTGTGTCGACAGGTTTTAGGACTTTCTGACCATCAGGTGTCATGGGGATCGACACGGAGGATGTGGAGGCCAAGAAATTGGTAAAGCGCTCCCCTAAGGTTTCTATGTATCTATCTTGGTGGACGCGTAGGAATCCATGCTCTCAGTCACGGGCAATTTCCATGCCCAATAAAACCTGAACCTTCCTGAGGTCTTTTGTCTTGTATGTAGTGTGCAATACATCTTTGACCTTCTGAACTGCCGCCATATCTGCCAACACAATCAAAAGATCATCAAAATAGACAACGATAGCCACAAAGGGCTCTACCGCAGCACTTAGGAAGAGCGAGGGATCAGTATGAATTCTCTTGTAGCTCTCACACTCCAATGTCAAGCAAATCTCATTGTTCCAACATCTCGGTGCTTGTTTTAAGTCATACTACGCCTTGCAAAGATGCAACACAAGACCTATGCCATCCTCAGATCCGGACCACTGGACCATGTACATTTTCTTGTATAACTGACCATGGGGGAATGTGTTGTTCATGTCCATCTGATGGTCCTACCAGTTGTGCTGAATAGCGAGTCCCGGAAGGGTTCGTGCTGTGTCCATCCGACCGAGTGGTGTAGATGTGGCATCAAATTCCACTCCCTCGACTTGTGAATACCCTTTTGCAACCAAAGAGGCCTTGTAGCGTTCAGTGGAGCCATCAGGCTTCTTCTTTACGTGATAGACCCATCCGGCTTTGAGGGCCTTTCCCCCAAATAGGGAGATCAACGACCTCGAACACTCTGTCCTCAATCAATGCATCCATATCCTCTGTCATGGCAATCTCACACCATTCAGATTCAGGCCATGAACAGGCCTGGCTCAAAGAGGTGGGGTCTGGTCGACTCTCCTCAGGCATGCGCTAAGTGTAGGCATGTGCGTCCCGTGTGATCTCTCGCAATTCCCAGATGTTCGCTGCATTCTAAGCACAAATATTCTCACAATCCACCTGCCCATATCCTGACTGGGTTTCTGGTGAGACCACAGTGCCAGGTTGAGACAATAAAACCAAGCCTAGTACCCTCTTCCCGGGATCTCCACTCACCACTTGGCGCACAGGCCATGTGCGCCTTGGCCGGCGTGGACTCTGGATAGGGGGCTGCACCATGGGTGGTCATGGACGAAGATGACCACCCTCCTCGCAAGAGAATGCATGGGTCAATGCTGACAAATGGGACGTAGAGGAGACAGGTCACAGTAGAACCACTCAGTCACGAGGGCGTGGAAACATTGCGGAGGGGCCTACAGTTGGATACACAGACGAAGAGGTGGAGGTGATCCAGAGGATCCAGCGAGGGATGGACTGGCAGATAGAACAGCTTGGTCAACAGCCAACTTTGGCGGAATAGAGGGAGGAGAGACAGCAGTCAACAAGAAGGGGGACGCAGTAAATGATGGAGGAGAAGCATCAGGGGTAAAAAGTGGGGGAGCAAAAGAGGCAACCATAGATAGCAGAGATGGTGCAAGGAGCAATGCAGCGGGAGGGGGAGATCTAGTGTGGGCCATAGGATGCACTGGAGGTGCAACCGCGATAGAAGGGGGCGTAGGAAACAGAAGGAAAACAGGAAAAGGATAGACAGATGTGTCCATCCTGACAGGAGTACCCACATGTGGCCCTCCCCCACACATTAGAGGCAAGGACACAAATGCGAGTGAGGGTATGAGCATCAAATCTGACGCAGATCATGCTGTGTATAGGACTCAAGAAGAAAACATCATGGGACTTGAGAATGCACTGTCAATCGGGGTCCCCAAATTGCCAAGCCTTGGACTGGGGAGCGACCCTGAGAAATAGACGCAACAAACCTTCTGGAGAGAGTTTACTCCTTTCCTAGGTGTCTGGGATCTAAACATAGCTGAGACAACCCCAAACCTGGGCCAAAAGAAGGTCATCACGGCGGCCAAACCAACACTTATACGGAGTCACATGAGAGGGAAGCAAACCGTGAGGCACACATTTCCAGACCCATGTCACGTAGGCAATGGCCTCAAAGGCAAAGGCCTTTGACAAACCAGACTCAATGTGCATGGACCGCACGGCATCCATCATCGTGTGGTTCCAACGTTCGGACACGCCAATCTGATGTAGCGCATAAGGAGCAGAAGGTCATGAGTCATACCTTGATCCTCAAGCAATAGAGCAGCAGAAGCCATGAACTCTCCCTCGCAATCAGATAAAAAATGATACAAATGTTGATTGTTTTGGCATTCGGCTTGAACTAACCAGTGCCACATGACAAGCATCGTAATGCTTTTGCGGTGCAAACACTGTATACACCAATAGTGAGAGAAATTATCAGTCAAATTGAGGATATAATTTACTCGCTCAATGTGGGACTGAGTGGACAAGGGGCCCATGAGGTCTGCATGCACGAGCTCTAGCGGTCAATAAATTGTGGCGGAGGAAGGGGGGTACGTAACACGATGCATTTTTCCTTGGCAACATGACAGAAAATCGGATTGAGCCCACGGTTCAAAAGTGGCAAGGTCAAGACCGAGTGCGGGTCTGATGCACACAAGAGACTCAACAATTGCAGAGTGCACATGATAGAGACAATGCTACATAGAACGTTGACGTGTAGTAGACAAGGTGCCAGTCACATAGACACGAGCAAGTTGTGGCGAGTAAGCAGTCATGCCGTGGAATGTGATGCAAACGTCTGAAGGTGACACCACGAAGTACAACACTGCCGGTCGAGCAAAGATTGACACTGGAAACACCTGGTAATGCAACGACTAGGGCACTGACTGCTCGAGCTACAACAGCAGACTGAGCTACAACTGTTGTTACCTGGCCGTCGGGCGAGTGATAGCAGGTCCAAGGCAGCCTTCACCACCTCTAATGTACTTGCAGCTACAACTGATGGCACAATGGTTGGGGCAGCTGATGCGATTGCTCTAACTGTTGCTCATACGACGTTCGCGGCAATGTCGACGGCTCTTGCAGCCATAACAGAGAACAACGATGGCATCCCTTGTGACTATCAGTATCAAAATGGATGTTCCAATGGCCACAGCAGCTTCAACACCAACTGTTGGTGATGTCTCAGCTGCTGGCGCTACAGTTGTTGCTACAGCAGTTGCTTCCACGCGACATCTGCGACTCCTTGCATGTGAATAACAGATAGCACGTGGCACATTCACCGCCATTTCCTAAAGGGAGACCACAGTCTCCTACTCTAATACCAGTAGAAGGTCACCCACTGCTCTCTCCATACAAGCTCAACATCAATCTGTTGAAGAGGGGGAGGAACGTAGGTGCATCAGTCAGGTTTTGTCAGACGCCATGGAAGAGCATGCAAAATCACTCAGGAATGGAGTCTCAAGATGTCGCAAGGCTACCTGTCGAAGGGCAGCGAGCGCCAATCCACATCGCTAGCCCGGTCCTGTTGATGGGTCTGACCTTTACTTCACCCATTCACTTATCTACCCCTATGCAGCTGTCCAAACGATCCCGACATCATGTGGCTACACGACTTATGTCACGAGAGTCAACCAACAAGAAAAAGTAAACTGTTGGTACCACGTCTTCTGGTCATCAATGTACTTCTGCATGTCTTTTTTGGAGAGCGTATCTGTTGTCCTTGTCCCTTTCTTTCTCTCTTCGTGATTGCCGCTGGATTGACACTTGCCATCCTCGAGCGGTCAACAAGTCCTCATACCCCTCATGGATCTACGTATGCATGAATAGTAGCCGGGAGGTCACAATCAGTACCTGTGTGTAAACATACAGCAATGAGGATGTAGTAAAATTTGAAGGAACTTGTCTAAAGCATGGAATTTCAATTTGTTCTATTGTAACAGATGGAAAATTATGAAGGTTTGGTAGCATGACGACATGATATTTGCCTTTGCTTGAGGGTTATAAGCTTCTACTCCGTGATCATTTTTAAAGGCAAGTGTAATGACGGCTTGCTTTTGGCTTTGCCTATACTGTAGTTCAGACAAGATTCCAACTCCCTTTGTGTCTCCATATGAGCATAGTACGCATGTAAACATGATTTCGAATCGCATACTTCAAAATTATTTCTTCTATTCTTGTGATGTTTTTTGTATGAGGATGTTCTTAGGACAATTTTTTTGCTAGAGTGCAAAAGGTTTTTCCTCCATTTGTTTTATTGACTTGATTGTTTGCCTTTGTTCTTGGATTCTA
This sequence comes from Penium margaritaceum, assembly GCA_023375785.1. NCBI lineage: Eukaryota > Viridiplantae > Streptophyta > Zygnematophyceae > Desmidiales > Peniaceae > Penium > Penium margaritaceum. The sequence goes on from SZWC01001121.1 coordinate 124,309, forward strand.
AAGAGGGTGAAAGGAAACTTAACACTTTTGTTGAATTTGGACCAATTTTTTCAAAGGATCCATTTAAGATTTTGTTTTTGTATTGTCTAGTGAGAAGGGACACATTAGATTTAAACAATCCCATTCCTTTTGGGTGTTGGTTTTTTGCCCTCATATTGAATCGTTGTGCAACTATGCGGTCTAAGGGTTGCGTGGGGATGGGGATGTGGAAGAAATTTTTGAGTGAGGAATTGATATCATGGTTTTGATGAATTTGGTCTATCTTGGAGGGTGTTCATCTGCAACACAGAAAAAGGACTTCCGAAGGATGTCATTGCTTACAAAGCTGTGAAAAGCTCTTCCATCAAGTAGTACTGGTACCAATCTGTGACTACTCCATATTTGTACCTTTACTTGCATCGTTTGTCGGTTTTCCTCATACCCCTTATCGAGCTTTGCAATCTCTCGAACCCTTGTCTGCTATGATGTAAGTCGTTGCGATGGGCGATCGCTCAGCACATTTTTTTCACCAGACAAGAGTTTCGTTGTCTACTACTACCTTTTGTCGTGTCTTGACTCCCCAATGTTTCTCTGTGACGTCCCTCCCCTTTTGGTGTGTTCATACTGCTTGAGACAGTCACGCAAGATGTGTCCTTGTTCCTGGAAATCACAGCATAATACCGTAATCAACCGCATATTCACTTAAACTAATTACTTGAATTCACCCATGCGTTGTCGGGGATATTCTGGGGCGTTCTGGCGAATCAGTTCTGAAAGGGCGCATCTTTCTTGCTGAAAACAAAAATGGAGGGACGAGCAGTTCAAACGTAAGAACACAGCAAGACTGCATGGTCACGTGCCACTTCGGCTCGCCCAGCCTAGATTTTCGCTCTCTTTTGACTTCTGGAAGTGAAACTAAGCGTGCTTCCACTGCAACATGCAACATGTAGCATATCATGAAAAAAGGCAATTCCGTACACCAAGTAAGACAGACTGCCGGCTAGTGAACGGCAGGTGGCCCAATAAAACAAAACTCATAGGAACGCATCATCTATCGGCAGTCGCTGTCAACCCCACTATGGTGCTTGCCACACGAAGTTGTCAAAATACCTGACAACTCGTGAAAACCAACGAGGGCTTACAACCGAGTAGCCGCAGTCGCAGTCAGTCCATGTCAAACTTTTGTGTAAAACAGCTTAAATTCTTTGTCCGGAAGATCAGCGATCGACACGTCCCTGTGCAGCTGTGAACTCAATTCGCTAGAATTCGAAAGTTATTTTTGTTTCTGTGACTGCGACGTCAGTCGCGTCTGCGAATTTCTTCGCAAAAAAAAACATTCCAGTGCGACATTGGTTGCGAATGCCCGAACTCACAATCGACGGTGACTGCGGATGCGTGGAAGGACAACGCGTTCCGAACGTCTGGAGGTTGTCAAGGTTATCCATGTACACGTAGGATGACAACTGTTTCCACAACCCTCGACATCCGGAACCACATGGTTTACCACACTGGACGCCGAAGCGTGCTTAGTTTCACTTCGTGGAAGTCAAAAGAGAGCGAAGCAGAATGGTTCGCTCGATTGTTGAACTTTGCCCATCGCTTGCGTTCCTACCCTCGGCTTTGCTTGCCAAGTCAATACGGAGCTGTGCCCGGCTGGAATAGACTTTTGGCAAAAAATGTACTACTTGTTTGGGCGATCACCTACAAAACTACCCAAGGCCTAGAATCCAGTGAGTACAACTATCACAAAACATGGTTTGAAAAACCCTGCTAATATACCAGAAGACACGGCTAACAGTAAAATTAATAATTGGCGTCAATATCCATTGAAATTGTGGCTTTGGGAACGCTAGCCGTTGGAACCCCACAAAAAAATTATGTTGTTGGCGGTATCGATGTAACTGGCTAGTGTGATCATTCGCGGAAATTCATCTTGGATGCCCTATTTGGGGATTTTTTGCCATGCATCACCCTTGAGGCCGCTATTCTAGTAGAAACAGAGCATGACAAGGGCGAGGGCACTACCTCTGATGATTTTGTAGAAATGCCAAGTGTAAAAGGCTGTAGACGCATGTGTTGAAGCATATACAGTGCTTGAGACTTCTCATTCATTCTTTCAAAGAATGTACGTATGTGACACATCAAGTCCACCCAGTTCTTCACAGGCTTCAAAAAGCCATGCCATGTTGGATTGATGTGCTTGAGAAGTAGTATGTCTACACTCAACAATGTGAGGTCTGCACTCAACAATGTGAGTGCGGTCGCGAAAGCTATTGATACGGCTTCAGCAGTCTCCTGCTGCCACTGGATGGTGTTTAGATTGGACCACCAACTGAAACCCGTGCCAGAGAAAAGCAAGGATGCAATGTGAACTTTCTCAAGTCATTGTTGACCACATCAGTTGTAAAGAACACCTCCAAACTTGTTAGCCACATCCTGACCCTTGCTCCTTTTGAGTTCATATGATTGAACGACTCGAGGAGAGCTCGTGGAATTTGGGATTCACTCAAGATCTGAATATTTCTCTTGGTGACCACTGATTCTTACACTTGTGAATTTACAGCTCCATCACTGTGTTGAGCCGTTGGATCAATGTGCGTTGATGCTCTCAAGTCCTCAGAGCTTCCGGTATAGATCTTCATTGATGCGAGCCTGTCGGTCGGTGCCTCCCATCGTGCCATGTATGGACATGGCAGACAGCGATGGGGGTGAAGGGTTCGTCACCGAGTTGGCCGTCCGGGTCGTCGATGCTGAGAATTCGGCGTGAAATATGCCGGGAAGTGCCATTGTTTGCGAGTTAATTGTCCTCCATCGACAAGTTTTTTGCTTGTAACGTTTGCTTTTCGAAAGGTGTGCTCGCTCTGTTCAGCGCTAGCATGAGGTCTTCAAACATGGGTATGGTGAAAATCACTGAAGACTCGTGTGAGGTTGTAGCCTTGTAGATAATGCGTCAGCTGCCCTTCTAGCGCTGCTGCACTTTGACACCACGTGTTATGCCGAGCGGAACGTAGATGGTTCACAGGGGTGAGGTGCAAAGCAAAAGACGATTAGTGGAATTGAGATGAATGGATAATGTTTGTTAAGGTGTGAGTGTAGTTTAATGAAAAGTGACGGACAAGTTGTCCGCATGTATACGATAACAAGAATCATAATGTGCTATGTTTTTGGGTCTTTGGTTAATGAGCTGAGCTACGACTGCGATGTTGCCTCCTGAGTGGTCACTTTTAGAAACTTCGCCAAGAAATCGAAGGATTTCGCGAATATTGAGGCACGATTTATTCTAGCATGAGATGTCGACCAAAAACTTCGCCGAGAAGTCTAGCGCCATTGATGAGCCGATTGAAAAGTATCAGAACATCAATACGGTTTGCGATACTTCTGTCCATCGTTTAGGAAAGTGGTAAGAAGTGTTAGAACCTTCGGCAGCGGAACAGTGGAGGTCGGGGCTGGTGGTCAAAGTACCCTCGACAGACTAGCGTAAAGATTTTGAGTTTTTTGCACAGTTGGCCATGTATGTAGGGACTCGGATGCCCACTCTCAGAATTTAGGGGTTTGGTGTATTTAACGGATTCGACAGAATCATTGGCCGACTAGGCCAAAATCGCGATGCTTGAGGGTCTCCGACCCTCAAGCCATCCCGCCTAACTGCCCACAGTCCCAAGTGACCCCGCTTGAGCCACGTGGCTCCTTCGACCGGTCGGCGTGGCACTGCCACGTTATTTTGTACATGTGGGGCGCAACACCTTTGTCCTTTTGCTATTCCCATTGGTAATCTTATCTTCTGTAGCTCACTGCCCTGGAGCCGGCTTCCAGATTTTTTGGAAAAAATAGTTGAGGGAATTTTTCCACCAGTGTTTCTTGTGTGTGTTGTGGTGTAAAGCTTTTCATTACTTAGACCACTTTTGATAATGGTCAAATTTTTTGCTTCAAACGAAAACTAATATTCCATTTTTTTCTAAATTATCTTGATGGCGTTGTAAATTCATGAATTAGTAACGTGAATATTCTTAAACCTCTTGATTTCTAAGAAAGGCCTCTTTAATTCGCTATTGAAATAATGAATTTAAGATATTCATGGTGGAGGGAATTTTTTATGAAAGATATCACATTTTACCCATAATTTTTATTTATTTTCTCATGATTTCTGCATTTTTCATGGAAGTTTGCTTGTTTTTGCACGAAATTCTCACCCGTCCCATTTTACAGTCTGAGGAATCCTCTCTCAGACTGTAAACATATCTGCAGGATGTTTATCTTGCAGGTTCTGATCGTCTCCTGGGAGTGCGCTCTATGTTGGGACTTCCACAGCAGGATCCAAGATCCTGTGCAGGTGTTGTCTTGTAGAGCCATCCTAGGAGCTGTTATGTTCATATTTTATTGGCCTTATAACCCGACAGCATTTCGACCGCACACTGTGGACCGCTAGGACTCTGGTCAGGTTGGTTTAGCCACCCATGGATCCTTGCATTAGGACCCTTCTCCTGCGAGAAAAACGCAGCATACGTAAAGGGCGAGGCGGCACGAAAAAAGTGTTCGAAGAGGACGCACTGAGGTTTGCAAGAAGTTTTGCTTTCGATCCGTTCGACAAGCTACTAGGCACACATGAACAGAGAGGAGAGAACACTCCCTTCAATATCAGGGTGGATGGACGTGCTGAGCGCTGCGTCCCCATTTGCGCGCCAGCCAACTGGAGAAAAATGCAAAAATGGCGCCCCTTTGAAAGTAGCACGCAAAATTGGCGCCCCCCCAACGTGAGCACGCTAAATTGGCGCCCCCCCAAAGCGAGCACGCAAAGATGGCGCCCCCCCAAGGCGAGCACGCAAACATGGACCCCTCCTAGGGATAGCACGCAAAAATGGCGCCCTGCAAAAATGGCACCCCGCTAACTAGCACGCAAAGATAGCACCCCCCCTCCGGCGACGCCACATCAGCGACCCAACTTCGCGATTGATATTTTTCCTGTCCATTTTTCGTTCCGATTTCTCTCATGCAAAAACATTGCAATATTTACACAGAACAGAATTGACTCGAGAAATAAAGTGATCAGGACTCTTTGCAAAACAGGACCCTATTTCCATTCGCGCCTTTGTTTTTTTTTCCCATCGCGTCAAAGGCCGTTTTGTTTTTTTCTATTTTTTGCCGTCACGTGGAATGCTATCTGCCCCTCATTTTTTTCTTTCTTTTGCTCTCATCGAAGCCAAGTGGGAGTGGGAGAGGGTTGGGGAGGCAAAAGCGGGGCAGATCACCTTCGAAGGCGATCTGCCCCGCTTTTTTTTTTTCTCGCGTCGAAGCCAACTTAGAGACGGANTTCCGTTCTTTCCACATATTGCAATGTTTTTGTATGAGAGAAATCGGAAGGAAAAAAGGACAACCAAAATGTCAATCGCAAAGTTGGGTTGCTGACGTGGCGTCGCCAGAGGGGGGTGTGCTATTTTTGCGTGCTAGGTAGCGGGGTGCCATTTTTGCAGGGCGCCATTTCTGCGTGCTATCCTAGGAGGGGTCCATGTTTGCGTGCTCGCTTTGAGGGGGCGCCATCTTTGCGTGCTCGCTTTGGGGGGGCGCCAATTTAGCGTGCTCACGTTAGGGGGGCGCCAATTTTGCGTGTTACTTTCAAAAGGGCGCCATTTCTGCATTTTTCTCCAGCCAACTGTCATCCACAGCTGGGAGCCGTGTAGCGCAAAAACCGTTGGCAGCCTCGAGCAGCAAATTTTCCCAACAGGGAAAGGTGTCTTGTCACTTTTCGATCCGCTCCTACCCACTCGCTCCACCTGTCCAATCGTGAACGTGTGATTTGCCTCCTTGCGCGCCCGACTTCTTGCAGTCTGCCTACGAGGAAGACGATTATCGTTGTCTGTGCATCCTTGCACAAGCTTTGCATTTCAAGCTCCTGCGCATTCCCTCCAGCATGGCCCATCTGCTTTCCTCTGACTCTTGGTAACATAAAGCTTCAATATCTTCCGCCCCCACCCTACTTCTCCGCCATTCTGCCTACCTGAGTTCCGCATTCTCTTACTACCCCATTCCCTCCCTCTCCTGCTCCTGCTGCTCCTCCTCCTCATCCTCCTCCTCCTCCTCCTCCTCCTCCTCCTCCTCCCTTCCT
>SZWC01001121.1:140774-153239 GCA_023375785.1 Penium margaritaceum
GTCCGATAATGCAGGCCAATAAACTTACTTGTGACGTCATACACAACGACAGCCACTGACGAGTCACGAATGTAGCTGGGAATCAGACTCCGAAATCGCTCTTGTCCTGCTGTGTCCCTGAAGTGTTCAATGGCCATTATGGGATGAAGATAGCAGAGACGGGGTAGTGAGATAGTTGACACGGGTAATGACACCAGATCACACGGGTAATGAGACCAGATGACACGGGTGATGAGACCAGATGACACGGGTGATGAGACCAGATGACACGGGTAATGAGACCAGATGACACGGGTAATGAGACCAGATGACACGGGCAATGAGACCAGATGACACGGGCAATGAGACCAGATGACACATGTAATGAGACCAGATGAGACGGATCATGAGACCAGATGACACGCCCATTGAACTAAGACAGAAACTTTGGGCAAGTGGTGAACGAATGAAGGTGAAACCGAGGCAACAGACTACAGTCAAGAGCAGTGAGCCAGCAACTGCTTCAGATGCAGACTTGTTGAGAGGGGTGCAAATGAGTGATGGGGACTCCAAGGAGTCCATTTCACCATTGTTTCCCAAATAGCTCCATAGGGCCAAGACCACCAAGGAACATAGGTTCTGAAGCAGAGGGGGAGAGAGCAAGAGAGTAGACAGACAAGAGCATCAGCAAAAAGTACAAACTAGATGTCCTAAAGCAGGCCATTCCTTGCATAAATGAATCATTCCCGAGTTTTCAGAACAAGGCTTGCATGTGGAATCGCACTAGTCAATCTAATAAATCCTCCTAGGAGATATGTACAAGCTTCGCGATCACTGCAGGCACCCCTACCAAATCCATCCTGCTGGGCCAATGCCTGATTACAGAGCATTCCGTGATGATCCTGATGTTCAACGACAGTCACGTGGACTACCCACAGGCTCGTTCAACTGCAGTAAATCTTCTAACACGGAATGTCTGCTCTAACCCGAGCTGACCAGGGCCAATGATACGCGTCTTCCCCAAAGCAGGCACAATCAGACTGTTCCTCTCAGCCATGATTCGCTCAGATCCCTGCGACTTCCTGTACTTCACAGGATAGCGTGGATGTACTCACCAAAGTTGGAGGCGGACTGTGCGATCCTCCAAGTACATAGTTTTTGACAGGAAATCAATACCAATTGTGGCCTGTTCACAGCAGAGGAATTTCGGTAGCGGAAAGCAGGGTGAGGGCAACAGTTTTAACCGGGCAGCACATGGACATGCTGTCAGAGAGAGCGAAAATACTCCCGGGGGCAGACCCAATTATGTAGAGCATATTGAGTCAATATTGCTGACAAGTCACACTGAAACAGCACGACATGGCAGCCGTCGGTTCGTCAACCAAGGCTGCAGAAAGGTACAAGGAGAGAACAGACAGTTGCTGCCAGACTTCTAGAGACAGCTGCAACATAGCCGTCGGCATTGGCTTGGTGGTGTGAAAACACCAGATTAGATGACAGGCGTACTCATCCAGCTTTGTGATCAAGGAGCTGGACGTGTTCGACAGCACATCACATCAGACGAGAAACCGATCTGGAGGGCTACGAATCATGAACTTTTAGATCTCCGTTTCCACCACTAGAGGCACTCGCATAGCCGCAATGATTCGACAAAAATCACCGTTTGCAAAGGTGATTACACAGACTTCTAGGACGAGATAGCCGAAAAAGACCGGATGTGGGTCAGTATCCTCAGCTGGGAGCAGGTGACTCGCGGCTACCAAGACGATATGGATCTGTTGCCAGCTGCTTCACTCGCTTTGTTAGGGGGCTCATCACTAGAGAAGTTTGAAGTCTCACTACAAAAACATGGAAAAGGCACCAAACGATTTAGTCCTCGCAAGACGTGCTACCACGATGCCGATCTGGCTCGCTGGCAATCACGAACCTGATATGTATTGTCGAACTTGTCGTACATGAACCGCGTGATGATGCTAGTCTTCCCGACGCTCTGATCGCCCAAGAAGACCAACTTGTACTTGGCAAGAGGAGACACTGAGGCGGCGGACCCGCCTGAAGCCATGGCTCCTGTGTGGGTCCTTCCAAACTCGTGCTGGGCCGCTCAGCCTAATCTCCGGATCTGGGCGAACTTGACTTCGCGATCTGAGTGGAGGCGACGGCTCACAAACTCCTCAGCTGCGGGTAGAGCTCGTCTGTTGCTCGTCTGTCGCCGATGATTCGAGTTAGAAATGACGAGGTGCAGGCAACACGATGTGGATGTCGACGAGGCTATGGACGGCAGCAGGTGAGCGAAGAACGCAGCTGTTTCCCTGTTACATCGATTGGTTCCTTGACGTCACCATCCAATGAAGACCATGCATCAATTTATGTCAAGTTCGCGCTGGTCCGTCAGGATGGTGTGTATTGGGCATGGGTGGAGCATACAACGGCCATGTTGGACTGCTGGACGATGGGCCCATGGTGAAATCGGCTGCGGACCAGAACCGGTGCCCCAAGGTGACGGTTCGTTGGAAGAAATGTTGACTTGAAGGTAGAAATCTGGAGCTGGAAACAAAATGGAAAGTCACGACGGAGTTCGTGTTCACACCTTGCCATAGGCCTGCAAAAACCGGCTGGGTAACACCGCAAACTTGTGGGTTCGAGATTTCCCAATAGCAGCTATTGGCAAGACCGGTCAGCTTTGGCGGCTCCTCTTCTGACGTGCCAGCTTAGGCCTAGAGACTAACCTGCCGCGGGCCGGGCTGACCGAGCTGTCCGCTTCGTAATCAATCTGACGGACCTGAATCCATCGGCTACTGTCCGCCAACAATTCCGAGTCCCCAATCCGTCCCGCGCTTCACGCACGGTTGTCCTGTGTGGATGGTTTCTGTCGACCGAACCTTGTTGGCGCCTTGCAGTCGGAGGGTGCCATCTCCACCCTTCGCCGTTTCACTAGTAGCTCTCGTTCCAAAGGAGCGGATTTATATTTTTGTCGGTCTTGACTCTATATCATCGCGCGGTTTCCGCGTTAAGGCAATGACGTTGTCTCGCGGGAATTGACCGGAATCTAATAAGAACATCCCAGCGCATTGCTCGAAATGTACACATTTAAAACTGCAAATCGATGCCTTCACTTGCTGCGATAGAGATATTGGGATCGCCGTCGATACTACTCGATTTAAAAGTTAATCTTCAATTGAGGTCTATACCATCTGCAGCTGCCACCACCAGCAGCATTTTCCCGTGTTATGAAATCGCCGCTGACTTAGCGGTGGTTTCGCCGATAGAGTGGAAGTCAATCTCCCGCTGTCGTCGCCGATGTCCGCCAAATTGTCGCCTTTGTTTGGACGAAAGTAAGGGCAGGTTGGGCATGCCGGGTTGAAAGCGACCTCTGGGACACCACTATTTGCCATGGCTGCTGCAGCACCGACGTGCGCGTCCAAGGGAATCTTAACACGTCTAGCTGCAGAAGCATGGGTGGGACTTTTTGTCCTCATGGGGCCGCTGCTTCGGCGTTGCCACCTGCCAACGCAGCAGTTGCTGCTGCTGCCTGCCTGCCCGCCCCTGGACGAGGCCACCGTGCAGGCAGGCTGCGTATACCTGAGCTTCAGCTTCACGTGACGCTCCTGTCCGCCGATCCCCGTAGCGGGAACGTGTGCCAGAAGCTAAAACCATTAGCTGGCCGTGTTCTGCCATGCTCGGCCGTCCGAACAAGTTCGCCGTGCCTCGAGTCAAGCCTGTTGGGTTTCAGCCACGCCGCCATTTTATCATCTGCACTCAGGCTACGGTGCTACGCCAACGGCAATAACAATGGCAGCAGCAGCAGCAGCGCCGACGACACGGGCGAGGTGAACATCGTCAGCACCAGCAGCACCAGCAGCACCACCAGCAGGACCAGCAGGACCAGCACCAGCTGGAGCAGCAGTTCCCCATGGCGCGTGCAGCAGACAGAGCGCGAGTACCGCGACACATTCTTCGACCTGGCATTCATGCATGTGTGCCGGCAGGCGTTCGGCCGGCTGGCGGGGTGGCAGTCCCCCCGACCGTGGGAGGAGAATTACGCGGGCATGGTGGAGGTGTCGCACGCGCTCATGCGCGGCCGAAGTGCCATCCAGCAGCAGCAGGCCGTGCTCCAGGGTTTCCCCTCCGTGCCACCTTGGTTCCGTCGCCTCTTCCCTTACTCCGACTGGGGCGCGGAGTTCAACGCGAGGATCACGCCGCTCTTCTTCAGCTGGCTGGTGGGCCCGAGCAGTGTGGAGGAGGAGGAGGAGGGTGTGGTGGGGCGGAGCGGGCGGAGGCTGCGCAGCGTGGTGAAGATTGAGAGGTGTCGGTACTTGGAGACGAGTGGGTGCGTGGCCATGTGCGTGAACCTGTGCAAGGCACCCACGCAGCACTTCTTCACCCACGAGCTTGGGTACGTGTGTAGATGTGCGTGGGGAGTGTCTGGTTGTGGGTTGGTCCATGGTCTGCCATGCGGTTGGCGCGTCCACGTTCCATGTGTTTGGCATGTTGCCGCGTCAGTGTGGATGCGTGAGCGAAGGAGGGGTTTGAGTAGCGAGCTTGCTGGCTGGCCTCTGTGAACTGAGGGGGAGTGGGGGGCGGAGGGGGGACTGAAGGGTGACCCATGAGGGGTGTGTGGGGGGGGGGGAGAGATTGAGGGGAGACTAGGGCCAAAGGGCAGGAAGAGAAGTGAAGGGAGAAGGGAAAGGGGGCAGGAGAGGAGGGCAATGTTGCCAGACGGAGGTTACGGCATGATTAAGGGGTTATGCTGCCATCTGCATTCTGGTTGGAACAACTGGCCTCAAGTTCGCTGATGCTGCCCTTGGGGCAGCCTGCAAATGCGCCATTGCTCTATTCCTCCGTGGCTTGACCCTGGGTGTGATCAGCCTCCGTTCATCTCACTCCCCTCTCACTTTGGATGGAGGAGTGAGACGCCGTACATGATGAGGCTGTGGAGTGTGTGCAGCTTACACCTGTGTGTGCATGTCTGGCTTCACATGACGAGCCTACCTTCGGCAATCTACTCTGCAGGAGTGCGAGGAGCCCTGTCACTCTGAGCTCTCCGTGCTCTCTCTGAACACCTCTCCGCCATCGTTCCTGGTTCAAGCTGCATGCCATGGCGCAAGGGTGAGACTGCACTGCACAAAGACTGGATCTCATCGCAGACCATGGATCATGTGCCGTGTACATGACCTTGCCATGTGCTCACGTTGCTTCGCCCACGCAAGTTTGGCACCGACCTGTCTTGCCACAGCGTCGCAGCTTCATGCCCCATCCCACCCGTCCTGGCACATTGGCGCTTGGCACATGGCACATTGGCACATGGCACATTGGCACATGGCACATTGGCACATGGCATATGGCATATGGCACATTGGCACATGGCAGCATGCCGCTGACAATGGAGCCAAACTTCGAGGACCTCAGCTGCCGCATGCGGTTTGGCCGCACGCCGCCACCCCTCGACGCCGACCCCGCCCTCTCACAGCCCTGCTTCTCCGTCTGCCCCAGCAGCGGTGCTGGCGGCAGCAGCAGCAGCAGCTCCAGCAGCGCAGCTGGCAGTGGCGATGGCAGCGTGAGCAATGGAGTCCCATGGTGGAGGGCGAATGCGGAGCAAGCACAGCAACAAAAGGAGGCCAGGGATGGCGGCCCGCCTCCTCCCAGCTGTCGCAAGCTGCGCTGATGGATTGGGGCAAGACCTTGTTGGGCGGCTGGCGTGTGTGGTGGTGGGCACAGGACATCCAGTGTATGTGTGTACAGCAGGGACACTCCTCTGTTTGCATGTTCGAATCAGTTGGGCATGTGGTTTCACTGTCCTCATTTTCCAGCCAAGTGGGCCCGAGGAAGGGCCACATAAGCCAAGACGCTCACTCCCCTCCCCCTCCTCCCCAACCCCCACCGCCTCCCCCCCTTATTTGTAACACTGGCTGCTTCAACAATGGCCGATCTTGTACATGCGGTCATGTTGTTGGCTGGTTTGTCGCTTGCTACTGGGGCGTGCTCATGGAACTACACAGTTCCTTGCATGTGCTACCATGTGATGGATGTTGGTGCATGTGTGTTCACACACACACATCGCCTCATCGCGTGGAAGTGCGGCTCTGCCAGTGTACAGCAATGGAGGTTTTTGGCCAGAGAGCATGAACCATTGTGGACCGCGTGCTTCTTAGAAACCGGCTATCACAGGTTGCAATGGTTTCTGAAACAGTAGAGAAGGCTTCTCCTATGTGAGGTAATTGCAGAGTCCCCCACGTGGTCCTGGGAGTAGTGTACAGCCGTTGCATTTGCTGTTCAAAACTACAAGTTGCAATGATAAGCTGTGCTCGTGTATGCATGCAGATCTCTCTCAGCAAGTGCAGGCTTTGCCCACGTGACTGCTCCTACAACCCTTTTCAATGCCATTGTAACCCCTTTGTTGAAGTGCCACTAGGGTAGATGATGTAGGGTATGTTTTGTGCCGTGTCATTCAGTGGTGTGGTGCGCGCCATAAGTGTGCTAACTCCATTGGAAATTAGAAACGATCGGAGGGGATGATCCACGTTGAGGCATGCTAAGCATTTGTCAGCAGGTATCTAAACCTTCCAACACTCTCGGCACAACGTGACCATATTGTGCAATGACCCGTCAAAGTGGGAAAAAGTGGCTAACAATTAGTGTTGTTCTATGGGCTTTGGGCTATCATGTAGCCTTGTTTGGGGAGAGTCTCCTAGTTTGAGCTGATGGTTCTCCGGTGGCTACATTATTCCTTCTGTGACATGAACGGTGCATTCTAGCGGCTCAGTTTACCCATACATGTTTAGTAGAGTTTTCTCGGTGGTCGAGACCCGGGCACTTGGTGGTTTGTGCCAGTGCTCCGGGAGACCCACAAAGATTGACTGCATATTGCCTTTGACAGGTTCTTTACTCTCTCTGTGGTCGAGACCCGGGTTCACGGTGGCATGTGCCGGTACCTCGGGAGACCCTGCACTGATTGGTCTAGTCTTAGTGACCCTTTTACAGATATGTGTAGTATGCATGTGGCTGAGGCCCGGACGCCCGGTTATATGTTCCGGCGTCTTGGGAGGCCTAAACTTGCCTCGTTTGGCTAGCCGGTGATGCTAGTGTGTCACTGTAGATTCTGAATGTGTTTGGGGTATATTGGATATTTTCCCGTCGGTCAAGACCCGGGCACACGGTTGACTGTTCCGGTGCCTTGGGAGACCTCCAGTGTGTGGTTTCATGTTCTGGGACATGTGTATTCCCCGTCCGTGTCTTTAGGTGCGGCGGGGATGACAGGGCCTGGTGGGCTAGCTGCCAGTCCCCAGCATATAAGCTCTTCGTAGAGCTCATTGTACTTCTCTCCTTAATTCATTCGTTCAAGACTTAGCCAAATTTTGGCGCTGTGTTTCTCCTGCTCATCACCAAAGCTCATGTCTCATCCAACATGGGCCTGCATGCCCTAGACTCATTTTAGCAACAATGACCATAAGTTCACTACTGCTTGTCTGTTGCCCCACATGGGTGACAATGGAGGGATTCATTGGCTGTGACATCATCACTGAAGCAATAGTTGAGGTTGTTCAACGGCTTGAGTCACACAACTTCTTTCAGTCCACTTGCACAGCTTGCTGCATGCATGTGGATAGTAAAACACTATGCTGTACATGTGCGTCATTGTGTGTGCTTGTGCAAGGCACATGCCTTGTTACAAGCCTTTCTGAGCGATGACACTGGAGCCAACTTTGATACATCGTCAATGCTTACGCCAAACCTAACAGTCCACAATGTTGTGTGAGGGCACAATGGCGGCGCGGCCCAGGCACATTTCACTCGGGCCGAAGGTACACCCACTCTGCAAATGTAGATGCTTGAACAAACCCTCCCCAACCCACTTGCTCCTGTCCCACGGCTGACGACCCAATCTTTTCACAACTGCCCCACTCCTCACTCGCTCCTCTCGACTCCATCGATTCACAACCAACAAGGTGTCCGCCTCCCACAACACCACCTGCAGTCCCACAACAGGACGAGGCAACACAGAAGGACCGGCAAGGGGAGCAGCTGCGGGTGCAGCTACAGGGTCTGCCGAGCGGTGATGGCGTCCTGCGCCACACGCTTCACCTTTGAGAGGATGGCGTCGCGGTGCGTGGGCAGGAGGCGTGACGCGCACACGGCGTTGAACTTGTCCGTGTGCCAGAAGAGGAGTGCGAGCTTGAGCTTGCGCTTGCGCGTGGCGGCGTCGTCCCACTGGAACAGGAACAGCGGGTTGCGCGGCGGCGGCCACGGGATGTCAAAGAAGGAGAGCGGCGCGGAGGACGACGACGAGTTGCGCAGCTGCGAGATGCGCTGCTCGTACTTGCCAAAGTTTGTGTGCTCGTCCGTCTCTGCACAGAGGGGAACACTCAATATTAGGGGGAGGATACATGAGTGGGAAAAAAGAAGAAAAAGAAGACAAAGTAGACAAAGTGGAAGATGCAGGTACAGAGGTTTCGAAGGAGGCGGCGGGAGGGTGGAGGGATAAAAGTGGTCTCACGGCTGCATCTGCCATGCAGGGCTGTGGCTGTGAAGGGTCCACCCGACGAAGAAGGGGCAGCGACAGTAGGTTACATCCAGACCTCATGCCACATTACACCCAAGCATCTCACAACTCTCATCGGCTCCCTCGACGCACACAAGTGCAACACAGACAAAGACGTCTTGCAAGGCACCGTCGAGGAACATGGCAAAACAAAGCACAAATATTTGACTGCCCCAGCTGGCAGTCCCACTGCCATGACACAAACTCCACGTACGAAACGCAGTCGCAAGGTACTTGCGCTCCAGCTCCTCCTCCGATGCTTGAGGCGGGCCTGCCGTTGCCGCAGCAGCAGCTGCTGCCTGTGCCTCCCGGATGCGCTTCTCCTCCGCAGCCTTCTGCTGTCTCTCCTGCTCCGCCTCCCACACCTTCCTCCTCTCCTCCTCCCTCCTCTTCCTCTCCGCCTCCTCCCTCGCCCTTCGCTCCTCCGCCTCCCTCCTCAACTTCTCCATGATCTTCCGATCCTCTTCCTCCCGCCGCCTCTTCTCCTCCTCTGCCGCCCTCTTCTTGAGCTCTGCTTCCCTCCGCTTNCACTCCCCTCCCCCTCCTCCCCCCCCTCCTCCCCAACCCCCACCGCCTCCCCCCCTTATTTGTAACACTGGCTGCTTCAACAATGGCCGATCTTGTACATGCGGTCGTGTTGTTGGCTGGTTTGTCGCTTGCTGCTGGGGCGTGCTCATGGAACTACACAGTTCCTTGCATGTGCTGCCGTGTGAAGCCGGTGTCATTGTGATGGATGTTGGTGCATGTGTGTTCACACACACACATCGCCTCATCGCGTGGAAGTGCGGCTCTGCCAGTGTGCAGCAATGGAGGTTTTTGGCCAGGGAGCATGAGCCATTGTGGACGCGTGCTTCTTAGAAACCGGCTATCACAGGTTGCGATGGTTTCTGAAACAGTAGAGAAGGCTTCTCCTATGCGAGGTAATTGCAGGGTTCCACACATGGTCCTGGGGGTCGTGTGACTCCTATGATCAAGTTGTGATGATAAGCTGTGCTCATGTATGCATGCAGATTTCTCTCAGCAAGTGCAGGCTTTGCCCACGGGACTGCTCCACAACCCTTTTCCATGTCATTGTAACCCCTTTGTTGAACTGCCACTAGGGTAGATGATGTAGGTCACGTTTTGTGCCGTGTCGTTCGGTGGTGTGGTGCACACCGTAAGTGTGCAAACTCCATTGGAAATCAGAAACGATCGGAGGGGACAATCCGAGTTCAGGCATGCTAAGCATTTGTCGGCAGGTATCTAAACCTTCCAAAACTCTCGACAGAACGTCATCATAATGTGCAATGACCCATCAAAGTGAGAAAAAGTGGCAGACAATGGCCACAACTTCACTACAGCTCTTTCGTTGCCCCACATGGGTGACAAGGGAGAGATTCATTGGCTGTGACATCATCACTGAAGCAATAGTTGAGGGTATGGAATGGCTTGAGTCACACAATTCCTTTCAGTCCACTTGCACAGCTTGCTGCATGCATGTGGATAGCAAAACGCTATGCTGTAAATGTGCGTCATTGTGTGTGCTTGTGCAAGGCACATGCCTTGTTACAAGCCTTTCCGAGCGATGACACTGGAGCCAACTTTGATACCATCATCAATGCTTAGGCCAAACCTAACAGTCCACAATGCTGTGTGAGGGCACAATGGCGGCGCGGCCCAGGCACATTTCACTCCGGCCGAAGGTACACCCACTCTACAAATGGAGATGCTTGAACAAACCCTCCCCAACCCACTTGCTCCTGTCCCACGGCTGACGACCCAATCTTTTCACAACTGCCCCACTCCTCACTCGCTCCTCTCGACTCCATCGATTCACAACCAACAAGGTGTCCGCCTCCCACAACACCACCTGCAGTCCCACAACAGGACGAGGCAACACAGAAGGACCGGCAAGGGGAGCAGCTACAGGTGCAGCTACAGGGTCTGCCGAGCGGTGATGGCGTCCTGCGCCACACGCTTCACCTTTGAGAGGATGGCGTCGCGGTGCGTGGGCAGGAGGCGTGACGCGCACACAGCGTTGAACTTGTCCGTGTGCCAGAAGAGGAGTGCAAGCTTGAGCTTGCGCTTGCGCGTGGCGGCGTCGTCCCACTGGAACAGGAACAGCGGGTTGCGCGGCGGCGGCCACGGGATGTCGAAGAAGGAGAGCGGCGCGGAGGAGGACGACGAGTTGCGCAGCTGCGAGATGCGCTGCTCGTACTTGCCAAAGTTTGTGTGCTCGTCCGTCTCTGCACAGAGGGGAACACTCAATATGAGGGGGAGGATACATGAGTGGGAAAAAAGAAGAAAAAGAAGACAAAGTAGACAAAGTGGAAGATGCAGGTACAGAGGTTTCGAAGGAGGCGGCGGGAGGGTGGAGGGATAAAAGTGGACTCACGGCTGCATCTGCCATGCAGGGCTGTGGCTGTGAAGGGTCCACCCGACGAAGAAGGGGCAGCGACAGTAGGTTACATCCAGACCTCATGCCACATTACACCCAAGCATCTCACAACTCTCATCGGCTCCCTCGACGCACACAAGTGCAACACAGACAAAGACGTCTTGCAAGGCACCGTCGAGGAACATGGCAAAACAAAGCACAAATATTTGACTGCCCCAGCTGACAGTCCCACTGCCATGACACAAACTCCACGTACGAAACGCAGTCGCAAGGTACTTGCGCTCCAGCTCCTCCTCCGATGCTTGAGGCGGGCCTGCCGTTGCCGCAGCAGCAGCTGCTGCCTGTGCCTCCCGGATGCGCTTCTCCTCCGCAGCCTTCTGCTGCCTCTCCTGCTCCGCCTTCCACACCTTCCTCCTCTCCTCCTCCCTCCTCTTCCTCTCCGCCTCCTCCCTCGCCCTTCGCTCCTCCGCCTCCCTCCTCAACTTCTCCATGATCTTCCGATCCTCTTCCTCCCGCCGCCTCTTCTCCTCCTCTGCCGCCCTCTTCTTGAGCTCTGCTTCCCTCCGCTTCGTGGCGTTGTGCGCCTTGCGGATAGCTGTCTTCAAGTCGTTCTCCCGCTGCTTTGCAGCCTTCACTCGCTCCTTGAGCTCGTGGGCCGCCAGCCGCGACAGGTCCTCCGTGTCGTCTGCGGCCCCGGCTGCTGCCTTCCGCGCTTGCTGCTCCGCATCCTGCCGCAGCTTCTGGAGCTCCTCCTGGAAACCCTTCTGCCGCCATGGAGAAGGAAAAGGAGGAACAGAGTGAATCTTAGTGTGCAAAAGGCGACGATGCTTGTGCAGTGCTCAATGGCAGGTCTGCTGGCAGCAATGCCGTCACGCATGCTTAACGTTGCTTGCAGCTTCAAAACGGGGATTATTCATCCGCACAAACGGTCTGATGCGAACACACAACCACCACACAACAGTGGAAAAACCAACAGTCTTAGTACAAGAGTGAACGCCGTGTCCTGTCCTCTCTCTCTCGCTCTCTCTCTCTCTCTCTCTCTCTCTCTCTCTCTATCTGTGTGTGTGTACCTCTCACTNGCTCTGCTTCCCTCCGCTTCGTGGCGTTGTGCGCCTTGCGGATAGCTGTCTTCAAGTCGTTCTCCCGCTGCTTTGCAGCCTTCACTCGCTCCTTGAGCTCGTGGGCCGCCAGCCGCGACAGGTCCTCCGTGTCGTCTGCGGCCCCGGCTGCTGCCTTCCGCGCTTGCTGCTCCGCATCCTGCCGCAGCTTCTGGAGCTCCTCCTGGAAACCCTTCTGCCGCCATGGAGAAGGCGAAGGAGGAACAGAGTGAATCTTAGTGTGCAAAAGGCGACAATGTTTGTGCAGTGCTCAATGGCAGGTCTGGTGGCAGCAATGCCGTCACGCATGCTCAACGTTGCTTGCAGCTTCACAACGGGGATTATTCATCCGCACAAACGGTCTGATGCGAACACACAACCACCACACAACAGTGGAAAAACCGACAGTCTTAGTACAAGAGTGAACGCCGTGTCCTGTCCTCTCTCTCTCTCTCTCTCTCTCTCTCTCTCTCTCT
>SZWC01001121.1:172211-184269 GCA_023375785.1 Penium margaritaceum
CCCTCCTTTAGAGGGGGCCCTCGGAGGGCCCCGTCGTGCCCCTCCGAGGGGCCCCTCGGAGGGGCCCGTCGGCTAACTGACGGAGGGGCCGACGGTGGAGAGGGGCGGACCCCCCCCCCCTCGGCGGCCACTCGCTCACTCGCTCACTCAGCGAGCGAGCGAGCGAGCGTGTACGGGTGGGTGGGCCGGACAGGCCGGACGTCGCCCCCCCCTTTTCCTTGTTTTCTCTGTTCGCCCACCTGAGGGGCAATCAAGAAAAAGGGGGGGGGCGAGTAACAAAAACTACAAAATGGGGTACGCCTGAAAAAGATTGAGAAGAGAGAAAAAAAAAGCAGGGGGTGGCCGAAGGCAAGAAAGAGAAGAAGAAAAAAGGGGGGCCTGACGGCTAGTGAAACACGACAAAAAAAAGGTACTCTTCAAACTACCACCGCCGCAGCAGCCGCAGCTTCATAGCCGCAATAGCAGCATCAGGCGGTGGAGTGTCGACGACTACCTAGTGCGGCGGCTGCGCGAGAGCTTACACTTTTGCCTTCGGAGCCGACAGCGGACTGTCGTCGACAGTGATCTCCGCTTCGAGACGCGTCGTGGACCGGCGTCTTCCTTGGGCCCGTGGACTGGTGCGCGCAATTCACCCCGTAGGATCGACGGCAGATTCGAGTCCTACCAGCTCCGAGGGCTAAGTCGTCTATTGCTTGGAGCAGCAGCCACACCTGCAACCACCACCCCTTCTCGTCTTGGAGCAGTCTTTGCTCCATTAGTGGCAGCATCATTAGTGGCCGTAGTTAGTCGGACTGCTGTCTCTGGGCGTGCTGTGGTAGTGCAGCTCTTCCCGTCTGGTCACGTTTGCTGACCCGGACACCGTGACTTCGAGGAGTGACAGTACCTACTGGCCTCGTTCTCTCCTGTGGTTTGGTATTTGCCACCGGGAGTAGGTGCCCTCGGTACCTATCCATCGTCTAGTGCATGAGATGAGTGCGCGGACATCTGAGCAGGCTCCCTACGCGTTTGTCTGCTACTATTGTGGTGATGGACGTCATGGTTGGCGTTGCTGTTGGACGCGCCCTCCCGGCTGGCATCCACCTTGGCTACAGCCTCGTCCAAGCCTACGTCCTCCACAGCATACGGATCTACCGGCGTTTTTGGATCCCCTAGCTGGACATCTGGCGAGCATATTCGCTGAGATCCACGGCCTCCGGCAGACAGTGCAGTGGCTTTGTGACCTCGTCGTCACTGAGCGTGCTTTTGCTACTCGTTTGTCGATGGCCTCTTCGATCACATCTCCTCCATCCTCTCCTCCTTCCTCATCCGATGGTCTACCTTCATCTCTATCTGTCAGCGAGTCTCAGGCTGCCACCATCCTTTCGATCCTCCACTCTGCTGCGACCTCGACGCCATCTCGCGATGACATGTCTTCATGCAGTCGTTTCAGTCGAGTGACTCCGCGACGTCAGCGTCAGCGCTCCGCACGGCGTGCTCGTTCCGGTTTTGATACTTCCTCCACCTCCTTGGCCTCCGTTGCTGTACCTGTTGAGGGGGAGTGTGGTCACCGTGCATTGCCTGATGTGACCGTAGCGACAGGATCCGCACTCGCGCCGGGCTGTGCTGCCCGAGCGTCAGCTCAAGCAGATTCAGATGATACGGAGACAGCACATTGCGTGGAGTCTGACCCAGACATGGCGTTCATGGTTGAGAGTTGCCTTTCATCGTCTAGATTGGATCCAAATCTTCCACAGCAGTAGGTGACATCAAGAGGAACGCAGACACGGTGTCCTAGGACGGTGCCACTCGCGCCTCCGACCGCTGGAGGCCTAGGGGTGGCACAAGAGTCTTGTGCGGATCGGGATGCCCCACACGGATCTCCGGGGATGTTGGCGCACGAGATTCACACCAGTACGATAGCAGTCGCAGTGCATGAGCAGAGTCGACCAGTTGATCTTTTGGAGGTTGAGGCATTCTTGAGAGCAGCAGTTCTGAGAGACATCGCTGGGACACATGTTCCAGCAGACACAGCAGGCTCCACCGTCTCATCTGCGGTACACGAGGACGAGCTTCAGCGTGAGGAGTCGTCCATGTTCCCACAGTCTCCGGGTTCCCGTGCCCACGACGGAGCAGCGACATACATGACGAAGTAAGATGATGGTCCTTACTCGATCATCGAGCAGGTGGTAGCAACTAGCATTCCCGACGAGACAGTGCGTGAGCGCCAGCTGCGCTTGTTGGTCGCCTTGACGAACATTGTCGAGCCGGAGTCCTGCACACCTGTGTCCATTACGGCGGCAGTTGAGGACATTGGTGCAGATCCCTACACGCAGATGGAGTCACCTTGTCAGCTGGAGCTGAGTTTTGCCCCTTCGTGTTCACCTGCTGGTGACCTAGCTGATCACATGGACACTGAGAGTGGCTGTACCTGCACGGACGACATTTCTACATGCTCCACGGACTCTGACGACTCATCCTTCTCCTTCCCTCTCGGCATACGACCACTCACTCCTCGTCTGAAAGACACGAGTTGTGATGTGGATGTGACACCTGCAGCTGCATCTGATGTTCCAGCGTCTCAGCAGATTGCTAGCTTGGTTGACCCCCAGGAGGATGCAGTAGCACCAGTTCCATCATCTTCAGCAGCAGAGATGCAGATGGCGCTATACTCATGAGTGCATTCTGCATGTGCATCATATAGTGAGGCAGAGTTTATTCTACACCAGGTCGACATAGGCCACCTCGACATGTCCGAGGCAGATTATGCTGGTCTGCAGGAGCGTGTATTCATGCTACACCGAGAGATGATGGCAGCGCGCGAGCGATTCTCAGAGGAGGGCAGCATCACTGCCACCGGCAAGAGCCTTCCGCCTGCAGCATCTGGCACACCTATATCCGGGGAGGATCTTGTACGAGCTCCGAGTATGACGTCCATTGGAGACATTGTTGCAGGAGAGGTGAGCGTGCCTTCGGCTTCCACCATCCTGGCTCTTGTGCACCCCATTATCGCTCCTCTGTCTTCTTCTACTACCGTCATGCACCTTCATCCATCCGACTCACCTGCCCCATCTTCATCTTCATCCATGAGTGGTGATCCGGTTCGTCGCTCCAACTCTCCTCTTCTAGCAGTACACCCTTGTGACTCAAGGTGTGCTATCCCGTATCGGAGGCCAGCTCCGCCACTTCATCCACGCACGCGAGCTGCTCGCCTATTCTCGTTCCTCCGGCGTACACAGATGCGTTGCGGCAGTGCGGAGGCAGGAGAGACTATGAGTTGGGACCCTTGGCAGTCACGCGAGGACTGGTATACCCCAGGTGATGCAGATTCATGTGAGGAGTTGTAGCCGGAGACACCACTTTGTCTTTGAGGGAGGGAGTCGACTTGCAGGTGACAGGGGGAGTTATCTCTATATGATGGATACACCACATGACTGATCGCCCAGGATCTGTTCAGCTACGACATCAGCATCTCCATGGAGGACATCGCTGCCAGGTTCATCTGCCCAGGGGGAGCGTTGTATGGACCTCGACCTGACGCGACGCCATGGGAGATGCATGGCGAGGTCCATGCTCTGTTATGAGCATCTACATCATCCCGCATGTGGCTCATGCTACGTACCTGCACAGCTACATATAGATGGTAGCACACTGTTGGTCAAGACCCGGACACTTGGTGCATTGTACCAGTGTCACAAGGAGACCATGTGATGTGTGTCGTAGTGTGTGGCTATATAGTGTGTGGCATCTGCATGCGAGCTGTTGGTCAAGACCCGGACACGTGGTGCGTTGCACCCGTGTTACGAGGAGATCCTCCCTTGATCCTGTGTTTGGATGATGATACCATTGTGTTGGATTGCTCGTAGCGGTCGAGACCCGGGCCCTGGTACCGCCAGTGTCACGAGGAGACCATCTTGTCCTTTGACATGTGCATGACATGTGTATGTGCATTACACTGGTTCGTGTGCGTGTGCATCACTCCTCTCATGGTTGAGACCCAGACACTTGGAGGGCTGTGCCAGGGGCCAGGGAGACCCTAGATGGATAGCAGATTCATTTTTTTGTGCATCACTCCTCTCATGGTCGAGACGCAGACACTTGGTGGGCTGTGCCAGTGTCCAGGGAGACCCTAGATGGATAGCAGATGAGTTTTTGTGTGTGTGTGTGTGTGTGTGTGTGTGTGTGTGTGTGTGTGTGTGTGTCTGTGTGAGTTGACTCATGCATATCATGGCTTGCCACACATTGTTGTTCGATGCCTTCCTTCATTCCTTCTTGCGTGGACGGCTATGTCATCCAGGGGGAATGTTGGTTTGTGTGGCTTCCACCCGTCATGACCGACATTGCTAGTTTACCGATATACCCACATTCAGGGTATATGGTAGAGGAGGGCGTGACGACACGACGGGCCTCCGGACTGCACCGAGACTTCTCCAGTACCTACGATAGCGCCGGCGAGACGCGGTCGATGCGTTCTGGTAGCCATGTGGGCTTGTCGATAGCTAGGAGAGTTTTCTCGGTGGGTTGAGACCCGCGCACCCGGTGGACTACATTGGTGCGACGAGGAGACCCGATGGCTGTTATGGGGCTTCCGATGTTCGGAAAGCCGTGTGTGATGTCTAGACGCTGATTCTGAGTTTTTCTGGCACTGTTCCTATTTTCTCGGTGGTCGAGACCCGGGTACTCGGAGAGTTGTTCCGGTGCCTCGAGGAGACCACCGTTATTGTTATCGTGGTGTACGCAGTGTGTTCTCCCGGCTGACCCGTTTGGGCTCAGCGGGGGTAACGGGGCCCGGTGCGGCTAGCTGCCGGCGCCCGTACTTAAGCCCGCTAGGGGCTCATTTGTAAACTCTCCTTGTTCTTTGTATTCAGCGTTCCAGACTTAGCCAAATTCTTACCGCCTTGCATCGCACTCACACACAGAGCTCATGTTCGTTTTTGCATGGGCCTGCATGCCCTAAAATTACTTCCAATTAGCAGCGGCTACGCTGCTGCGCACTGCAGCTACTACTGGCTGCCGTCGCCGCGCGCTGCTGCTACTGCCACTGCTGTGCTACTGCTACTGCTGCTACTGCCGCTGCTGCTCTGCTGTGGCCGCCACGACTGCCGCTACTGCTGCTGTGCTGCTGGCGTTGCTACGCTGTTGCTGCCGACGCTACTGCTGAGGTGTTATTACCACGCTGCTGCCACGCTGCTGCTGCGGCCGCTGCTGCTATGCCACAGCTGCCGCCGCCTCTGCTGCTACTGCTCTATTGATGCGACTGTGGGAGGGCGGCTGCACGCACTGCAACCGCCACACACCTCTGCGTGGCAATACACACCTCTGGTGCTGCCTCTGCAGCTGCGATCTCACATGGTGGGTGGAGTGCGTTGATGGCGACCGGCCGTCCCCAACAGACCCCAGAACTCTACTGCAGCGGTGACTCTCACTGCTGCTGCTCTGCTGCGTCTCTACTGCGCAGCTCAGTGAGAACTGTCTCACTGCTGTGATACCATGGTATAAGAGCAACTTTTGGGATCCCACTCGTCGTCGTGTCATTGAGTCCCGTGACACTTTGTTTTTTTAGTCACTCACATACCGTGATCTGACTTTGATCTCTGCCCTCTCTGCAGCTCATGTCCCTTCCTGTGAGGGTCCTGGACGGATGGGGGAGACTTCTCCGCCAGCGACCATTCCTCGTCAGGCTAATGTGTCCGCTCGAGTCCCCTCTCGGTCTCTAGCACTTGATGATCCGGCTATCATTGCCATTGGTCCATAGATCCCGCCTGTTCAGCTTGTTTCACACCCCACAGGTACCGCTACTCTTACGCCTCCTCCTGTACCATCACTTGTGTCCATTGGCACCCCTGTTCCGGCGTCTGACCCAGTCCAGCCCACTCCTGTCCCTACGTCGGCTGACACTCGACGTGCAGAATCAAAAGACGGCCGCTACGACTGGTCACATGCATGCATCCATCGACAGACAGAGGACATACAATGTAAAAACATGCAAATAGGCCTCATGGCCAGTCCGTCGAAAGATGCCTGCAAGACGTAGAAAACACAACAAAGAGTCCCGGTGGCATCCGGGGCTCTGGAACAGTGGTCGGTCAACTCCAAGCTGGTAGTCCGTCGCCTGTCGTCGCGCCGGTGTCACCAGGGCCGCCTGCCTCAGGGATCTGCACGAGTATGGACACGGCCGAGTGGTCACAGTAAACTGTACAGGAACGGCACAAAGCACAACAACTCCGACCCCTGCATTGTATCCATTTGGTTCTCCCTTTCCTTCCCTTCATCGTCTTGAGCATGTATGCGCCTTCTGGGCTGTACCTGCCTTGGAAGGCTATAAAAACCCAATATCCTTACATCTGGCATTGTATCGTTACCTAAAAACTCAACCAAGCTACAGTAGCAGCCAAGACAATGGCTTCTACAAAGGCTACATTGCCCAAGACGAAAACTACTATAGTTGCCAATACAGTTTGTTTTGCGTCCACTTTCAAACAAAGGATTGCAGCAAGTGCCCCCCCGAACATACGCGACATTTTTAGGATTGTTTTGGTTGAAAACACTTATGAGGTGCTTCAAGTGGTTTTGCCAAAGCCCGGGAAAATGTACATGGACTAGAATACAATTTGAATTCAGTCCATGGAAGATTGCTTGGCCGGATCTGAAGCGAAATGAGTGCCTCGATGGAACATCCATTGCATTGCCCCCCCCCCCCTTCCACTCCTAGTATGATGTGTTGGTCGTATATCTATACCGCTACATTACGTGGGACATAAGATTTTTAGGATGGATGTGTGGATACATGCCCTGTGATGAATTGTTCCACCTGTGACGAGTTTTGTCTCAAACAGAATGATTATTGCGACCATTTGTGCATCTCCCTTGGACGATTGTTATGAGGGCCTCCTTTACAGCCCTTCACATCGCAATGTAATAAGCTGCTGTGATTCAAACGCTGTACTGGCTGGTGAGTTCACGGTGATTACAAAACCAGATTTTCCTATCTTTATGTTCGTCCAAATTTGGACCCCAAATTGTTTTGTGGACGATCGCCTAAGCTAGTGGTTTGTTTGTTGGTGGAAGTCTATTTCGTCGATAGGTACACCTCCGCAGTAAGGGGGCAAGCGAGGTCAGCGACAAGAACGTCGTCGACGCGTACACTCGCATGATCGAGTATCAAAACCGAGCGAATCCAGACTGAACAGGCCAGACTGGCACGTGGCTCTGCGAGTTTCCCACTGTAGCCCTGTTTGAATTGCCAGTCCGGCTATTCATATCTTCCGCAGTGAAGACGTGCCCTCAATACTGGTGCTTCCACAATTTCACAACTGATTCACCCAAACGCCCAAAACCTTCTTGGTAACGCTTGGGCAAGTTAAAATAGTTGATTCATGCGAACATATGATTCATTACGGTAATCTCATAGAGTTTTGCATGATCGTGAAAACACGAGTTTCAACTCGGCAAGAAACTACAAGCCGCCAGTTTGATAAAAGGTCAGCATTTCTTGAGCACATAGGATCACATAGGTTGTTCAGGGTTACGTCCCTCCACTAAACATAGCCTAGCTGAGGCTAGTCCCTTACATATTTTTCAACAAAGCTTCCCTTGAAAAATGGATCAAAGAAGTTAAGAGTGATGATTCCTACATAGTGTTCATATTGCAAACAAAAGAACATGCAAATAGAGGAAGGTGAATGGATTTTGGTTACGAATAAGGAAAGCAATTGATCTACGCGAGTACATGATTAGGTGTTATCATGATATCCACCCCAACAGAGCGACAACCTCTATTTGCAGGGAGGATGTTAGATCGCCAACCAGAGGATTGACCTTGCTCTCTCCACATGCATAATGGTTGGCCATAGCTGAAGAGGCAAGGAAATGTGGTAGCATGCACACTATAACGTAGCATCTGGGTTCACACATTACACCAGGTATAACATTGTTATAGCAAATGGGTCAACAAAACAGTGTCCTCCTTCAAAACCCGTAATGTCCACAAATTGAGCGGACTCGTTTTTCCCCAAAAACACACAATTGGGCCATGGTCATTCATCAAACATTGCTATCTACATGTGCTTGTTGTTTTGGGTTACCTCAATTCCTTTAGATGAAGTCCAAGTCCTATTGGATTTTTACCACGTGCTTGATGTTTTGGACTCCAATCAACCAGTCAGAATTCAAAACAAACGTGGATCCCATGCAAGATACATCATGTGCTGACGACTTGTAGAACACAAGCAGTCAACCACCAACATGAGGATGTCGTTATCCGTGTAAACATGCACTAGTGTCAACTACACCATGTCTACATGAAAGAAAATACAAAGAATAGTGGCACAAGGGAAAAGAGCATTGGAGCACCATGCTTCAACATGCCTCTACGCATGGAAACTCGTATTGGCACAAAAAATGTGAACTTACCACTGAGTGCCTCTGCGAAGAATTTAAATCACCGCTGCCGCAGATCCACCGCATCCACCTGGACCTCATTCCTCAAAATGCACTCATGAATAAGATAGGGTTTGCTGTTGCCACAATAGGACGCGAGATTGTGAATGACCTCGTACGACGAGTGGAAGAGATCAAGGAGATAAATAATCTTGCACGTTCCTGGACCAATTGCAACGTACTCACTAGCGAGCTACATACAACACCAAGTTTCTTGACTGCCATCCATGACCTTGTTTGTCCGCTCATGTCAAGTATTTATGGTTTTTGGCTTCTTGCAACCTTATCATGGTCCTGGACACCGATGTTTCGTCAATAAAAAAAAGTGCAGATTGATCTCAAATGAATTTGCTCAATGCATACCGAATGGCACAATGAGCATCCTCCAACCACTCCTCACGAAGACCGTGTGATGAAATGTGGACAGCAAACACATTTTCAATGCAAATATATCTCCCAAGATGAACGAGCATGCCAGTGAGTTTAAGGCAGTGATGTGAAACAAAACTCCCCAACTTCATTATCTTTGACAACTTCAGCAATGTATTCCCACTTGGAGTTAATCATGTTCACGATGATTGTATGTCTTCCAAGAGGCCAATCAACATCTCCCTGAAACTTCACCCATACGTTGCCTGGTATAGATGAAGAACACAAAGCCTTGCTATGGCGAGGTTTTCCCTCGATGTATGGACCATAAGTTCCTTGGCCATGGGATAGCCTTCGTAGTATAATTGGCTACGGGGATGCTTTTCACGTAGGATATGAAGGTGCTGTGATAGGGCCAGTGCGGGCCTCCCTCCTTACCGTTGCGAGGGGTGGTTATACACTGCCCCTCGCCAATGCTAGGGCTGGCCGGCGGCCAGCACTTCGCTGGCTGCCGGCCAGCTGGTCGGCCGTCAGCCAGTGAGGTGACCGGCCGGTCATCGGCTGGCCACCTGCTGGCCGCCGATCGAGCTGGTTGCTCGAACGACGACTAGGAGTTTGCGAGGCCTTGAGGGCCGAGGCCTATGCCCTTGAGATCTTGTCCTCTTCCTCTCTTCCACGCCCCCTCAGGCGCCTTTCCCCGATATTAGGGACTCTCATGGCCTTAGAGCACCATAAAAAGAAGGGAGGTGACACCTTGAAGATTTGTGGCGGCTTCCCGAACACCGCCGGCTCCAAGGTGACGCCGCCAAGAGACGTGAGAGGGTGCTAAGGTAAACAAAGAGGAGGCCAAGGAAGACAAGAAGACAGGAGGAAGACAATAAGTTAGAAAGAGGGAGTGAAGAAGTTGCTAGGAATTATTAGAGTCACTCTCCCATCTGCCCCCCTTGTTATTGTGAGTGGCACTCACATTCCTTGTCATTTCTTTGATGTGTAATATATTGTTTTCCTAGATTTCAGTTGCTACCAAGTGCCATGAGTCATGGGTTAGGAAGGTCAGTCTCAAGGTTCATGTGACTGTGCCGACAATGATGGCCTAGAAGAAATAGTAGTTTTCTACCACGTGGATGTGCCGAATGTGGCGGCCTAGGAAAACATGAATACAGTTTATAGTTGCCTCGCCAACCGCGAGAGTAGGAGACTTTGAGAGGCGACACCTCCTTGAAGTTATGGGGTGATCCCCACAAAGTTCTTCTTGTGCTAGTTGCATGAAGGAAAGGATGACAAATGCCAGATCGCCCAAGACCAACAAGGGAAGGGGGGTAGTGGCCTCACCACATGCCCTCGGAGGACTCCAAAAAGTGGGAGCCGGCGCCCCGAGCACGGTTGCCAAGTCAAAGGCAACCATACTGCCGAAGACAACCCTCGCTATGCTCAGTGACACTGAGAAGCGCAAGGAAGCCAAGAAAGTGCTCAACAAGCACACGGGTGACCCTTACACGACAGAGGATGTGCTCGAGGAGGGTCAGACGGGCGTGGACCCCGACAAAGAGCACGACTCCGACAATGGCAAAGGCAACGAGGATCACGATCATCGTGTGGGGAACTCGAGCCAATCGACAGAGAAGGGCAAGGCTGTCGTCAATGGTAACGGTACTGGAAGCACTCATGAGGGAATTTCCCATTAGAATGAGCTAGACAACATCATAGGGAAGACAGTTCGTGACCATCGCTATAGGCTTACCGAGTTGGCTGCGAAAATGGCGGGCCGACTCCAGATCACCACCGACGGTGGAGGTAGAGTACCACCCGGAGGAGTGGGGACAAAACCCCTTCGTATGATGTGGTTGTGATGAGATAGACCAACTTTGACTCAAGAGTTTTTGCCAACGACAGCCTCCTTCAAAAGATGGGACTCATTGGAAGCGTGCACACAAACCGTTCGCTCATGTAGTGGGTCAAGGTGCATGGACAACGCAAGGCACTTGAGGCTATCATTGATGCACTGAGGACATCAGAGCTGAAGTTCATATTCTCCAACATGCTGGCTCACATCATGCAGAGCATCACGGATCTCAATTGTGATCTCAACAAGGCGTTGCATAGAGTGACCCAGGTCCGGATGCAGCAGCGATCGCAACGCGCCGCAAGTGTCATTGCCACATCTAGTGGCAGCGACGACTTGCCGACCTCAACGACTTCAGAGTCGGTTATGAACAAGTCTTTCCTCCATAGTGTGGAGATATTCCAGAAGGGCGTGTAGGTGACGAACAGGTTGAATTGCAAGGAGCACGTCCTACGTGTCCACGAGGCGCCACTTGGTCAGTGGGACGACTTCGCCACGACCCGACTTGAGGACAAGCTATTCAAGTATGTGGTCAAGGAGTGGGGCGCGCAACAACCACACCTTGACTTGCAATTCATGCCGTGGGAGGCCTTCTACGCTATCATGTTTAAGAAATGCACTCAGTGCGAGGAGGCGTAGTACACCTTCCAAAAGATCAAGGACTCCAGGGAGCTGGGTAGGTGGCTTGAAGCCTACTTGAGTGAGTTTGCTATACTTTTGGAGGGAGCCGAAAGCTTCACGGAGGGCGATGCAAACCAAGCCTTTGAGTACTCAAAGGCTTGCTACTCGACTACTTACGTGATGGTCTGGCTTATGAGAAGCCGAAGTACAAGGTGAACACGACGGCAACCAGCCAAGCTTGGACAAACTGGAGGGCATTACATGACTACACGAGCGAAGTGTACTCAATGAGCCCGAAGGACTACTCTGATGCACGGCCAAATGTGCGTACACAGCAGGATCACAACATGCGCATGAAAGTTGCAGGGACTGGTGGTCAGCTGGACCGCGAGGCTCAGCCAAGGGCAGGCAGTCCACAAACCCTCCAGCCAAGAAGGCTGGTGGGCACAAGGTCCCCAATAACAAGCACAACCATAGCGATGACGAGTTGTAGGCAATGAGTGAGCATCACAATGTAGCCTTCCGCAACAGGCTTTGCCACAACTACATGCAGACTATTCACTTTAGGGCCCAATGTCCTCAAGTTGCTTGTGTATGCAATCAAGGAGGAAAACTAAGCTGGTTAGGTATGGAAATTGAGGAGCATGTGCACATACATGCACACATACACATACACACACACATACACACACAAGCACACACACATACACACACACACACACACACACACACACACACACACACACACACACACACACACACACACACACACACATACACACACACACACACACACACACACACACACAC
>SZWC01001121.1:192008-203946 GCA_023375785.1 Penium margaritaceum
AAAAGCCGCACCGGCTACATCTTCCTCATTGGAGGCACTGCAGTGCCCTGGCGAAGTGGGAAGCAGGGCTGTATCGCACGCAGTACTGCTGAGGCAGAGTATGTTGCCCTAGGCGCCGGTGCAGCGGAATGTGTCTGGCTCGTCCGTCTGTTGCGTGAACTGCGTCAGTCCATTCCCCCCGTGGTTCTCCAGTGTGACAACATGAGTGCGGAGGCCATCGCCAAAAACTCAGGTGTGTTCCATGCACGCACAAAGCACATCAATGTCGAGCATCACTTTGTGCGTGACCTGGTTGATCGTGGTGAGATCCGAGTCATCCACGTAAGCACTGACAGGCAGTGCGCGGATTTTCTGACCAAGGCTCTGGGTCGTTCGAAGTTTCATGCGGCCACTCGTTCCGTTGGACTCTGCCCCACACCTGTTGCATGTTGATTCCTCATGTGCCACCCTGCAGCGGTTGTGCGTTTCCTGCTCTTTATAGCGTCAGTGTCTGCATGTGCATGGACGTGTTTTGGCCTCTGGTCATGGGGGAGTGTTGTTGTGTGTGTCGTACACAGCTTACGGTGACCCCTCGGCTCATGTCCATTCACGTGCAGATCCCTGAGACTGGCGACGGTGGCAGCAGGCCGGCAGCCGGTGGCGACGGGCGCCCAGAAGACTTACATATTTTTTAGACTTGTGCTGTGTCAGAGCACGTAGGCGTGAAGCCTATCAGGATGTAGATCTCGTCGACGTGGCCGTTCTGGTTCAAACGGCTCGTCGTTCTGACGTGCTTGCAGGGAATTGTGACCAAAACCGTGTTTTTGCCACTGTTTTTCCCTGCTAGAAAAATAGCACCATTGTGCGCCGTGTGTGTGTGTGCATCCACTAGGTCCGTGGCACAATTTAGGTTGGCCAGACCTCAGTTGTCATTTCTCTCTGCATAATTCAACTTTTGCAGCTTCTGACACTTGTGTTTGTGTCCCTAGCCAACCCCTTGCTGTTCTCATTTCCACCTGTGTGTGCTAGTGAGTCAGCTAGCTGGCTTGTATTGCCATGCTAGCGACAGCATTGCTAGGAGTTGTTCTCTCACACATCATTCAATGTCTTTTGCTATCCATAAAGTGACCGACTAAGGTTTTGTAGTCTACCTGGCATAGCAAATTGCTATAGCCTGAACAAGGGCACATGGATGAAGTAAATGATTTCCAACAAAAGAGTCATGAATTGCAAAGTTCAACGTACTAAGGTTGTGGTTCATAGTAAGACATCATCCTCCATCAATTGCTTTTATTCAAGGGCGTGCCATATGTTGCAGCCTCGTGATAGCTATGTGACACTGGCGTGCTTCAAACTACTCCGACCTAGCTCTTGGCTATCCACTTGGACACTTTCTGTATGTGGTGTGACTCGTTCACAACCCCTCCCCCCATCCATTGAGTTCGACCTTCGCCCACATCGTCGTTTTTGTTCATACGCTCTCGCAAATGTGCGAAAGTGATCCGTTGCGTGAAGTAGCTGCAATTCTTCCCGCAGGCTTTTCTACTTCTATTGCACCTCCATCCGTTGTCGGGGGTTTGGTTGCGACTGTTGTTGTGTTTGCTGCTCTTGCTGCTCACCAATTGCATCCTATGGCTGCTAGTCATAGTGCGCTACTGCTGCTGCTGCTCATGTTCATGCTCTTGCTACTTATCCTGATGGTGCTCCTATTGTTACTCCTGCTCTTGCTCCTATTGTTCCTCCAGCTGCTCCTCCACACCTCTAACGCCATGGTCTCCGCTCGAGTTGTGAAGGTTCTTTTTCCGCAGGAGCCAATCTACTCGCATCTGCATACAAACGCAAATGCATATACAAGCAAGGGCATGAGAATGTCAATGATTTCCAACAAAGTTTTACATACTAAGGCTGTGGTGTTTATGGGGACAAAGGGGACAGGGTTAGGGTGATTTTGGGTACAGAATGAATAAGCAAAGAATGAATACATTGTGACATGAGAGATAGGAAGGCGTGTTCTTTCAAGGACAAGTATGTTCAATGGGTTTTGGAGGGGGGGTGTACCTTTGCACGCTTGGTTAGAAGATCCCCAAGGCGCCTCCTCTCTGACTCCCACACAGCCCTGTGTTCTTCAGTTTTTAGAGGACATTCTGAGTGTTGCGTCCCCCCATCAGCCTCGTCAACACGCCCGCGTCGTTGCCGCATGCGTGCCGTATTTCCCTGCTACCGTGTGGTTGGGGCCTGCTCAGTTCTGCTTCCCGCCAGCATCTGGGTAGGACAATCCCATTCGACATGTCTGCACTTTTGGCATGCCAAGCACAGTCACTTCCTCTTGTACCCTATGCTAAATGTCTCCCTAAGCTGTGACTCAGGACGTCCAGACTACCATGGCTCCGTCATAGGTGGTGCATGACCATCGACTGGCATCAACAACTCGTATAGCACAGGAGGAAGCTCCCCGTTATACATGGCCTTCCAAGACAACGCTAGGTACGTAGGGTGGCAGGCATCCGTCACCTTAATTCCCTCCATATGTAGCAAGTATATGACCGCGTGGACGCACGGAAAAAAAGTGCTCTTGGTACACGCCACAAGTGCATGACATCTCTTCCAAGTTGACAATGCGTGGCATTGACCCATGCTTCTTGCCCGTCACAACTGCTCGCTTCCCAGGGGCTACCTTGTTTGTCATGGTGTACCCTGACACAAGCTCCAACTGCTTTGTGTACAACTCTCGTGCCTTTGGTGCTAGCTTTCCTGTGTATGCCTCAAATTCTTGACGCTGTAGTTTTTGCCAGCACTCCCACACATTGACAAAGCAGTAGAAGGGCGGTAGTGCACGAGCCCCTCTCAGGGCAGCGTTCAAACTATTTGCACTTTTTGACGTGACATGTCCGTAGCAAGGCAAGGGAAAATGCAATGTGCTCCAGTGCTCATGGGACAATCCATCACATGCTGTAGGTAGACGATCCAATACATACTCTAGAGCCTTTTCCTTCACAATGCGCAATCCTTCATATGCATCTATCCACTCCTTAATGGTGTCCACAAACACAAGCGTCCAAAAACCACGTTGTGCGTGGACGACGTACTTGTCTTTAATGTTCTTGCCAATGTGCCAAGCGTAGTGAGCATGCCGCCCCAGAGGCAAGATGTTGCACATAGTACCAATGATTGTTGCATGTTGATCCGACAAAATGACACATGGTACATCTTTTGCGAGTGGAAATGAATCCGCTAGTCTCTCCACGGGCCACTTCCAATTCTCCCCATCCTCACACGACACCACTCCCATTGACAACGGTACAATTTGGTTGTTGCTGTCAATTGCTATCGCAATCAACATCACATTGATGTCCCCACCCTTTTTTAATGTGCCGTTGAATACTACAAACAACCGACCGCAGTTCAGTGTATCATTCAACGCACTCGGCACAATGTACGCACGATGAAAACGCCCATTCACCGTTTCCAAGTCCCCGTCACTCCGTGGATCTTGTTGCTTCACCTAAACGGCAATCTAAAGAAAGGGGACCGGGTGACGCAATACAATATCACACCGGACTCACAATGCGCATGCACAGTGCACATGCATATGCATGCGCACATGCATATGCATCTGCACAGTGCATATGCATCTGCACAGTGCATATGCATATGCATATGCATATGCGTACACATATGCATTTATGCATACACATGCGCATACATATATACATTTGCATGTGCGTATGCGCATATGCATACATATACACATATGTGTATGTGCATATGCATATGCATACGCATATGCATGTACATATGCATGTGTGTATGCATACACATAAGCATATGCGTATGCATACGCATATACAAATGCGTATGCACACGCATACGCATGTTCATAATGCATGTGCACATACAATTGCACATGCTCCGTGCATACACACTTTCCATACCCACAGTGCATGTGCATTTGCACATGAACATGCACATTCACAGTGCGCATCCATTAGCCCAGTGCATGGGCATATGCCTATGAGTGTACATACGCATATGCACAGTGCGCTATGCATATGCATACGAATACGCATGCGCATATCCATACGCATACATATACGCATACACATACGCATATGTGTATGCACCTGCTCAAACAAATAAGCATATACGTATTTGCATATCCATCCGCATACGCATATGCATATGCATGCACATGTGTGTATGCATATGTATAGGCACATGCATAATCATATACATTTGCATATGCGTATGCATATGCATTTACATGTTCATAATACATTGCACAAGCACTGTGCATGAGCATTGTCCATACACAATGCATGTGCATTTGCACATGAATACGCACATTCGCAGTGCACATGCATTAGCCCCGTGCACAGGCATATGCATACAAATGTGCATACTCATTGTGCATATTCATGTGCATACGCATATGCACAGGCATATGCACATTGCACTGTGCATATGCATACGCATACGCATATGCATATGCGTATGTGTTTCCATACGCATACGGATATGCATGTGCATATGCATACGCGTTTCCGCATACGCATATGCATACGCATATGATTATGCGCAAACGCATATGCATATGCATATGCATATGCGTATGCGCACGTGCATACGTATATGCATCTGCGTATATGCATGTACATACTCATACACATATGCATACGCGTATGCATACACATTTTCATATGTGTATGCATACGCATACCAGTGTTGACCTGGCTGACCGATATGAGGGGATCACATCGGCCGCGGCACATCGAAGCACCTCGATGTGGCATCGATGTGCCTAAAAGGGCAATTTTTCACAATCATGTCAAAGAGGCACTTAGAGTGCCGAAACTGTGGGTCGAAATGGAGGGACCGAGAGGACAAAAGAAAAGAAAAAAAGGGCCGTGTTCAACTCCGACCACCTGTGAGCAAGGGCTCCGCATGTCCTTGTCAGCTCCGATCCTCATACGTGGAATTGCCATGTCAATGACAACAAATGACTGGACATGTGCAGTGTCCAGAATCACTGCACATATCCTAGCCATGCTGGCACTGCCATCTGTCGGCATAGATGTCCATGCACATTCACCACATTCGAGGCTCCTCATGCCTTGGTAGAGGCGGTGGAGGGTTGGCCTGATTTTTTTAGGCATCAACCCTGTTCGCCATGCTGAGTCACCTCAAGTCGTCAAAAACTTTGGCTTTCGTCTCAATCTGAGAAAGCAAGTGGCTGGTTTGACGGTTTTTTCTGCAAACCGAGCGACCAGGATCCTTGCTCCTCGCTCTTGGAACCGAGCCACCGGACTGCTCGGTCGGACTCGGGGGCGAGGCCTGGAGCTCCGCGTGGCTCGGTGTGCTTTGAAGGCAGCCACAGAGTCAAGAGGTGTTCCTTGTTTGAACCGGCCACTTAGTGTCACAGCGAGGCCCTCCCAGGGCCTCTCTGTTAGAGGTCAAGATGCCGCCACGCAGGAACTCTGCACTGCCAGAGTCATTGCTGAACAACTCTGCACTGCAAGGGTCATTGTCATCGTCCACCGGCCGCTTCACAGCTCCAGACCTCAACCCACCCGTGAGCCGGCATCTTACGGGCAACTTCCTCACCCGTTCACTTTCGCGGCACACTTTACCAGTCCCCACACTTTCCAAGAAGCCCGGATTCTACTGTGGGTCGTGTAGTGGGACATTCAATGGGACCTGCAACAGGATCCGAGGGCACTATGGAGAAGCGAACGGCAACATCATCATTTGCGAGCACCCCCCTCCACTGGCACGTGATGTCCTTGGGCTTGAGCGGAAGCCTCGTCCTCCCCATGGCTGGCAACCTGCAAGTGCTAAGTTATACAATGGGCTCGGGATGCAGTGAGGCACCAGCGCCAAGCCCGTGAGCTGGGTGCGGCTGTACAAGCAGCAGCAGAATGCTCGCCAGCTCCAAGCAGCCGGACTGGCAGTTGACGACGACGACAATGGGCTTCTTGACATGGGACAGCAGCTGCAGCAGCAGCAGCAGCAGCAGGTGCAACAGCAACAGCAGCAGCATCAGCAGTAGCAGCAGCAGGTGCCTTCGCTCTTTCAGCATCACCCACAGCCGAATCCGCAAGCTGTGGCCAGCATGCTGCAGACTAGCATGGTTACGCACTGCGCGACGGCGGGAAACCAGGCCTGTCAGATGGCCATCGTCAAGTTAATGGCGGCTGCCGGGCTCCCCATCTCATTCTGTTGCAAGGGGCTGCTCCTCGAGGTGCTCCGCACTGCACGCTTGACCAACTCAAGCTTTTTACTTCCCGGCCGCTCCACCGTGGTGACTGGGATCATTCCCAAGCTGGACGAACGGCTGGACGCCATGGACGCGAGTTTGAAGCAGAGCTAGATCATCTACGGTGTCAGCCTCGCCATGGACGAGTGGGCAGATGTCCAGTAGCGCCCCATTTACAACGTGATGGCCGTGAATTCCAAGGGCAGCTGCCACCTGTTCAGCAGTGACGCAAGCGGTTTTTTCCGCAATGCGGACCACGTCTCCACCATGATCGAGGTCGCCATTGTGGAAGTCGGTGCCACGAACGTGGTGTCCGTAATCTGCGACAACACCTCTGTGAACAAGCGGGCCTTTGACAACCTGAAAGGGAAGTACCCATCAATTCTATGGCAGGGGTGTGTCGCTCACAACGTGGACTTGGTGATGAAGGACACCTGCAAGACAGAGTGGGGGGCTGAGGTGTTGGCAAGGGCAGAGCGTGTTGTCAATTTTTTCCACAACAATGACATGCCCCGCACTTGGTTGAAGCAGGCTTCCGGGGGGCGGGTGTTGGTGGCAAGGTGTGACACAAGGTTTGCCTCTGCCCACAGCATGTTGCAGCGGCTTCTTGACATGCGGCCCTTCCTCTTGAAGCTGGTCACAAGCAGCACCTGGAACGACATGGGTGCACAGAGGGACAGTGCGTTCAAGCAACGCAAAAAGTTGGTGCGCAAGATTGTGCGGCGGCGGGTGTTCTGGCTGCAAGTGCGTCAAATGCGTGACCTTTTTGTTCCTCTCGTGATAGTCCTCCGTATTGCAGAAAGCCCTGGCGGCCAGGCTGGGGAGATCTACGAGGGCCTCCTTGATGCGACAGAGCAGCTAAAGGCACTGGCAAAGCCCAAGGGCCGCAAGCCTGCTCGGGTGGCAGCACAACACGTGAAGGCATGCATGGAGCACCTGAAGCTGCGGTGGACCAAGGACATGTCGTGTCCCTTGTACGCGGCAGCGCGTCGGGTGCATCCTGTGCACTTCGGCAATGACTTGGGCGGTGACGTCACCATGGTGCAGGCGTGGGCCCAGGTGGTGGATGCCCTTGTACCTCAGAAGCAGCATGATGACCTGCAGAAGGAGCTTGAGGCCTTCCAGCTTGGACGGGTAACCGTGGAGGTGGTGCCAATCGCCACCAAGCGCCTCACCGACAAGGCACGTGCAGCAGTGGCGCGGGTTTTGGGTAAGGTCCTTCCTGCCTATGGGTGGGCATCACTGCACTTGGCTCACATGCCCATCCTGCATGCACTCGCAATCAAGCTGCTCTCACAGCCATGCTCAAGCTCTGATTGTGAGCGTGTCTTCTCAACTCATCAGCTCATTCATACAGCACGCAGGAATCGCCTGTCGGTGAAGACACTTGAGTAGCTGGTGCGGGTGAACATCCACCTGCGCAAGCACTACGAGGGCGAACACAGACGGCGTGAACCCAACTTCCTCGTACCCGATGAGTCCGAGAGCGAGGAAGATGGCGAGATTGAGGAGGAGGTGCAGAATGAGGAGGGAGGTAAGGACGTGCAGGAGCAAAGCAGCGATGAGGAAATGGAGGAAGAAGAGGAGGTTTTTTTTGAGGGGGAGGACAAGGAGGAGGCAGCAGGATAGCAGGAGAAGCGCCCTGCCGTGGAGACTGTGTACTTTGTTGAGGATGGACCCTCATACGCACGGAATGTACGGACCAGAGAGGAGGTTGAGATGATGCCTGAAGTCCAGGGGCACGGTGCAGGAGAGGGAGTGGATGGAGGGAGAGATGGGAAGGATGCAGCAGAAGAGGAGGATGAGGATGCAGCCGTGGACGGTGAGGATGGTGCAGCAGGGGATGGTGATGAGGCCGAGGAGGTCACGGCTGCTGAGGAAGGTGGTGCACAGGTTGCTGCCTCTGCTGCAACTGCAAAGGGGAAGGGGCCTAAGAGGGCCAAGACAGTGGGCAGCAGCAAGGGCACTGGGAAGCGCCCAGAGGTTGTTACTTCAAGGAAGAGTAGCAATGCTGCTGTAGAGACTAGGGCAGCCACTGGTAGGGCCAGCAAGAGGCATCCTGGAGCTCAACGTTAGCCCTGCTTGCTTGCATGTTCTCTGCTTGAACTGTTGCAGCTCCAGAGTTGTCATTTTTTCCTCATACTTTCCCATGCAATACCAAAGATGTTCCTCCTTTCCATGGCATCATGAAATGTATGCAGTGCCAGAGTTGTACATGATGTGAATGGAAATCTCTTAGTGTTTTGCATTTTCTTAGGTGGTGTGCATGTTGTACATGGAAAGCTCCTCCAGCTGAGCAATGCCCATAGTTGCTCTGATGCTGAATGGTATGCTCATAGAGCTTTAAAGTGCAAAATAACATGTAGTGAGTAAGATCTATGGCAACACAAAGGTCATAGTGACAGTCACAGTGAGAGAACATGTGCACATGGAAACTAGCTTAGTGCAAAAACGAGTACATAGTATGTTGTGGTGTTGCACTCACATGCTCCAATCCCCCTACGTGGTGTCCGGGGTGGCCGATGTGAGGGGGGTCACATCGATGTGCCGATGTGCACATCGATGTGCCAATGTTCGGGGGGCCTAGGTCATCACTGACGCATACACATGTTCATAATGCATTGCACATGCACTGTGCATACGCACTGTCCATACAAACAGTGCATGTGCATTTGCAGATGAATACGCACATTCATAGTGCACATGCATTAGCCCCGTGTACGGGCATATGCATACAAATGTGCATACTAATTGTGCATATGCATATGCATGCGCCTATGCACACACAAATTCATATCCACAGTGCACTGTGCATATGCATACGTATGCGCATACGCATATGCGTATGTGTTTCCATATGCATACGCATATGCATGTGCATACGCATATGTGTACGCATATGCATACTCATATATGCATATGCATATGCGTATGCGCATGTGCATACGTATATGCATATGCGTATGTGCATGTGCATACGCATGCGCATATGCATACGCATATGCATGTGCGTATGCATATGCATAACCACATGCGTATGCATATGCATAAGCATATGCGTGTGCATACGCATACGCATATTCATAATGCATATGCACATACAATTGCACATGCACTGTGCATACTCATTGTTCATATGCACAGTGCATGTGCATTTGTACATGAATATGCACACTCACAGTGCACATGCATTAGCCCAGTGCACGGGCATATGCATGTGAATGTGCATACACACTGTGCAAATGCATATGCATGCGCCTATGCATATGCATATGCATACGCATATACGTAGTGCACTGTGCATATGCATACGCATATGCATATGCGTGCGCATATGCATATGCATACACATATGTGTATGCGCATACGCATATGCTATGCACATGTGCATACGTATACGCATATGTGTATGTGCATATGCATGCGCATAAGCATATGCGTATGCATATGCATACGCATTTTCATAATGCATATGCACATGCAATTGCACATGCACTGTGCATACACATCGTCCATATGCACAGTACATGTGCATTTTCACACAAACATGCACATTCACATTGCACATGCATTAGCCCTGTGCACTAGCATATGCATATGAATGTGCATACGAACTGTGCATTGCTCAGTGCATGCGTCTATGCATACGCATGCATACGCATGTGTTTATGCATACGCATATGCATGTGCACATGCATATGCATATGCACATTGCTCAGTGCATATTCCTACGCATATGCATACGCATGTGCGTATGCACATGTAGAGTGGACATCCATTAGCCCCTTGCACTTGCATGTGCATATGCACAATGCGTATGCACAGTGCGTTGATCAATGACTCAAAAAATGCATATGCATTTGTATTTTCTAGGGGAACATGTCTATGCATTTGTATATGTATGCATATGCATGTGCATGTGCAAGTGCATTATGCGTATGCACTTGTAACAAGCATTGTGCACAATGCACCATGCTTATTCATGTGTTCGGTGTCTTACCTTGTCAATGAAGGGCTTGAAGTGAGCCCACGCCTTCTCCGGGTCGCCCAAGAGTGTCTTCAACAAACATTTCCGTGCATGTTGAAATGTGTAGTAGGGAGTCTTTACGCCTTTGCCGACTTGTGCCTCCGCCACTTGTCGTAACATTGGAGTAGGGGTTTTGATGTCTTGAAGCATCATTGCGATGATAAGATACTCAAAGTACTCCACCCGTTTTGCAAGATGACCCCGGTTCGTTGTTGTTGCGCATGTGTGCTTCGGTTTGACCATGAGACTCGCCACTCCTTTGTGGGTGCATGAAATGAAGACGTCGCTCGGAAAGGGCAATTGTTCTTATCGTGGGCATTGCAACACACAGTGATCATCTTCTTTGGGTTGCTCCTGCAAGCTACGTGGAACCGTATACCTCAATAAGGATGTGTTTCTTGCATGTACAATGCACAATGCATATGCACGTGAGTGTGAATATGCATGGGCAAGGTGCACACGCATATACATGAACACTGTGCACAAGCATACTCATATGCACATGTATGTA
Organism: Penium margaritaceum; assembly: GCA_023375785.1. NCBI lineage: Eukaryota > Viridiplantae > Streptophyta > Zygnematophyceae > Desmidiales > Peniaceae > Penium > Penium margaritaceum. The sequence continues at coordinate 202,779 of SZWC01001121.1, forward strand.
CACAGTGCACATGCACATGCATTTGCATTATGTGTACACGCACGTGCATGGTGCACGCGCCTGCATATGCATGCGCACTGTGTACAATGGATATGTGCATGCACCTATGCCTCCCCTCCACACTCCCCACCACCCTCCCCCTTCTTTCAATGCTCACTTCAATGCGCGTAGACACCATCCACTTTTGCTTGCAATAGCGCACAACACATTTGTTACTTCCTTCTTAGATGTGAAGTTGTCCCCAATCGCGATACCCACACCCAATCTGCTACCTCAAGGGGGGTGCCGTCTTGTACGTCCCCTTTTGGCATCTCCCACCTGCTATCAAGAAGACTACACCCATGGGAGATGGGTATGCATGCCGATGATGTAGATGCAACACTAGGGGACATGAAAAATGGAGGATGTGGACATGTCGCGGTTGTTGTTGCGGGACGGTTGGTTGTCGTTGGTTATTGTGTAACAGCGTCCCCTTCGGCTCCGTTGCCCCCACCGCTCCCCATGTCCTCGCCACCATCTTCACCTCCTCCGTGTCCTCTGTCATGACCGCTATCCCCATCCACATCGACATCGTCTTTGCCCTCAATGACACCTTGACCACTATCACCTATCTCTTCACAGTCATCATCGCTATCATGGTTGGTGTCATCTTCATTGCTATCATCGTTGGTTTCATCTCGATTGCTATCATTGCTTCCCTAAAAAATGTGGTCCAATGCCATCATTCGGTCATGCCTGGCATCACCCCTATTATCGTGAGTATCACTCCTATTCATGTTGATCACCTGCGAGTTGTCACAATGAGCAGTCACAATGCATACAAGAAAACGGCACAAAGACTATGCACGGGCACTGCGCACATGCTCAAGCACTACGCTAAGCATATGCATTTCCATATGCATGTGTACGGTACATATTCACATGCTTGAGCACTGTTCACAATGCATATGCATTGACCCTCCCACTCCCCCTCGCCCTCACCCTCACCCTCCTCCTTCCCCTCACCCCCCCCTCCTTCTTGCCCTCCCCCTCCTTATCACCCTACACCTCGCCCTCCCCCTCCCCTTCCCCGTCCCTCTTGCACTCCCCCTCTCCCTACCCCTGCCCTGTCCCTCCCCCTCATTCTCCCCCTCCCCCTCCCCCTCCTCCTCCCCTCTCCCCTCTCCCT
>SZWC01001121.1:218968-252875 GCA_023375785.1 Penium margaritaceum
ATACATTGCACAGCATCATTTGGGGAGGGGGGGTTAAAAAAACAACCACGCGAGCAATTCAAAGAAGACACCTGACAATAAGAGGAGTTTTAATCTGTTTCTTAGGAAGTGTTCCGATAGATACAAAAAAATCTAGAAATACCTTAGACGACTCAGTACGAAAATGGGGTATACGGTGACGTGACAGTATACCCCTCATGTCAGGGTATATTGTAACGAAACAATTTACCCCGCGGGCCGTCGCGGGGTTTATTGTGACCAAAAAAGTGAAGGCGGGGCTTTTGGTAATGGAGAAATGTAAGGTAGGGTAACCTGTGCTCTACTTTTTAGCGACGGGGGGTTTGGCGAGTTTGGTTTCTGAACCCGGAGTATCTGGATAGTTTCTTCTAACTTTTTTGGCACGTATCTCATCCGCTAAACGCACGCTAGCCTCCTCTCACACATTGAGCAGCGGAGCTTCATTAGTCATAATTCTGGCGGCTCATGGATGCCGCTGCACCCCTCCTCAAAACGCTCCCTCATCCACCTCACCTCTAGTCTGTGTGGTCGGCTACTTATCCGGCTACAATTCTAGGAGATTCATGTTTCCCGATCGCCATGGATGAGTTGACACAACTTGGCTATACCGTCATAATTGAAAACCATTGGTTGTGCCTAACCAACGGTACGATGGCCACTGACATGAGGATAACAGGGATGAATGTTTTTCCCAATTTTCATGAACACGTGCCGCCCTCAACAACGAAATGCCTTTGGCACTCGAGAGCCATAATCCGCATCTGTGTGTCATTGTATCCCTTGTTTGTATGATTTCAGTCCATCCTATCATCAACAGATGCTTCATTTATAACAGCGGCCCACTTGCCATGAGGCTCTCAACAATGTCCCGCCGTGGAAAGTTCTTCACATGGTGGAAAGAAATGTTGGAAGTTCTCCTTCCAATTATCTCTCTACACTATGAAAAACTTCTAGTGCGCTGCAAATGCACACGTGGCACAGAGTGGATGGAAATCCTTGTCTTTGGAAGCGAGACTCAACTCCGCGAGGTCGCACAGATGAAGAGGTCGGCATTCATTTGGTTGTGCGACACCCTCCAACGACAATGTCTCCTTGGGACAACAAAGATGAGTATTACCGTCTTTGAGCAATTCCTCATCTTCCTATCGATTGTTGCCCACACCAAAACCAATCGGATTATTGCGCGTACATTTCAACACAGCGGCAAAAAAAATCATCGGATCTTCCATACGGTACTCAACCCAATTTTCTCCATGCACACCGACTACATCCGACTTCCGTCCATTGGAGAGAGCTTCAAGTGGGCCGCACAAGACACCATCAATGGAGATGCCTTTGAAGGTTGTCTTGGTGCCGTCGATGGCACCCACATAGCAGCTGTTGTGCCAGAGAGTGACAAAGGACGATTTTGTGACCGCAAAGCAACCGTCTCCCAAAATGTAATGGCCGCAATTGGGCTGGACGGAAGATTCGTCTACGTTTGTGCTGGGTGGGAAGGATCAGCCCATGACTAGAATATCTTTTGGGATTCAATAACGTAGGGCTTCACCATAACTGAGGGGTTTTGTTATCTTGTTGACTCAGGCTACCCCTTCACACATGGAGTCCTACCTCCTTATCCCAACACTCGCTACCATTTGAATGAATGGAGAAGAGGCAAACATCGTCCACAAAATCCCAAGGAGTTGTTCAACAGGCGGTACTCCGGGAAGAGGAGCATCATGGAGCACGCTTTTGGATGTCTCAAGGCCAAGTTCAAGATTGTGAATAACATGAAACAGTTTCCATTTGCAATGCAACAAGACGTCGTGATTGATTGTTGCGTCCTCCACAACTTCATGATGCAATACGATGGCCTGACGCTGTGTGGTGGTGGTGCAGACTCGTCTAGTGACAACGCAGCTTCACCAACATTAGAGGAGGCAAATGTGACCGTCTATATTCCTCTCGTTTATGGTTGGGCATTGTCGGCGGAAAAGCGTCGCAACCTTGAGGCCACGCGCTGGAGTGTTGCCAGGAACATTTTCAATGCCTGGCCAGGTCGTCCGGATGACGTTGGACCAGTAATGAGATGTAGGTGTTTCAGTCCATGACGTCTACATTCACAATACATCCAAGACCTACAGTTCTTCATTTTTTTTTCCTAATGAACTATTTGGACCACAAGAGCACAATGCATAAATGTGACATTGCTGGATACAAATGCACATGGAATCATGAGGTACAAAGAGAATTCTCACATCAAAGTCAGCTTTTACAAAGGTAATGGTAATCCATCTTCAACAAAAGGAAACTACACAAAGGTTCGTAACAAAACAACTACGGATTGCCCCTACTTTGCACTGTCACATGGAGCCTCTCCTGTAAGGCCCTCATCCACTTTTGCACCCGAGGGTGTACTGGGTGATGCAAATGCGCCGCCAGCCATAGATCCAGGTATACCTCCGCCATTCTTCCTTCCAGCCCCACCGCCATCCAAGCCTCCAACCATGCATCCAGCCATGCCTCCAGCCTTCCCTCCAGCCCCACCGCCAGCCAAGCCTCCAGGCATGCCTCCACACATGCCTCCACTCATGCCTCCACCCATGCCTCCAGCCAAGCCTCCATCCATGGAACCAGCCACACCGCCAGCCATGCCTCCACGCATGGTGCATGCCATGCCACTGCCCCCATTGCCAGCCATGCCACCGCCCATGCCACCGCCCCCATTGGCAGCCATGCCACCACCCCCACCGGCAGCCATGCCTCCAGCCATGCCGCCCGCCATGCCTCCAGCCATGTTTCCGCTCCTAGTGCCAGCTATCCCGCATGCCATGTCGCCAAACACATTGCTAGTCATGCCGCCAGCCATGCCTTCAACCATCCCGTCAGAAATCCCTCCACCCATGTCTCCATTCATAAGGCCTCCCAACCTTCAATTCATGCCTCCATGTATCCTTGCACCCCCATTGCTAGCCATGCCTCCAGCCATGCCGGCAGCCATGCATCCACTGATGCCGCCATGCATGCCTCCATTTATGCCGCCAGCCACATCGCCAGCCATGCCGTCACCCGTTGCACCACCCATGTAGTGACCACCGTTCAGTCTTTCCCCCCCCCCCCCCCCCCCCCCCTAGAGAGCCTTGCGGCATGTTAAACCCTCCACCTGAAACCTCGCCATTCAGTCCGCCGCCCATGGAACCAGCCATGCCCCCACCCATCATGCCTCTGAGTCCCCCACGCGAGCCCAACCCACCTGCCATGCCAAACTCCATCATGCCACCGGATGCCCGCTGCATTTTTGCAATCTCCCAATCCAGCCACATTGCAGCCGCTCCCGTACGTAGTTGTAGATATGCCTTTGCCTTGTTTTCATCGTTGTAGAGCAACTCTACGACATGGACGACCTTCATGTCGTCTGTTTCTGTTCCTTGAAGTTGAGCTTACGCCCGCCCTACTACTCCATCCTTGTCGCCAACCTCGCTTCCACTTTGTGCAAGCAAGAGTCCCGTTTCATCAAGACGGTCTATGCTGGCCGCCACACTTGACGAGCCGGATAGACGGCAACGCGATTGTGAGGACGCCCTCTCTTTACCGACGCGTTTCCTATTGCTTTGTGGTGGAGTATCCTGGCAAACGCGCACATGAAGAACATAGAAACGGAGAGGAATTCATTCATTGGACATGCCCGCTCACACGCGCGCGGCCGCTTGGCCGCACGCCCACCTGCCCGCCTGCCCGCCCGCTCCTCCGCTTACCCGCCAGCCCACCCGCCCGTCCGTCCAGCCATTGTAGGCCGCAACCAATTAAAGGCCCAGGTGACATGACATGGACTGAATTTAAACTAACCAAAGGACAGAAAATGGGGTTGAGAACTTACTGATGGTATAGTCGACGAAGGCTGTTCACCGAGGGGAGAGAAATCGTCGTCATCTTCCGCTTCCGGCTGACTTGTGGCAACGTCTTCATCGTCATCATCACAGATGCCCACAATGGGGACGGAGGCGCTTATAGCAACACCCCCTCCTCCACCACCCCCCCTCCCCCTCCCCCTCCTTCTACATCATCATCAAGCACATCGTCCTCTTTTGCACCTTGTCAAGCCGTGTCCCTTGCATGTTGACCGCTGGCAACGGTTCCTGAAAAGTAGACATCACACAAAGGGAGAATGTCCCACCCCGTAGCGAAGTCCGCGTCCCCTGGATAGCGTTTGAGGTGGTTCAGCCACACCTCGGAGCGAGCTTGAGGAGAATCGGTGTCACGGTCCCAACCGCCCCTCGTGGAGTTCCTTAGGGCTTTGTACCTGCGCCATTTGGCCTTGATTTTTTTGCGATGATCCAAGAGTTGTTTCTGTGTGGTCATCCACTTCAGACGAAAGGCAAAGTTGACATTGAACTTGTCCAGGACGCTCTTCCACCCTGTGCTTTTCATTCACGTGCCGTCAGCGAAGACGTTGTTGTGGATGACGAGGTCGGCCAATTTCTCCATGAGGAACTTGCCCTGAGCCCTAGTTAACTGGCTGTGAGGGACCTTCTCCACTTTCACTTTCGTCCCAATGCCGGCGCCAACCATGGCTTGGTGGAGGTTTGCTCTGGCAGCTTCACCAGACATTGCAGTTTGTCGGGTCTCGTCGAGCGTGGGCTGAGAAGAGAACAGCAGGGAGGGCAAGAGTTGCATGCGCAGTTGTAGAATGGTGAGCGTGGTGGACGTGGCGGGAAGATCGACCGAGGGCCCCTCCAGCAGCTAACCGCGGTGAATTGGGTCGGGTTCCTTTTTTGCATAATTTTTGTTCAAAAACCCACTTGAAAAATCGAGCAGCCAGACTCGAGACTAGCTCATGGCTGTAGCGTCAAGGCCGATGATGGCACATGTCAGCGGATTCCCAGAATTTGGAAAGCGAATGGAAGATGTGGCAGGATTGCATGGGCTTCACTGCTTTACATGGAAAAAATCAGTCACAAACCAATTGTTGGCTTTCATTATCTAGAAGCACTTTCTTTCTTTTTGACCCAAGACCCTTGCTTCCCAACCATCATGTACAAGTCTGCCCAATGCAGACGTGTCACAAAAATGTCAATGTGGCCACCAGACGCCACGAGGAATGATCTGAGGGAACACATCTTTGTCCAAATAGCATGGAAGCTAGTTAGGCATCCGTTTAGGCAGACGGAATCCGAGTGGATAGACGCTCAATCTCCCAAATCGAGCCGTCTCAAATACACCCTTATAGTCTTGTTGGTGTCTCTGAGTGGCCCTTGCATGGCCTGCCGATTGTGCTTGCTAGTAGCGGTCCTCATCGGCCGTCATTGACCGCCTCAACCCTCGGTTTCCCTTGCCGTTCCAGCGGACATTGATTGCGAGGTGTCGCAAGCTGCGTCAGGATCACTAGCTTGCCCTCGCCTGTGCCAACTGTCTGTCTTTGGCGTTGGCCTGTGCAACCTCAGCCCACCGTTATAATCGCTGGACTTGCTAGAATTGTTGCAAGCCCTGATGGTCTCATCATCAGACTCGTCAGTCTGGTCGCCAACGTGGCCTGCCTGGCCTACCTTGTTGATGGCCTAGCTGACCTCGTCAACAGCATGGATTGCCTCGCTGGCAGCTTGGCCTGCCTCATCGACAATCTGGCCGGCCTCACTTGTCACCGCCCCAGCTTTGTCGCCCGCGCCAGCCTTGTCGTTGACCGTGGCGGCCTCATCGGCAGTAGCGCAACTGCTAACAATGTTGTTGCTACAATATGTCATACTACAACCACTGATGTAATGGGTATTGTAGTGGTCATCATTGCTGCTCCAGCTTCTATGACTGATGCGGATGTAACTGTTGTTACTACTGTTGCAACTTCTTTCGCTAACATGGGCGAGGTGGATCCTCCTAGGATGAAAGTAGCAGCTGTGACTTCGACTACCATTACCATAGTAAGTACATATTTTCTTGCAACCTAGTAAGGGGTGCATCATTGGTTCTACACCATGATAAAACTACTTAAAGCTTACATGCACTACTAATGGTGACCTGGCAACACTGCCGTGATCTGAACAGACACTCTCAGTTAGGGCAAATGCAAGAGCATTATGAGTTTGGTTATGGGAGATGCTCAAACCTCATATGATTAAATCTGGAGAGAAATGGATATGAACACGCACACAACTGCAAGAGTTGTGACAGACACCAGTTAACTTGCATGCCATAGCAGGTCGATTTCCTCTAAACGAACCCAAGCAGACATTTCTGGTTAGAACTCAATGCATGTACATTCAAGTGATGCACCGTCTGAGCCTACAGCTGCATATGCTTTGGCGGATGTCATGACAACACATGTGTCCTCGTCCAACACCAATCAGTGGAAGCAAGATGCAAACATGTGCAGATTGGGTCACAAAACGAGTGCACTCCCCAAATGCAAGACACTAGACAAATACATCATGTTACTGCATAAATTTGTACCTATTTTCACCAAGGTGGTCCTTTCATGCCTGATTCGATGTAACGAGTTGTAGCTCTAGCTCCTACTTAATGTCGTTGTCGCAGCTTGCAGAATATGGTAGTCTCATCCCGTATGAGGGATTTTCCCCCTCGTTGAAGAGTGGTAATCATCAACGACCGAGAGCGGGGAGAATCAAATACTTCGAGTCACGAGAGACCCATTCTCATTTAAAACCTCACCCCTTTCTTCTGGGAACCAAACAAGGGGTTTATGCCTCAAACCTGTGAGTTTGCACGAGTTATACCGAGAGATCTGTCAACGTCACGCTCATCCACGAATTTCATATCTTTTCAATCAATGGTACAAAATCATTTGCGTGCAAGGCATGCTAGAAACTTTTGTGTCCAATTTTGTACCCGTCGCTTGCCCTCACTCATGCTTATCCCCTCCACTTGTCCGTCTCGCCTCAACCAGCGAGGAGCGGGGGATGAGGGTGATGGTCAGGGCCACCAGCCTTGCTTGTGAGGCATGTTGGTCCCTCAGCCGCCGATCGAACCCCTAGTTCGATCGGCGGCTGGGGCTGGTCGGCGAGTGCCCGGCCGGTCATGTGACCGGTGGCCGGTGGCCAGCCACGCGCTGGCCACCAGCCAGCCCTCGCTCGTCGCGAGGGCGGGGAGGGCTGAATCGGCCCTCCCGCTACATCCCTCCCCACTTATCATGAACCATCTTGGTTCATGAAAAACACATAGGAGTGTTGGTTAGTGAAGTTTCAATGCTGTGAAAGAAAAATTGATCATCTCCAATCACCAGCTAAGACATGAGCATGTGCAAGGCACTTGGACCTACGTTGGAACTTGTCTGTAAGCATGGCTACCGACCTTCCCCCTTCAAGCTTGAGCATCCTTGTAACAACCATATTGGGCGTCCCCAACCTCCTGTGGCCCATGTCCATGAATGCCGCACTGCGGGAATGTTGTTCACTTTTTTTCCAAGTTTAGGTGGTACCACCTGACACGCGTCGATCTATGCGAGCTGCAAGCTCGCTCCAGTTCCCATTGACCACCCCTGTGGGCAACTAAGAATCGGGCTCCTATGGGTCATGCTCATGTCCACGACCTGACCCAATGAACGAGGTATTCCTCAACAGCTCGCGGCCGGAGCGTATGCTCTCAGCGTTGGAGTAGAAAAAGAACCTTGTATTCGCCGTCGACAGCAAGATTTGCTGGTGGTGGCTGGACCGTTCCCTTCACAGTGTATGGAGCCGTCAATCCCACATGAAACACGTCATGTATCTTTGTAATCGATGGAAGCAGCACTCCACATACCAGTTGCTTGATGTGTGCAACGATGGGATACGGCCCCATCCCCTTTGGTAAACGTTTTTGCGCCCCTGGCAAATTCAGCCAAAGATTCTTAGTGCTAAGTAGCACTTTGTCAGTGACGTGAAACGTGACCTCAAGGCGAATTCTATCCGTAAATGCCTTTTGTCGTTGCCGAGCAGCTTGAAGATGACCCTTTGCTTCCTGTAGTAAGGAGTCTATGCACTCGGCAGAGGCTTAAGCAAAAGAAACTTGTCCTCCTGTACTTCCACTCATCACCAATAAAAGTGCAACAGTGGATGCCGACCAATCTTCAACACAAACGGTGTGAATTGTGTAGACTCGTTCACCAAGTTATTCACCACAAACTTTGTCGGTGCTAGGAATTCGTCCCGGTCATTTGTGGCAGGGTCCACGTACATATGAAGCATCTACTTCAGAATGTGATTCATGTGCTCTATTTGCCTATCACTTTGAGGGTGAAACATTGTCAACATTTGCGACCCGCTGCCAATATACTCCTACATCTTTTGCCAGAGATTACTAGCAAATCTTTTGTCTTGATTGAAGATAATGCGCAACGGCAAGCGGTGGTGCTTTGTGATACCCTCAAAGAAGAGATGAGCAGTCTCTTTTGCGTTCACATCAGTGGTTGTGGTGATGAAGTGTGTCATCTTAATCAGAAGATCCACAACCACTAGTATTGCATTCTGGCCACGGGCCGTGTCTGGAAGACCAATGATGAAGTCCACACTAACGCACTATCATGGAGTCCTAGGAATGGAAATGTTGGAAGAGTCCCACGGCCTTTTTGTTTATAGCCTTATCTCAAGACATTGATTTCATGTCATGCAAAGCTTATGGACATAGACACTCCATCCTAGCCACCACTAGCGGTCCGAGAGTGCCTGACTCGTCTTTCGAGGTCCCACGTGACCTGCGATTGGCGGGTGGTGGAACCGGGAGATGATCTTTGCTCGAGGGTCTCTCGAGTCCGGCACAACAACTTGTTCTCAGCCCAGTTTTTATAGGCTGTCGGCTTTGTAGATCGGCGACATTGATGTATACTGGCTGATATTTCCACGTGAACAAGAATTGGCTAAGGTATTTGCTCCAACGCGCCTATCCTATTGACAATTTGGTTGCATTTGGAAAAACACCAAAGGGTTATGGCCGGTCACTTGATGTCTGTTGAACTACATCATTATGTTACTTCTTCTCTTCCGAGTGAACAGGCTTGATGACAGCAAGCCAAGTTTGTGATGAACATGGAATCCATACAGCAGACGTCGTAACTCCCATTATTCACCTTCTTGAGTCCACATCTTGTGGGTATGTGTAAATTTGGGTAGCACCTCCCAGCGTTTAAATTTGAATGGGGCAAAATCGTTGAGCAAAGGTTCAACAAACGTGATTGAACTCATCGCTTTGAGGGCATTTACTTCAATGAATGCATCACACAACTCTTCCATAGTGGTTGGTGTCGCCACCACTAGGCATGTACGATCACACATCTAGTCTAGGGATGCAAGGCTTAGTGGGCAATGCTGGTCAGGATGTGTAGAATGAGACTCAGCAAGAGGAGAGAAAACAACAAAGCAATTTGAACTTGTCAAGAACTTAAATGGTTTAACATCCTCATCTGAAAACATGAACCAACACCCGTGATCTAGTTTTTCCCCTGAGTGGTCCCTTCTAACGTCACTTAGGGATGGGGAAAACCCGTCCCACGGCTCTGTCCGTTGCCACAGCCGGGTCCATTGCCGCGATCGTGACGTTGTCCACGACCCTGTCCGTGGCAACCTGCTGCACCATCTCCACAAGGTGCCATAGATGCGACCCAATCCGCGGCCTCTTACCCACCACCAATAGCCTTAGGGAAATGGCCCCTAAAGTGGCCAGGCTACATGCAGTTGTCGCATAGCCCATCGCGGAAGGCTGTTTTGTGACACTCACGCTCCGCCTGTAGCTTATCATTATCACGATTGCGCTTGTTGTTGGGGACCTTGTACTTAGTAGCCATGTTGGCTAGGGGGTTTGCAGGTTGCTTGTCCCTGGTCTTTCCTTGTTGTCCGGTTGACCCACTAGCCCTTGTAGTGTCCGTGCCTATGACATGACCTTGCTATACACGATCGTTTGGCTGTGCATCGCAGTAAAACTTGGGGTTCACCGAATACACTTCACACATGTAGTCGCACAATGCCCTCTAGCTTGCCCAAGCTTGGTCGATTACCGTCATGGTGGTCTTGTCCTTTACCATCTTGTTGGCTAGACCATCATGCAAGTCATCAAACAGCATGCACTCCGGGTTCTTGAAGCTTTAAGTCCCATCGCCCTCGGTGAAGCTTTGAGTCCCATCGCCCTAGATGAAGCTTTCGGCTTCCTCCATGAGTGACGTGAAATCGCTCAAGTAGGCTTCAAGCGAGCTTCCTAGCTACTTGAAGTTCTTGTTCTCATGGAACGCGTGTTGTGCTTCCTCAAGCTGGGTGTACTTCTTACGCATGACCACGTAGAAGGCCTCCCACTCAAGGTGTGGGTCCTTCGTGGCCCACTCCTTGACCACATAATCAAAGAGCCTGTCCTCATGTTGCGTCGTGGCGAGGTCGTCCCACTGACCGAGTGGTGCCTTGTGGACACACAAGTTGTGCTCCATACAATGCATCCAGGTAGTGAACTTCACGCCCTTCCCAAATATCTCCACACTGTGGAGGAAGGGCGTGTTCATGACTAGCCCCAAAGTCGTCGAGGTAGGGAAATTGTCTCTACCACCGGCGGTGGTTTCAACACCTGCGGACCATTGCAATTGCTATTGCATATGCACGTGTGTCAGTCTCTGCAACTCCATGTCGAGGTTGGCGTATCGGCGGCTTGCCTCATGAGCGGCCATAAGCTGCAGGTGGCAATCACGGTCCAGGTCTGTGATGCTCTGCACTACGTGGGCTAACAGGTTGGCAAGCGCAAACTTCAACTTTCATGTCATTAGAGCATCGACGATAGCCTCGGGGGTCTTGTGTTGTCAGTATGTAGGGCACGGTTTGCGTACATGCCTCCAAGGAGTCCCATCTTCCGGAGGTTGCTATCGTCATCAACGATGCTCGAGTGGGTACTTTCCTAACCCATCGCGGCCACATTGTAGGAAGGGGGTCCGTCCCCACTCAGTCGTGTGGTGCTGCACCTCCACCGTCGGTGGTGATCTTGATTCGGCTCACTGCCTTGGCAGCCAACTTAGCAAGCCTTTGGTGGACATTGTGAATTGCCTTCACGGCAATGTCATCTGGCTCGTTTTTGCGGGAACTTCTCACGTGGCTATCTTGACGCCTTTGCTGCTCTCGGTAACCTGGCTGCTATCGGTAGCTTCTGGCAATGTGGCGAGCATCTTGCCCTTCTCGAGATATCGGCTCGATTTTGCCGCATGACGATGGCGATGATTACAACCCTTGACGCCTTCGTCATCATCAGCGTCGTGCTCCTTGTTGGAGTCCACACCCGGATGGTCCTCATTGAGCGCGTTGATTGTCATGTGGGGGTCGCCCACATACATGTCGACGTGCTTGTCGAGCTATTTCTTAGCTTCCTTACGCTTCTCGGTGTTACTGAGATGGGTTTTGGTTGCCTTTGGCACTACTATTGTCTTTGGTTTGGCAACCGTGCTCACGATGGCGGCTCCCAAGACTTGGAGTCCGTCGAGGGCGTATGGTGAGGCCGTCACCACCTTGCCCTTGTTGGTCTTAGATGGTCAGGCGCTTGCCATCCCGTCACCCATGCAACTAGCATGTGAAAACCGTTATGAGGATCACCCCACAACTTTGAAGTGTCACCTCCCGACGTCTCCTTGCCCTCACGATGAGTGAGGCAAACATAAAACTAACTTCTATTCTCCGAGGCCGCCACAATCGACAAAACCACTTGGTAGAAAAACACTATTTTTCTAGGCTGCCATAGTCGGTACAATGAAGTGGATTTTGAAACTGGTCGTCCTAAGCCGTGACTCACGGCACTTCGTAGCGACTAGACTCTAGGAAAACAGAAAAATACAATTCAAGGGAATGACAAGGAGCCTGAGTGCTGCTCACAAAAACAAGGGGAAACATGGGAGAGAAGTTCCAACTATTCCTAGAGACTAATTCACTCCATCTTTCCTTCTTCTTTTATCATTGTCTTCCTAGACCTCCTCCTCACGTTCTTTGACACTTCTTACGTCTCTTGGTGGCATCTCCCTTAAGCAGGCGTCGTTGGACAAGACGTAAAAACTCTTCAAGGTCTCAGCTCCCTCCTTTGTGGCGTGCTCTCATGCCGTGAGAGTCCATAATCTTGGGAAATTTGTCTCAATTTTTTTATGAAGGAAGGAGGAAGGAGTCTTGAAAGGACGAAAAAACTTGGTGGTTTGGGGGTGGACACTCCCCACCCCGTCCCACGGAAAATCATCTAGCCCCCCAAGGATAAGAGGAAGCCCAAAGGAATGAGCGAGGAAAAGAAGAGCTCCTCAAGAGCTTTATGACACACTTTACAACGGCTGAAACGGATAACTGTAGATGATGTACCACCTTATGGCATTTCTGCCACTATTGTAGCTGCTCGCGGCGTTTTATATCAGGCGCACTGGAACCGTCACACTGTTAGTTGCGAGGGCCGTTTGTCTCTTAGAACCACTGCAACGAGTCGTAGCCTTAGCTCCTACTCAATGTTGTCGTTAGAGTTTGTTAAGTATGGCGATCTCAGTCATCGTGAGGGATTTCCCCCCTCGCAGTGCGGAGAAACAATCGTCATCAATGACCCTGAACAGGGAGACTCCAATATGTCGAGTCTTGAGAGGCCCATTTCCATCTTAAACCTCACCCCCTTGTTATCGGGCCCGAACAAGTGGCTTATACCTTGAACTTGTGAGTTCGCAAGAGTTTCATCCAGAAATCTGTCGAAGTCACGCTAATTCACGACTTTGATACTTTGTTTATGTGACAGTGCAAAATCGTCACGTGTGAGGCACGTTAGACGACTTCACACCCATATTCACGCAGGTCGCTCGTCCTCTCTCTTGCTTACCCCCTCCCCTTGTACATCTTGCCTCAACCCGCGAGGAGGGGGGGACGAGGGCGAGAGTGCGGGCCCATCAGACTTGCTCGCGAGGCCTGGTGGCCCCTAGGACGGCGATCGAGCTTCAAGCACGGTCGACGGCTAGGGCTGGCGGGCGGGTGGCCGGCCAGTGACCTGACTGGCGGCCGGCCACCCAGCTGGCCGGTTTCCAGTTAGCCGGTGGCCGGAGCATGGCTGGCCACCTGCCAGCCCTTTCTCACGAGGTCTGGCCGCCGGCCAGCCCTCACTCGTTGCGAGGATGGAGAGGGCCGAACCGGCCCTCCCCCTACATTCGACCACCTAGGGACGAATTATGGACCGTTCTAGAGTATATGTGAAGTGCATAAAGGTTAAGTACACCTGAATTTGACTAAAGCGTGGTTGAATCCTCGCCGTGGCTGTTCTTTCCATTAGAGCATTCGGGTGACCACGTTGCCTCGCTCTACGTCAAGCAAACAAATTCACGGTCCATGGTGCTTGGACTGAAATGACGTCCAAGCGCTGCTTGCGCTAGCAAGCAGCGTGTCCCTTGAGGTGCTCGCGCGCACGGCTGGTAGTCGTGTACTGAGCCTAGAGCTTGCGAGAGGAATAATCAAGCCAACTGCAAGACGTTTTTTGCCATTAGTTGAACCCGGGAACCAAGCAATTTCGTACCGCTGCGGAATAACACGTAAGGAGTATCTTACAGTCGTGCAGATGTATCATTACTAATTGTGTTGTAATTTTAGGCGATAATACTGTAGCAGAATGCTTTGACACATATGCTAATGGCACTGAATAACAAATGACGCAAATGCCACCTCTCCGATGATAGTCGGGGGGGGGGGTATGTCTTGGGCTACCCTTTATGCAGATGTAGCTCTCCGTGTTACTTCCAAAGGCACTTGAACACTGAGAAGGGATAGATTGGCCAGATATCCTTATTTCATCCTCTTTCTTCATGCAAGGGGATGTACCATCAGAAGTGTTGTGATTTGTGATGTTCTTGTACAGTCTACTGTGACCACTCGGCCATGTCCATACTCGTGCAGATCCCTGAGGCGGGCCCTGGTGACACCGGTGCGACGACTGGCGGCGGACTACCAGCTTGGAGCTAGTTGACTACTACTCCAAAGCCCCGGACAATGCCGAGACTTCCTGCTATTTTTTCTGCAGTTTGCAGGAGTTTTTTCGGCGGACTGGCCATGAGCCCAATTTGCATGTTTTTGCATTTTGTGTCCATCGTCTGATGATGGATGCATGCATGTGACCAGTCGTAGCGTCCGTCTTGTGATCTTGCACATCCAGGTTCAGACGGCGTAGCATTCTGGCATGTGTGCGCTGAGTAATGGCAAAAACAGTGGTTTTGGGCCGGTTTTAGGACATCTCTTGGACCGCCGCGTGCGACACCCGATGTGCGCCGTGGCAGGTATTTATGCCAGGGACCTGTCATTTGTCATTTCTCTCTGCAAATGCTATTGAAGCATTCACACACTATGCCTTGTGTCCCCTAGCCAAACTCTTGCCGTTGCGTGCACGACTTGTGACTGTCGTCACCGTCTGATCAGACACTGACGCCTGGTCAATGGGAGTGTTGCTAGGAAGCTTCCTTGCATCTTCTCATGGTATCAGAGAAATGAGACAGTTCTCACTAAGCTGCGCAGCAGAGACGAAGTAGAGCAGCAACAGTGAGAGTCACCGCTGCAACAGATCCACTAGGGCCTTTTGAAGATAGCCCGTTGCCGTCGACCCAGCCTACACCCATCAAATTGAGACCGTAGCAGCGGCGTTGCCACCGTTACAGTAGTAGCATAGCAGCAAAGCAGCAGCAACAGCTGCGGTAGTAGCAGCGTTGTAGCAGCAGCTACAACAACGTGTGGCGGCTGTAGCAAGTGCAGCCGTTGTCCGCAGCCGCAACGGCTGCCGCGGCAACAGCAATGCAGCGGCAGTATCTGCGGCAGTAGCAGAGTAACAGCAGCACAACAACAGCACAACAACAGCAGCGGCAACCGCACCGGTAGCAGCAGAGCAGTTGCAACTACAGGAAGAGCATCGCAACAACGACAGCAGCAGCAGCGCATAGCGGCAACAACAAGTAGCAGCCGCAGCGCGCAACGGTAGTAGCAGCATTGTGCACCCACTACTGCCACTACTGCGCACGCAGCCATGCAGTTGCTATTGCAGCTAAAAACACAGCTGCACTAGCAGCTGAGCGGAAGCTGCTGCATCTGACAACACAACTGCAGCAGCAGCTGAGCGGAAGCTGCTACGCAACTTCCGCGCAGCTTCCGCGCATCCACTGCGGAGCGGCTGTACGCTTGCGCAGAGGCGCGAGAGAAAAACAACCCAAAAAAAGGAAGGAGGGGGAGTCGAGTTGACGTCGTCAGGTCGTGCTGATGTCAGCAACCACCTGCTGACGTCAGCACCATACTTAGCCAAATTTTTGGCCGGACACTCAAAAGTTGCCAGTGTCTCAACTCCTCGAGAAACGTTGATGCTTTCAAAATCCGACAAACCTGAACTGTTGACCCATACTGAGAGGCGACATGAACTCGTCTGACAACAAGGGGGAGGGGACAGGTGATCCCTCCTCCTCTTCTTGTGGGGTCCTGAGCCCACGCTCGCAGGCCATTTAGGACCTGCGGAGCCAGCAGGATGAGATGCATCGCCTATAGAGGGAGTAGACTGAGGCCATCCGCACGTTGACTGAGCTTCTACGTGCCCAGTCCACGGTCCCACAGCAGGTTTCCGAGGGAGTTGCCGACGTCGCGGTCTCTACACATCAGTCGGCTGAGGCACCCGTGACAGGAGCTAGACCTGACCCACCACCTCCTGACCTCCTGGATGATGATCCATTCATGCAATGCATCACAAGCGACTCCCCGGATCATGAGTTTCGAGTTCTTCAGGAGCGCCTCTGTCAGCTGCAGATGGGTACCAAATGTCCTCGGTTTCCTCCGATACGATCATCACCAAACTATCCCGGTGACTATCCCCTTCCAGGAGTCTTCCCCATCCCGCATCCTCCTCGGCCTGCGCTTGCTCTCCCCACGAAGCGGCAACCCAAGGACTTAGAGGCACCATCTCCACGGTACATCAGTGAGGACGGCTTCGATTACTGGGAGATCCTCTTTCAGGTTTGGGCTACTTCAGAGGGAGTGTGGCCCTACTACCACAGCCCATATCAGGCTACAGACCAGGCATAGGTGTTGACAACGGCCAGGGCGATGCGCGGAATCCTCTCTGCCATGCCACGCGAGACCGTCGTCGACTTCCGCCCCTTCCTTGGCGAGGCCGGCACAGGCACCGGCGCCGATCCACGCGGATGTTGGGATCTGGCCTAATCCCTGCTGGCCGTAAAGACGCACGCCACTCGTGCAGCACACATTCGTGCCTTCCACTCTCTCCGTCAGGGGCTTGTAGAGCCTGCAACCGATTACTGGCGATGCGCCATGCGCATCTTCATGCGCATTGGGACTTCAGGATGCACAAAGTTGTGGGTGCTCCGTACGATGATGCTCGGAGTTCGCCTTGAGTACACTGACATCTTTACGCAGTACTGTGACGCTGTCCTTGAGCCCTTTTCAGCCACTCTGCAGCTTCTCCCTTGGGCGCATCAGCTCTTCCTCCAGGTGACTTTAGCCCGCGAGGCAGCCGTGGCCCATGAGGAGACTCCTCTTGCTGCAACAGTCGTCGCATCACCACCATCTTCCCTCCTGCAATCTCCTTCTTCATCCTCCATCACGTCCTCATCTTCCTCCTCCTCTTCGGTCCCGCCCACACTCACTCAGACCAAGGGTGTTGCAGGAGCAGCTCAGGGGAAGAAGAGGGAGGGGAAGCGTGGATTAGGTGAGCAGTAGTCACAGCAGCAGCCGTCATCCAGTGGTAGCAGTGGATGTTTTGTTCACTACTACAACTGTGGAGGCGCCCATCGCTACACCGAGTGCCAGCAGCCGCTCGACTGGGCGCCGATTACTCGTGGGCTCCAGGCTGCACACACCCTCCATTCCACGCTCACCACGTCATCCTCGCCATCCTCCGGACAAGTGGCGGCCACGACTGCAGCTGTTCCTGTTTCCTCAGCGGCGAGTAGCAGTGATCCGGACCCACGCGGCCGCACCATCGCTGAGCTCCAACACCTTCTAGCGCTCCACTTTTAGGGAGGTGCGAGTGTGTTGTCATCGTCGGGTGGTCCACAGACTATCTGTCTGTCCATTCCTGTGGGTCGTGACAACGCGTGTGGGGGAGTACAGTCAGCATGTGATGATGATGGGCCTGACTACACCGATTGGGTTCACGAGTCTCATCTTGTGCCCTGCGTCATTCCTCCCCACTGACGGCTCATCATCCCTATGATGCCAAGTGTTCCATTGCCCATTGTACAGTGACATCCACCAGTCGTGACTCCGGTGGCACTTGGATCATCGATTCTGGTGCCACTCATCACATGGCGTGTCGTCGTAGTGATTTTGTTGTTCTTGGCCCTGTCACGTCTCTCCGTTCCGTCCGTACAGGCTCTGGTCAGCCCTTGCCAGTCCATGGTGTTGGGGTTGTATGTTTTGACCGTCTGTCTAGCCCATTGTACCTTTCTAACGTGTTGTTTGTGCCTGATCTTGAGCTCAACCTCCTTTCTGTGCGTGCCTGCACACTGATGTGTCTCTCTGTGGAGCATACCGGAGACTAAGCGACTGTGACTGCTACTGACACTCGCAACGTTGTCCTTTGTGCCTGTGTCGTTGATGATCTATATCCCGTCTCTCGGACCTCCTCCCTTTGCCCTCCTTCCTCCTCCGGTTGGGTCTTTGTCACTGGTCATCTGTCTCCGGAACACTATCGGTTGCTTCATCGCCGTCTGTATCACGTGGGCTCCGATATTGTGTCAAAGCTCATTCGGACACAGCCAGCTTTTGGTCTTCACGCGGCTTCTTTTGAGAACCCACCCAAGACTGACTGTCTCTTTTGCGCTCAAGGGAAGATGCACTGATGCACCTACCCTGACTCTCGTTCCCGAGCTCTTCGGCCTCTCGAGTTAATTCATTCAGACCTTCGCGGTCCTCTTCCGGTCGAGTCCCTCTCTGGTCGGGGGCAGTATGCTCTGACTGTGACTAACTACTTTACCCGAATGTAGTGGGTCTATAGCCTATGTCAAAAGAGCGACGCCGCCCTTGCGGTTCAACTCTGGCTAGTGATGGCTGAGCGTCAATCCCGTCACACGCTACATACTTTCCGATCGGATTGCGGCGGTGAGTTCCTTGGCGAGATGGACGAGTTCTTTGCTGAGCATGGGATTCTACACCAGGTCTCACTCCTGCTACCCCTTAGGAAAACGGTGTTTCCGAACGCTGGAAACGCACCATGGAGGATGCGGTTCACGCTATACGGTCCGAGTGCAGTCTCTCTGAGTCCTTTGTCTTAGTGGGCTTTGCCTACATGACTTGGGTCTGGAACCGCCTCCCGCACTGTCCGCTTCCGGACCATATTATACCGTATGAGCTTTGGTTTGGACGCCGTGCTGACCTTCGTCTCGCTCGTGTATGGGGACCCCTGGCCTTCGTGTGGTACACCGAGGACCAGCAGGGGTCAAAGGTCTCACCTCGGGGCCGCTTGTGTGCCTTCATTGGCATATCCCCGCGGTCGAAGGCCTGGCGCTTCTGGGACCCTACTCGTCGTCGCGTCATTGAGTCACGCGACACGCTCTTTTTCCAGTCTCTCTCACCTACCGTGACCTGACTTCGATCACGGCACTCCCTGCCACACATGTTCCTACCTGTGAGGGTTCTCGGCGGATGGGGGGGACTTCTACGGTAGCAAGCACCTCTCACCAGACTGATGTGTCCGTTCGAGCCCCCCTCACCTCTCGGTCTCCGGCCCTTGATGACTCAGCGATCATCACCATCGGTCCAGAGACCTCCCCCGTACAACCCGTTTCACGTCCCATAGATGCCCTTACTTCTGTTCCCGCGCCAGTACATGCGTCTGCTGGCAATCCTGTTTCTGTGTCTGGTCCAGTCTTGCCTACTCCCGTATCTGCTCCTACTGGCACTCCTGCCTATGTGTCAGGTCTTGTCTTGCCTGCTCCTGTTGTCACACCCTGCCCCGGGTCCCCCACACACGCATCTCCTCGCACGGCATCACCTGCCTTGTCTCAGTCCCCACCAGCTATGGTTGTGCCTGTCACTGAGCCTGGGGTGCGCCCCTCAAGCTCTAGTTACTCCCGCAAGCCCGGTGGCCGTCTTCGACCACTCGATTCCGGAGCTAAGCAAGCGTCTGGCCCCGCACCCAGGCGCCCCTCTCGCAGCATTGCAACTGGTGACCCCGGCACAAAGGCCCCGGGCCTGAGTGTCTGCACTGAGCTCACAGAGGTACATCCAGCGTGCCTCGTAGGGCACGATCTCGTCACTTGCGAGTTCCATATCACTTGTGATGTAGCAGCTGATCTTCTGGTGGTCAGGCCTAGCACTAAGGCGTGTGCCCTTGCTACGCAGAGCTCTCCCTCTATGGTGTCCGGCCCGGGCACCCTGAGGGAAGCTCTCTCATCACTGGATACTGACGCTTGGCGCGCTGCCTACGAGGATGAGCTTCGTGCTATCCGATAGCACAGAGTCTACGAGCTTGTCGACCTTCCGCCTGGGAGGAAGGCTATTCAGGTGAAGTGGGTCTTTCGCAAGAAAGTGAAGCCGGATGGCTCAGTGGAACGCTACAAGGCCCGCTTGGTCGTCAAGGGGTACTCTCAGATTGAGGGCGTCAATTACACTGACACCTTTGCCCTTGTCGGCCGCA
This sequence comes from Penium margaritaceum, assembly GCA_023375785.1. NCBI lineage: Eukaryota > Viridiplantae > Streptophyta > Zygnematophyceae > Desmidiales > Peniaceae > Penium > Penium margaritaceum. Next base: position 238,538 of record SZWC01001121.1, read on the forward strand.
TGACCTTTGCTCGAGCTCTGTTCGGTGCAGTGGCTCAGCATGACTGGGGACTGCACCAAATGGATGCGAACAATGCGTTCCTCCATGGCTCTCTGGATGAGGAGATTTACGTGGCTCAGCCACCAGGCTTTGAGGACGGTGAGAAGGTCGTGCGTTTGCGCAAGTCCTTGTACGGCCTCAAGTAGTCTACGCTGTGTTGGAACCGGGAGATCACCGACACTTTGACTCATGCGGGATATGTACAGAGCGAAGCACGTCCCTCTCTCTTCATCCTACTGACACCCGAGCGGTTCTCCGCCATCCAGGTCTATATCGATGACCTTCTGATCGCGTCTACATCCCTGGAGGCCGTGAAGGAGGCCAAGGCTGTCCTTCAGACTGCCTACAGGATGAAGGACCTCGGTCCTGCATCGGTGTTTCTTGGTATGGAGATCGTGCGAGATAGTAGGCGTCGGACACTGTTGCTACATCAAACCCGATACGCACGAGTCATGGGGGAGCGTTTCAGCGACCTCCTTGGTGCAGTGCCCACCGCTTGCACACCTCTTACACCTGATGGGCAAGATGCCTTGAAGGTGGATGATCACACACAGCTGGGGGAGACAGTAGACGTGACCTTGTACCTCCGTCTCATCGGATCTCTGATGTCCATGGCCACTACCACACATCCTGACATCGCTTTTGCGGTCAACATCCTCGCTTAGTTCTCGCATGCTCCACGTGCCAGAGCCCTTCACGCTGCTGTGCGAGTGGTGGGGTAAGTGGTCTCCACGCCGTACCTCGGACTCTGTTTTCGTTGGCAGTGTTTGATGGTCCTCGATGGCTACACTGATAGCGACTGGGCACAAAGCCCAGATGGACGCAGCCGTACTTAATACGTGTTCATGCTCGGCGGTACCGCTCTGTCTTGGCGTAGCGGGAAGCAGGGCTGCATAGCACGTAGCTCATCGGAGGCGGAGTACGTTGCTTTGGACGCAGGGGCTACTGAGGCGGTATGGCTGCTGCGCCTGTTTCTTGAGCCAGGTCAGTTGGTACCTGCCATTGTGCTTCCGTGCGACAACCATAGTCCTCTCGCCATTGCAGAGAACTCCGGTGTCTTTCACGCTTGCACGAAGCACATTCCGGTTGAGCATCACTTTGTGCGTGATCTGGTGGAGCGACACGTGATCTCCGTCATGTGGGTTGGCACTGACATGCAGCGTGCTGATTTTTGACAAAGGCACCAGCTCGCGGAAAGTTCCTGGTGGCAATTCGTTCTCTTGGGCTTCGCCCCATGCTTGAGAGTGGTTGAGTGTGGGATGTGTGTCCGTGTTCCATCTGTTTTACACACACTAGTGTGCTTGTCCCAGTGCTGCACATGTATGGACATGCGTACCATCGAGTCATGGGGGAGTGTTTTGATTTGTGATGTTCTTGTGCAGTCCACCGTGACCACTCGGCTGTGTCCATAGTTGTGCAGATCCCTGAGGCGGGCCCTGGTGACACCGGTGCGACCACTGGCGGCGGACTACCAGCTTGGAGCTGGCCGACTACTGTTCCAGAGCCCCGGACACTGCCGGGACTTCCTTCTGTTTCTTCTACAGCTTGTAGGAGTTTTTTCGGCGGATTGGCCATGAGCCTGTTTTGCATGCTTTTGCATTTTGTGTCCACCGTGTGATGTTGGATGCATGCATGTGATCAGTCGCAGCGTCCGTCTTGTGATCTTGTACATCTAGGTTCAGACGGCGTGGCATTATGGCATGTGTGCGCAGAGTTATGGCCAAAACAGTGGTTTTGGGCCGGTTTGAGGACAACTCATGGACCGCCGCTTGCGACACCCGCTGTGCGCCGCGGCAGGTGTTTATGCCAGGGACCTGTCATTTGTCATTTCTCTCTGCAAATGCTATTGAAGCATTCAGGCACTTTGCCTTGTGTGCCCTTAGCCAAACTCTTGCCGTTGCATGCACGACTTGTGATTGTCGTCACTGAATTAGGCACTGACGCCTAGTCAACGGGAGTGTTGCTAAGAAGCTTCCTTGCATCTTCTGAGGAAGTGCACTAAATCTTGAACCTATCTACTCTCAACCCATCGAAAGCTCAAACCGGACTAATCTATTCGAAGCTGTAAGCCAAATTGAACGATGCGGTGGTCATTCTGACGCCCTGGCGATTCCGGCCGTCCATGTTTTTTTCACCGTAGAACTTTTTGTTTATGGTTTGTTGGTGGCACTCGAAGTGAGATGTTTATTTTAAGTTTCGTGTTTAGTTGTATCGTATTAGATGGTTCTTATTATAGGAAATCAATGCTCCTCGATAGCTCGTCGTTAGGGAGGCATACGAGGTAAGACTTTTACTTTAGGTCGGAGCTTGGCGTTGATGCGATTTGCCGGCGGAGAAATCATAGGGTCATCGCGGACTATCACATTTATGATATGGAGCTTATTGAAGTAGGTGCTCTCCATGCCCGGATGTCCAGATTGTCGCTGTGTTTGTTGGCGACTGGTCAGGTCATCGCTGTAGACAAGTTTGCCCGTTGAGAAAACTAACAGTTGGCGCGTTCATCTCCCAGATTTGTCAAATTACTGCAGCTTTGCAGTTCCAACATTTTTTGCGCGTCATCCATGACGGAGACCTGGACAGAACCATCACGAACCCGCAAGGGTCCCCCTGCATCGACTAGACGATTGCGACAGAGCCACGCCAGCCCGCAACGCTGGCAATGTGGCGCCGCCGGCAATGGAGATGGAGCCCGCCAAACCCAGGTCGAAGACTCGAGGGAGTTCGCCCACCCATAACGCGCCATCAGACCCCGATAGAGGCGGGTGTGCGGCCAGTGTTTTGCGATAGCAGTTATCTCCGACAAGCCGCAGGCTGTTGTCCTGACAGCTGGATGATCGCCGTCTTTTCTCGTGTCGCCGGAATGACTTCAACCTGGTGNCTTGCGTCAGTACCCCGTATGCAGCACGTTTCGACCGATTATTGAATCAAACTCCGCAAGAAATCCCGCCTCCAGACCCATGAAAGGGTCGATAGGAGGTTCATCCTAAAACTTATTTGAGAAGGACGACAACGGCGAGTCGCATCCGAAACCCATGAAAGTGCTGCTTAGCAGGGGCGAAGACGGACCGGTGAAGAAAAGAGCTATCCGGCAAACCATACCATCCCTTTATCTTGCGACAAAAACAATGACATACCGGAACAAAGACAACTCTTACAAAGTACCCGCTGGGCTTTGAACCATTGCTGCATTTGCGTTGGAAAAAAAAGAACAACGCAGACCACCACACTCTTATCTATCGTAAAAAACTTAATTAAATAACAAAAAAAAGTATTTAGGATATGCACACGCCACAAAAATTTCACAAAAGAACGATTTCCAACTGCATTTCTCTTCTTCCTACATAGTTGAGAAGATGCCATCCCTTAAGCTATGGATTTGAAGAAACCTCTGAATTTAGTGTGAAGACAAAGCGTTCATTGTAATCTCATCCAATGATATGAAACATCGAATTTCAAAACGTGTTGATTGAAATCAAGTAAAGTAAATAAAATTTTGATAAATAAAGCATCAATCTAAACACATTATATTTTAAGTGAATGAATCCATAAACAACACCAAAAACAAAGCTAGTTCAAATTCAGAATAAAATTTTGTTTAAAGAATTAACGGAGCTTCAAAATGTTTAAAAAACATCCCACGAGAAATAATGCATCTAGGCTATGTGAAGGTACAATCACCTCCCCAAAATGAAGGATATTTACAAGATACATGTATTAAAAAACTAGATAACGTGATAATTTTCCGTTCAATCCGTTAATCCATGTGCTGATTGATGAATTAATCATTTTTCAAAAGATATGCAACAAATCCATCATTATGTCGTTACCAAATGATGTTACAAAACAGAAATCGCCAAGAAATGCTACCATCATGTGTAGCATGTCTATTCAATAATTTCTTGAATTAATATTCATCTAATATTACACACAATATATGAAACTACAATGCTTTACAATGTAAAAGATCACCATTGCAAAGGAAAAAAGACCATACACAAGCATGAAGTTATTCTTTTACTTTCATAGTTTGTTATTTTATGGACATAAAATCAAACCATTAATCAAAGTAAGATAATTTAAGGAAGTTTTTTTTTTCACAAAACACATTCTCCCAAGTTTGAATCATTATCTCCAAACAATCAACCTCACCCTCTAAAACAAAACGAGCTAACCTAACATATGTACAGTGCTTGGTTACATTGGAGGCACGTCTATAATGAAGCATATCCTAGGAATCCATTAAAAAATGATCAAATGGAAAACTCAAGTTTAAAAGGAATAAAGCCCACGAATCCAACAACAATACTTCATGATAATGATTTGAAGGGGTTTATCTCAATCACACTACATTGCTCGTATCTAAGCAATTTGTGTGCAAACTAATAACACTCATGTATACACTCATACACTGACTAATGACATGGCAATGTGTGTACATACATGGCATGATAAAATCAATCCTTTTGTAATGATCGCATTTGTATCCGAAGAAAATCAGATCATAAAAAATAAATGAATGTTTTTGAACTAGTTAAACAAGTGACTTCTCTTTGGCCTCATTTGTAATCTTGTTCAAAAAGTAATTGCTGATTTGACTATGTTTACATGTATGTGCAATTGAAACCTGAGACACTGCTTAGATCTCATGAAAAAACATTTCTACACTATGGATTTATGACTTAAATTATTCAAAACAGTGTAGAATAAGATGTGATGTTTACTAGCAAGAACTAAAATTTGAAAATAGTTAATATTTTTTTCAAAGAGTTGAATTAGAATTATAAGAATAAAATTTTATTCAAACACTATAAGGTACATCTGGACATAGAAGTCACCCAAAGAATGCTAACAACCATGTTGTAATACACATCCTTGGATTGAAGATAATGTGTGTTTAATCAGTAAAGTTAAATTAAAATGTCTAAAATGAGGAGGTTTTAATGAAAAGAAAAGGAATTGTATTTATGGCTTGATATGATGGTGTGTGAAATGTGTGGAAATAAATTTATCATTTTTTGGAATAAACGAGTGCACCTTTCTGAAGAGATTCACATGAGACAAATCAATGAAAAAGGATAATACACTCTCTTGTATGTATACAAGATCATATATGCTTCATTTATGTGACAAATTTCTTACTTTTACTAAGTAAAATTATTTGGAGATATTGAAAGGTCATTGAAGAAAAGCCAGAATTTTTCACACAAAGCCTTTTGAATTTATTCCTTATGAAAAAATGACACATGATGAATGGTGAGTGAAAGAAATGATTTATAAGACTGTTTATAAATGTTTTCATTGATCTAAACATTTACATTTTTATTTTCAGGAAACATATTACCAAATCCTCTTTAATAAGATACAACCGGACATGAAAAACTCAGAAAAGCCTTAAAAAATCATTCATGCTAAATGAAAACAATCCAAAAAAGTCACAAACGAGTTTCACCAAAGTGTGTGTCCAGAAGCAAGGTGCTTAAATCATAGGCTGGGCGTTTGACCCTGAAAAGGAAGTGTGACATGGATGATTTGGTTACAATGAGGAAGCACAAGTCATCTTTTCTTTTTTGGAAAACTTATTTTTTTTAAATAAGTCTCCACATTTTATTACAAACATCCTTATTCCTAGTTTTACGTTATAGAATTGGAAATTTCCCATGAAATTTCCTTTCAAAAATATGTGTAATGGTTTCTTAAGTTCTATTTCATATCATTTAAAGAAGGAATGGTTCCGAGAAAAATCGTAATTCTATAGGCATTTGGTATGGTAGTTTTTTTTCTTGCCAATTTTAGACATGTGTTTTAACAAATACATTCGACTAATGCTCAGTAAAGATTGAATTTTGTAAGGATGTAAGTGTTCACTCATACATTATTGGCCTTTTTGTATTCAATCCATCATGATAGGATAAGATGAATTGTATGAAAAAGGTAAATGCATGAGTTTTTAATAAATTGACTGTGAATATGTACATTCTTGAAAATCACCATGCTTCATACCAAAGACCTTTAGACATGGTATGATTTGATCACGATATTAACTCCATAAAAAACAATGATATCTTCTCTTGAGGCTCATGAACTTGTAAAAGGGGTAGAGTCTCCATTCATTTTGAAAGATTTTCAAATGGAGTTCACTTCAGTGTTTCGTTGAAGGCACGTTGTAATTAATGCACAATAAAATAACTTTGAAAAATTTTCACAACCAACAATTGTTTCCATCCATCTGATTTCATATTGTTACTCATTTGTTTTACATAGAACTGAACATGTTTGTTTCTAGAAGAGGTTTTGGGTGGACATAAAGCATATACAGTGAACATGTTTGAATAGGGGTAAGTGGAAGTGTGTTGGATAGAAGTCCCCAAAGGTCTAAAATCATAAAAAGTTCACCAATAGCATTTGTAAACCACAATGCCTCCAGTTCCTTGCAAAATGTGACTTAAAGTATATGAGAGAATGCACAATCTTTGATGACTTGTTTTTACCATTTCTACGGTCGATGTAGATTTATGTTTAACATCCTATGATAAGAAAGGGAGAGGTTAGGCCAATTTGAATTCATGATAATTTGAATCTTGGGATGTTCATCGTTAAAGGCTCCTTTGTATCAAGTACAAGTTGTTGAAAAATCTTGTAAATGTATGATGATTTTAGAGTTTGGAGTGATGTTTTTCTTCTTAATTATGATATTTGTAGGCTATTCAATATTTCAATAATATAAAATGATATGAATTGAATACTAGAATTTAAATGAAGACGATGTATGAAAGATGGAAGGCATCAAAGAAGTTATTGATTGACCCGAAAGAAACTATCTTCTATGTTTACTATTGCAAAAAACATTGATATCCTTTGGAAGGGATTGATTCATTTCGTGGTTTTTGAAAAAGAATGATTTTCTTGTGGAGAGCGCTTTGTTTTATCATCTTGTATTGGCTTCATTTTATAAAGAGGGAAAATGCAATGTTTTTAATCACGAGGGCGCGAGTCCAGCTTTTCATGTGTATATTTTCACAAACTGAGTTTTATCTTCTTTTTCCTCAAAGATATGCACATAACATAATTGATGCATGTATACCTTTTTAAACTGATTTTTTTCTTAATCTTTTGAGGTATTAAAGGAATTTAGAGTGCTTCATAACATGATAAGGATACCTCTAACCATGTTTTCAGTGTCGTTCATTCTAATAAGATAGATTACTCAAGGTGTGTGAATTGATATAAAGCCTTTGGATACTTAAGTATGTACCCATTATTAAGGGTCATGGAAGATTTGTGGATGAAGGCACACTTGGAAATAAGGTTTATCACACACCTATAGTTAACATCGATACATGTAGGATACATGAATCACATTGGAATGTGTACATTGATCCCTGAGCCAACAGTTGGCTCTTCGTGTAAGTTTTGAAACGAGACATGAAGCAGTAGTAGGTGTTGTATCTATTCATGTTGAGCAACGCACGCAGCGTTGGTGACAAGAATTGGATGTAGCTTAACAGGAAGATGACCATCTTGGATAAAGTTTTTTTGAGTAACTAAAATGATGACGTTCTCTATACATTGTACAAGATCCTAGTGTTGGATGGAGCAACTGGTTCATTTCTTCATGCGAGAAGCTTTTTTAAATTTGTGGTAGCACATACCTGAGGAGAAATGAGTATGCCATGTAGTTGAAGTAGTTCAAATGTGTGAGGAGTCTTGATTTGCTTCATTGGGTAAGATATTTGACTTTATGGTTTCAAAACCAAAATTTGTGTGGACAGGTGGCTTCTTTGAAGTTAAAATCCAAGTGGGAAAACTTGTTATTGTTAGACTTATTTGAGTTGATCTTGTCTCAATGCATAGTATTTGATACGTCAAACATGCGGATCAGGTTGGAATAGTGTGGAGTTGGGGGGGAAGGAATGCAATACTCATGAGAAATCTCAAGTTGAGCCGTTGGACTTGGATTTGAGTTTGGTGGGTCTAGTGTTTGTGTTGATTATTTCACCTAGCTATTGTTGTATCTTGGAGCTTCATGCTATAGCTAAGAGATATTGTGGTGGATGAAAAAGGAGAATTGAATGCATGAGAAGTTTAACAAATTGCCATTTTTCCATACACATTATCTTCCATGATGTTTACATTCTTTTCGATTCATGGCTTAAGTGAGCCTTGTTTCAAGCATCCACCTGGTTGTCATTTAGTTTACACTTGTCATGCTCATTTTCATTATGGATTCATTCAATTGATGCTATGAATCATTGCTAAACAAATTTAAATTGTTGAGTTTTTTTTGGGTATGGGTTGTAGTCATAAGGGATATAAATGAGTAAGTTGAATGGATCACACATTCAAACATTTTTTCAGATTTTTGTTGATCTTGAAGGATTTTCAAGTTGTAGGACACGTTCTTATTATCATAAAACAAAGTCGTTTGTGGTAATCATGTTGATGAAACATCACTTGTGGAACTGAGAAAAATACTTTTCGGATGTTTGATTTGTCATCGAGTGTTTTTCTTTATGCGTAAAATGCGAAATCTTTGCTTAATCATTCCAAATCAATACACTTGCCATTTTTTTATGAATATGAAAATATACGGTGAAGCTACTTTAATGAAATGAACGTAGAAAACGGGCAATGTTTCTGTGATATTGTTGTTTAAACTGAAGTTCATACATAGTCGTGTGTACATGGACACCTTAATTTTATGACCTTTCACCATAATGCGGTTCCATGATAAAATCACAAAAACCAATTGAATTTACATTATGTTTTAAAACCTATTAATCATACATTTACTCTAAATGATGTATGGATTGTGAAAACTTTACATTTTGTGATATCAATATAGTATTGAATCCTTACCTACATTGTACACTTCTCTAGTGGCATAACGTGTAAGGTTCCAATGTGTGTCGGGTAGTTGGATACTCAATGGGTTGGTGAAATCTCAACATTCCGTTAGCTCATTTTTGTTCATGTCATGGAGGTTGTACTACTTGAGTCTGCTCCTTGCCCTTCCTCTCCCAATCAAACGTGTGTGATGGTAGGGAATTCGAGACTTTATGAAGAGAAGCGTTATGTTTAAAGTTAGTGTGTTCTAAGGGAGGTCCTCATATGTTGAAAGTAAATTCCAAACTGTCTGTGCTTCCCGAAATTACTTCAAAAGGCAATTTTCCAATAGAATCTAGGGTTTTGTGTGGGGTGTTGGGGGGGGGCACTTTGGGTCCCAACGTTGCGGGGTTCAAGTGTAGTAAACTGTTAGTGTACAACCTTGCAGCTAGTTATGTTGACAAAGAAGGAGATATTGGATGTTTGAAATCTATGTCTTAGAAGTACTTACAATAGATGAACATGAGTTTATTTGTTTCTTTTCTATAAGGTACACTCCCAACTACACTTCTATGTTAGTGGCTTCCATTACAAGTTTGGGGGGGAGGGGGTCATTGTATCGTGATCCCCGTTACAGTTGAAAGTGTTTTTGGGTGGTGTATTACAGTGTGCACGCAGGGGATCCTTCTTTTAAAAACAAGTGTATTTCAATCGCGCTGCGAACCTAGTGTTTCACAAGCCAAAAGAATTGCCCTCCCAATACACTTCTATAGACTTCTTCAAAGACTTCCTTAATACATTGGAGGGTTTTTTGGGGGGGTTAATCTTTCTTTGGTCCTTTCTTGGCGGGGTCGAAGGACACTCAAGTTTTTATGTATAATCTTATAGCTGATTATGTAGATGAATTAAGAGACACCGGATGCTTGAAATCAATCATTTAGAAGTACTTCATGTTATTGGAATCAATTCTTTTCCCCCTACTTACTAGATACACTCGTAGCTTCTCTTTCGAAATACACTCTTTCACTTTGGGAAGGAGGGGAAAGCATTTTATCCACCCCCCTAACACTCGGAAGTGTATTAGTGCGGTGTTTTAGAGAGTGTAGCTAGGGGAGCCTTTATTCTGAGACTATTCTGTGCAAAGGGAAGTACGGACCTTTCATTTAGAGAGTTCAATAAACTCCCCAATATGCTTCCCTAATGCACCAAAGGATGTTGCGGGGAGGGGGGGGAGGTGGAGATCCACTTGGGGTCATTTTGTGGGGAAGTTGAAGTACGTTGAAATGTTTGTGTATAGTGTCGCATCTGGTTACATAAACAAAGTGAGAGACATTGGATGCTTGACTTTGAATTTTACATGTACTTAATGTAGATATGAAAAAATTTGTTTGTTTCCACCCTACCAGGTACACTCTTAGCTATAGTCACATGATACCTTCGACCACTTTAGGAGAGGGGAGGCCCTTGTATTCGAACCACTCCCTCCCTCCCTAGAAATTAGAAGTGTATCTGGTGGGTGTATTAGAGAGTGTAGACTGGGGAGCCTTCTTTTTCAACCTACGGTATTTGGAGGGAGGTGAAGAAGTTGCGTTACACAAGCTTCAAAAACGTTTTTCTCACAATAAACTCTCGAATAAAGTTCCCCAACGAACTAGAGGGTATCTAGGGGGGGGGGGATCCACTAGGGGTCTTGTTGTGGTGAGGTCAACATAAAGTGAACTGCTTGTGTACAATCATGTATCTGGTTATGTAGACAAAGTAAGAGACATTAGAGGCTTTAAAAATGGCTTTCAAGTAGTTAATTTAGAAGTACACAACTTTTCTTTTATCTTGTGCATCGGATGCATTCCCAACTACACTCATACTATACACATGTGTACTTTCGAGGGGGGAGGTAGGGGTGGGTGGTCCTTGTATCACGACCCCCTCCCCTCTTTGCTGGTGAAAGTGTGCAAGGGTGGTGTATTTTATTGTATACCTTGGAGAGGCTTCTTTTCTACACTAGTGTATATTGAGGAAGGTGTTGAACCGCTATTGTAAAAGTTATAAAACATTTTTCTCCTAATACACTTCCTAATACACTTCCCCAATGTACTAGAGGGTTTTATGGGAGGGGGAAGGGGGGCGTTGTTGAGAAAATGATAACTTTAACCTTATAAGGATGTCAACGTTGTTGATCATATGCATTTAGATTAAAGGAAATGAGGGATTTAGGACCACATGTTTCATGCAAGAGGAAAACGATAGAAAAAAATGGATGTTAAAATGAAGGGACATATGTAGGCTTCTAAAGAAACATTTCAATTCATGCATATTCCTTTGGACTACAATATTGCAATTCAAAAATATGGACAAAATGTTATGATGTTCAATTTTTTGACGTGACTTGCCCTAAGTACATAGTGTTGAAAAAAGTGAATATCTTGATGTAAGCTTCTGGGAAGTCTACATAAACATGATGTACCCTGTAAAGGAAGCATTGTGTATTGAAAGAACATGATTAAGCATAACTCATATGTTAATTTAAGTTTGTTATTTGATGTGTTTTTTACTTTGTTATATGGCATAATGGTATCATGTAATCCAAATTACTTACATGTGTAGGTCTCTTTATCTTTGGCAAAAGTTAGAAATGTTATACGCTTGTGCTTGTCACCAATTGTTACAATCATCACCTTTCTACCTTTGATCATTATTTACATGTAGTATGAGGATCTCATGGATGGGCATGTACGTGATGTTCAAATAAAAGCATTTATTGCTAGATATTGCAAAGTATTTTGGTTTATTGATGCTTGTAGCTTGACCGGTAAAACAATGAGACTTCGGAGAAGGGATTCTTGAGCTTAATTGGTGTGGTAACTTATCAGTGGGATTGTAGAATTTTGTTTTTGGTAAAATTGTAGGAAAGTCTCCCTTGCTCTCTTCATTCATGCACGACTTGGAATTACTTTTCTTTACTTGCACCAAAAGAAAACTAGATGATCCAAGGAAGTGCAATTTAGATCATATGATTATGTTTCACAAACCAAGCACCTTACATGAAAAAAAAGAAGCTCTCATCCAAACATCACATTGCTTAATGTGAATAATGTTTTTGAATCATATCACCTTGTGGATATGGAGGTATAGATAATATGTATTTCATTTGGTTTGAAAAAGGAAAGGAAGAATAAGTGAGGATCATGGATGGGTTTATTGACTTGGCTATGAAACCATGCAAGATGCTGAACATGGATACATTGTTTTTGTATTTTCTTCAACAAATTCCTGTGGTGTTGTGGTACCATAAATCATGATATGAGGAATGATAAGTGTTTATGGATACATGAAAGCAAGGGAATCATATGTGGTTATTGGACGTGGATGAAGACCGTTGACACTATTGCAATGTAGAATTATCTCCTGGAAAGTGGATTAGTTGAGATACACATTTTAAATCCACGCATTTTATTGATGATATTCTTAACCCATTTCACCTATGTTACATTGGGTTGAGATTTCATATGGATAATTCTGCCATGCAAGTCATATGATAGAATCTTTCATTGAAAATGGTTTGGATTATGAATGTAGAGGAAATAGTTGAGAATAGTTCCATTTTTATTGATGGTTGGAATTTAAGATTCATGCATAGTGGTTTTTTTGTTTAGGAATTGCGTAACCATATATTAAATTAAACAAAAATGTATTTTTAAATATGATTAGTTTCACGTAGAAGTGAAAATTAACTAAATAATGGACAACTTGAAAATTTTATGTAAAGCAAAAATACGGGTTATATGTGGAAGTAAAATTTTGTGCGATTATTTTTTTAAATCTCCTGAAATTTTGTCTAGTATCACATCGTAGAACGAAGTACATGAGTAAGCATGTATGTTGTTACATTAGGCAAGTTCCATTAGATTGTGTTTCTACCCATTTGTTTTATTGGATTCCATTGAGTTTACATACTGTTCATTTAGAAGGTATCTGAGAGGATTATTGCAATAAATAGGGAACCTTTCTGTTGTAAAATAGAAAGAGAAGGTTGAAATGATAGATTTTCCACTTTCAATCAATCTAGAAAAATCTGTGCGTTTTATTTTCTTTTCTTGAGGTTGATTACTTTGTGTAGAAGTGGCGAAGATAAACCCAATGCAGGTGAAAATGGTACATGTTTTCTTCCACGAACGGCGGCGGGGGGGAAGGCGGGCGCAGGTATGCACGACCTGTCGTTTGACGTATCACCCATACCTCCTCCCAACCGCTCAGGTGCCGTCGTCCCCCGCCACCCCTCGCTCAGGTGCGGTCGTGAGGCTGCAGCAGGTCAACACACCCAGCCACCCACCGCAGCCAGGAACTGTGCAACACTGGCTGGGCCGTGGGATGTGCGGCGACAATTTCGCTGCTGCTGCCCGCACGCATGTGAACCGCAGCCGCAGCCCGTCAGCCGGCACTGCTGCTCAACGCGCCGGCGCAGCACGATCCTCTAGGCTTTTACCTGTGCCTACCTCTGATGGTCTTCACTAAGCTGCTATCATCCCCAAGTTCGGTTTTATTTAAGCCAAGACATGGACTTTGTTGTGTCCACTGAATTCCTTGTGCTGCTCGACGTGATTCTACACGCTTTCGATAACAAGTGACAAGGATCAACGAAAACTCTGCTACGCTGAAGCCAACAGATTAGTCGAGTTAGTGGCCGGTTCCACAGGCCAGCAGCGATGGGGGCAGCATCGTCCACAAGCGTGGAAAGCAAAGCGGAGGGTGGTGGTGTTACAGTTGATCAGACTTCGGTCACAGATGGCTCGAGCGCGGCCAACCCTGCAGCCCAGGTGCCGCATCTCGATGACAGATCGACGACGGGCAGCAGCAGCAGCAGCAGCAGCAGTAGTGGCGGCGGCAGCAGTAGTAGTAGTTGCAGCAGTAGCTCATGTCGTGCGTCTGCAAGCGGGCAGAGCTGCAGTTATTCCCCGTCGTCGAAACGCACAACGATCGACAGCTTGCCAGACGAGGTTCTGCTCAAGGTCCTGGCTGCCGTCAGCTCCTCCGCAGACAAACCCGCGGACGTCGTATCTCCATCTATGACGTGAGTTAGCAGGCCGCTGCCCTCGGGTCTCTGTCGTAGGGACGGTCGCTTTAGAATTCCTTGCCTGGGTGGCTCAGTCAATCCTCGCCTCACAATCCTCGCACGGCTTCCAGCTGAGCCAAGGCAATTCATGTACGCGAGTTCGCAATTCTGACTTTCCGTGCTCCTTCGTCTCTCTTACCCTCGTTTCAGGTGTCGGCGGTGGCGGAGGGCAAGCGTAGACAAGGAGGTGCTCGGACGAACGTCGCGCGGTGGAATCGGCATCCGACCCCGCCAATGGAACACAGGCTCTCTCGGATTCCTACAGCGACTCTGCGACGCCGGCTGCCTCGAGGCCTGCTTCATGCTTGGCATGGTGAGCCCTCGCACGCCCTGCCACCCTGCCCTCCCCCCGATCTTCCACAACCT
>SZWC01001121.1:268719-316370 GCA_023375785.1 Penium margaritaceum
CCCCCCCCCCCTCAATCTCTATTCTTTCCTAGATTCGTTGGTGGATTCCCGAATCCCCAAATAAGATCCAACCCTGGATCTGGATTCGTGAATCCGGATCCAGATTCGGGATTCGTGAAACAGATTCACGAATCCACGGATTCGTGTGCAGCCTTAGCCTTATCCCTACTGGCCGCACAGACGCACGCCACTCGTACATCACACATTCGTGCTTTCCATTCGCTCCGTCAGGGGCCTGCGGAGCCTGCAGCAGATTACTGGCGACGCGCCATGCGCATCTACACGCGCTTGGGGACCTCAGGAGGCACACAGTTGTGGGCGCTTCGTACGATTATGCTCGGAGTGCGCCTCGAGTACACCGACATCTTTACACGGTACAGCGACGCTGTCCTCGAGCCCTTCTCAGCCACTCTGCAGCTGCTTCCTTGGACGCATCAGCTCTTCCTTCAGGTGACCTCAGCCCCCAAGGCAGCCGTAGCCCATCAGGAGACTTCCCTCGATGTAGCAACCATCGCATCACCACCATCTTCCCTCCTGCAGTCTCCCTCTTCCTCCTCCATCATTTCCTTGTCTTCTTCTTCCTCTTTGACCCCGTCTACACCCATGCAGACACAGGGCGTTGCAGCAGTCGCCCAGGGGAAGAAGAAAAATAGGAAGCGTGGATCAGGTCAGCAGTAGTCGTTATCCAGTGGTAGCAATGGCCGTTCTGTGCACTGCTAAAACTGTGGAGGCGCCCATCGCTACACCGAGTGCCAGCAGTCGCTCGACTGGGCGCGGATCACTTGTGGGCTCCAGACTGCTCATGCTCTCCGTTCCACGTCTGGCACGTCACCCGCATCCTCCTCCGAACGCGAAGGCGGCCACGACTGCAGCTGTTCCCGCCTCCTCACCGGCGAGTAGCAGCGATCCGGACCCGCGCGACCACACCATCACCGAGCTTTGCCACCTTCTGGCTCTCCACTTTCAGGGAGGTGGGAGTGTGTTGTCATCGTCGGGTGGTTCACAAACTGTTTGTTTGTCCGTTCCTATGGCTCATGAAGACGCGCGTGGGGGAGCACAGTCAACATGTGATGATGATGAGCCTGACTGCACCGAGTGGATTCATGAGTCTCATCTTTGTGTTGTGCGTTGTTCCTCCCCATTGACGGCTGAGCGTCCCTCTGATGCCGAGTGTTCCATTGCTCGTTGTATTGTGACGTCCTCCAGTCATGACTCTGGTGGCACTTGGATCATCGATTCTGGTGCCACCCATCACATGACGTGCCGTCGCAGTATCTTTATTGTTCTCGGCCCTGTCACGTATGTCCGTTGCGTTCGTACAAGCTCTGGTCAGTCCTTGCCAGTCCATGGTGTTGAGGTTGTATGCCTTGATGGTCCGTTTGGCCCCTTGTACCTTTTCGACGTGTTGTTTGTGCCTGATCTTGAGCTCAGCTTACTTTCTGTGCGTGCTTGCACCTTGATGGGTCTCTCTTTGGAGCATACCACGGACTCAGCGACTGTGACTGCTACTGACACCCGTAGTGTCGTCCTGCGTGCTTCAATCATAGATGATCTGTATCGCATCGCTCGGCCCTCCTCTCCTTGCTCTTCCTCCTCCTCCGGTCGTGTCTTTGTCACTGGTGTTCTATCTCCGGAACACCAGCGGTTGCTTAATCGCCGTCTGTGTCACGTGGGCTCCGACACTATGTCAAAGCTCATTCGGACACAGCCCGCTCTTGGTCTTGACGTGGCTTCTTTTGAGAAGCCACCCAAGACTGACTGTCTTTTTTGTGCTCAGGGGAAGATGTACCAGTGCACCTACCTTGACTCTCGTTCCCGAGTGCTTCCGCCTCTCGAGTTGGTTCACTCAGACCTTCTCCGCCCTCTCCCGATCGAGTCTCTGTCCGAGAGGGGCCGGTATGTTCTGACTCTGACTAATGACTTTACCCGGATGCGGTGGGTCTACAGTCTTTGTCAGAAGAGCGACGCCGCGCTTGCGGTTTGACCCTGGCTAGTGATGGCTGAGCGTCAGTCCCACCACGTGCTACATACCTTCCGCTCGGATCGCGGCGGGGAGTTCTTTGGCGAGATGGACTCCTTCTTTGCTGAGCACGGGAGTTTTCACTAGGTCTCCGATCCTGCTACCCCCAAGCAGAAAGGTGTATCTGAGCGCTAGAACCGCACCATGGAGGATGCGGTTCGCGCCATGTGGTCTGAGTGCGGTCTCCCAGAGTCTTTTGTCTTTGAGAATTTTGCCTACATGACTTGGGTCTGGAACCGCCTCCCGCACGGTCCGCTTCCGGACCATATCATACCGTACGAGCTCTGGTTTGGACACCGTGCTAAGCTTCGTCTCGCTCGCGTCTAGGGCTCTCTGGCCTCCGTGTGGTACACCGAGGACCAGCAGGGGTCCAAGGTCTCACCTCGGGGTCGCTTGTGTGCCTTCATATGCATTTCTCCGCAGTCAAAGGCCTGGAGCTTCTGGGACCCTACTCGTCGTCGCGTCATTGAGTCCAACGACGCGCTGTTTTTCGAGTCTCTCACCTACCGTGACCTGACTTGGATCACAACACTCTCCGCCGCCCATGTTCCTTCCTGTGAGGGTTCTCGGAGGATGAGGGAGACTTCTACGCCAGCGAGCACCTCTCATTAGGCTGATGTGTCCGCTCGAGAACCCTCTCTGTCTCCGGCCCTTGATGATCCGGCGATCATTGCCGTCGGTCCAGAGATCTCGCCTGTACAGCCTGTTTCACACCCCACAGGTACCTCTGTTCCCACGCCTCCTTCTGCACCAACACCTGTGTCTGCTGGCACTCCTGTCTGTGTATCTGATCGAGTCTCGCCCACTCCCATTCCTACGTCGACTGGTACTCCTGCCTTAGTGTCAGGTCCAGTCTTGCCTGCTCCGCCTGTCACACCCAGCCCCGTGTTCCCCACACACGCATCTCCTCGCACGGTATCTCCAGCTGCCTCGTCTCAGCCCTCACCAGCTGTGGTCGTACCTGTCCCTATGGTTGTACCTGTCCCTGAGCCTTAGGTGCGTCCCTCGACCTCACGTTACTCTAGTGAGCCCGGTGGCCGTCTTCGACCATCGGATTTTGGAGCTTAGGGAGCGTTGGGCCCCTCACCCAGGCGCTCCTCTCGCAGCATCGCGAGTGGTGACCTCGGCACAAAGGCCCTAGGCTTGAGTGTGCGCACTGACCTCACAGAGGTACATCGAGCGTGCCCTGTAGGCCATGACCTCATCACTCAGGAGTTCCATATCCTTTGTGATGCAGCAGTTGATCTCGTGGTCATCAGGTCCAGTACTAAGGCGTGTGCACTTGCCACGCAAAGTTTTCCCTCTATGGCGCCCAACCCCGGCATACTAAGGGAGGCTCTCTCATCTTGGGATGCTGACGCTTGGTATGCTGCCTATGAGGATGAGCTTTGCGCTATCCGAGAGCACAAAGTCTTACAAGCTTGTCGACCTTCCTCCTGGGAGGAAGGCTATTCAGGTCAAGTGGGTCTTTCGCAAGAAGGTGAAGCCGGATGGCTCACTAGAACGCTACAAGGCCCGCTTGGTCGTCAAGGGGTACTCTCAGATTAAGGGAGTCGATTACACTGACACCTTTGCCCATGTCGGCGGCATGACCTCAGCTCGAGCTCTGTTCGGTGTAGTGGCTCAGCATGACTGAGAACTGCACTTGATGGATGTGAACAATGCGTTTCTCCATGGCTCTGTGGATGAGGAGATTTACGTGGCTCAGCCACCAGGCTTTGAGGACGATGACAAGGTGTGGCGCTTGCGCAATTCCTTGTACGGCCTCAAGCAGTCTCCGCGGTGTTGGAACCGGGTGATCACCGGCACTTTGACTCGTGCAGGATACTTACAGAGCGAGGCAGACCCCTCTCTTTTCATCCTACCGACACCCGAGCGGTTCACCGCCATCCTGGTCTATGTCGATGACCTTCTCATCGCGTCTGCGTCCCTGGAGGCCAAGGCTGTCTTGCAGACTGCCTAAAGGAGGAAGGACCTCGGTCCTGCATTGGTGTTTCCTGGTATGGAGATTGTGCGAGATCGCAGACATCGGACACTGTTGTTGCATCAGGCCCGATACGCACGAGTCGTGGGGGAGCGCTTCAGCGATTTCCTTGGTGCAGTAGCGTCCGCTTCCACACCTCTTACACCTGATGGGCAGGATGTCCTGAAGGTGGATGACCCTACACAGCTGGGGGAGACAGTGGACGTGACCCTGTACCTCTGTCTCATCGGATCTTTGATGTACCTGGCTACTACCACGCGTCCTGATATCACGTTTGCTGTCCACCTCCTTGCTCAGTTCTCACAGGCTCCACGTGCGAGAGCCCTTTACGCGGCTGTGCGAGTGGTGCGGTATGTGGTCTCCACGCCGTACCTCGGACTCTGTTACGTCGGCACTGTTTGGTGGTCCTTGATGGCTACACTGACAGCGACTGGGCTTGGAGC
Organism: Penium margaritaceum; assembly: GCA_023375785.1. Classification (NCBI taxonomy): domain Eukaryota; kingdom Viridiplantae; phylum Streptophyta; class Zygnematophyceae; order Desmidiales; family Peniaceae; genus Penium; species Penium margaritaceum. Next base: position 273,167 of record SZWC01001121.1, read on the forward strand.
CCAGATGGGCGCAACTGTAATGGCTACGTGTTCCTGCTCAGTGGTACCGCTCTCTCTTGGCGAAGCGAGAAGAAGGGCTGAATTGCACGTAGTTCGTCGGAGGCAGAGTACGTTGCTTTGGGCGTAGCGGCTGCTGAGGTAGTATGGCTGCAGCGCTTGTTTCTTGACCTTGGGCAGTCAATACTCGCCATTGTGTTGCGTTGCAACAACGAGAGTGCTCTCGCCATTGCAGAGAACTCCGGTGTCTTTCATGCTCGCACAAAGTACATTGCGGTTGAGCATCACTTCGTTCGTGACCTGGTGGAGTGACGCGTGATCCTGTCATGTGGGTTGGCACTGACATGCATCGTGCTGATATCTTGACGAAGACACTAGCTCACGGAAAGTTCTTGGTGGCCATTCGTTCTATTGGGCTTCGCCCCTTGCCTGAGGGTGGTTAAGTGTGGGATGTGCATCTGTGCCTTATTTGTTTGTGTCACTCACTATTATGTTTGTACCAGTGCTGCACGTGTATGGACATGCGTACCATCGGGTCATTGGGGAGTGTTGTGATTTGTGACGTTCTTGTACAATTTACTGTGACCACTCGGCCGTATCCATACTCGTGCAAATCCCTGAGGGGGGCCGTGGTGACATCGACGCGACGGCTGGCTGCGGACTACCGGCTTGGAGCTGGCCGACTACCATTCCAGAGCCCCAGATGCTGCCGGGTCTCTCTGCTGTCTTCTCTACAGCTTGCAGGCGTCTTTCGGGGGACTGGCCATGAGCCTTATTTGCATGTTTTTGCATTGTATGTCCACCGTTTGATGATGGATGCATGCATGTGACCAGTCGTAGCATCCGTCTTTTGATCCTGTATGTCTAGGTACAGATGGCGTAGCATTCTGACATGTGTGCACAGAGTTACGGCCAAAACAATGGTTTTCGGCTGCTTTTTAGGACAGCTCTTGGACTGCCGCGTGCGACACCCGCCGTGCGCCACGGCAGGTATTTATGCCTTGGACCTGTCATTTGTTATTCCTCTATGCAATTACATTCAGTTTGAGTTTCCTGACACTTTGTCCGTGTCCCAACCCTGACCCTTGCAGTTTTGTCTCTAACTTGTGACTATTGTCACACGCTGACCTGGCGCTGACGCCTAGTGTCGCGGCAAGTGGTTAGAAAGGTTCTAGGAAACTTCTCACTCTCATTGTACTCTGTTGTGTCCTCCTGGCTTGTGTACATTGGCGTGTAGATGACTGACATTGAGACTTGACGCCGTTGGAATGTCGCTCGGTGGAGCCGACGGACGCAGAGGCCCAGTCACCTTTCGCTGGAGCCTCCTCCCTCTAGCGATGCGCTCGGCTCCATCAGCAGCCCTCCTCGGCGGTCGGGCTGCCGGCGGTCACTGCCACTACAAGTGTTGTCTGTATGCACCTAGCGCTGTGTCTGGCTGTGGCATTGCGTATGCACCATCATGCGGTGCCTAGGGTCCAGGGCTCCTGCTGTATGGCCCTGTTTGGCATCACTGATTGTCGTAGGCACTGCCTGGGTTCGGGCAGCCATAACTTCTTACTGCTATTTTTCTAGCTAATTCTGACCGCATGACTGCGTTCGCAACGTTGGTGTTATGGTATGGTCCTGTTTTCAGGCAAAACGGATGACACCCGGCTTTTGGGCTGTCGAGCGTCTAGCAGGGCTCACCGAGAAAACCCTGCCTGCCAAAAAATACGTCTAGGACTGTTTTCTGATTGGCTGGTTAGCTGAGTAACAAGTTCTACACTAGTGGGGGGGAGCTAGAACCTGGAGGTGTCTCCCATTGTTGCTCATTCTTCATTCCTAATTAGTCACTTTCGGTTTTGAGCTGATTTCTGGCGCTAACACTGGCGCGCACATTTCTGAGTAACAAACCCAGAGCTTCCACACTTGACTCTAGAGCAGCAGAATGAGAGGGCAGCAGGCTTAAGCAACGAGCTTGGAAGCCCGCACGCTAGATCAACAACGCTGCTGCCCTAATCTGCTGCCTAGGTTTTCTAGCTAGTACCAATTCCTAGAGCTCCAGTCCCACACCTTGCTGCCTCTCCAGCTCCATCCGCTACAGAGTCTTCTGCATCTACTTTGTTGTTGGTTTTTCACACATTTCTCATTTGTACTCTGCTCTGTCCTCCTGGCTTGTGTACATCTGCGTGCAGATGATTGGCAGCGAGTCGCGACGCTGCTAGAGTGTCGTCTGGTGGAGCGAATGCATGTTGAGGCCTACACGCAGTTTGTTGGACCCTCCTCCCTCCAACGTGCTCAGCTCCATCGACAAACCTCCTTGGTAGTCGTGCCGCAATCAGTTATTGTCGTTGCATATGATGTATGCACGCGCCGAGTGCCGTATCTTCAGTGCCTTGGTCATGAAGTCAGCCAGCTTCCGTGCTGTCTCAACCCACACAATGCTGATGCTGTCGTCATGCAACAACGAACGCACATAGTGATACTCATCGTTGATGTGCTTTGTGCGTGTGTGATGCACACCGTCATTGTCGGCGATGGTCGTGACACTCTCATTTGTTGGTTTTTGCACATCTCTCATTGTGCTCTGTTGTATCCTCCCGGCTTGTGTTCATCGGCGCGCAGATGACTGACGTTGACGCTCGACGCTGTTGGAGTGTCGTCCAGTGGAGCCGACGCACGCTGAGGCCTACTCATAGCTCTCTGGAGCCTCCTCCTTCCGGCGACGAGCTCAGCTCCATCGGCAGGCCTCCTCAGTGGTCGGGCCACCGGCGGTCACTGCCATCGCAAATGCTGTCTCCATGCTCCCAGCGCTGATTCTGACTGTGCCGTTGCGTCTGTAGCATCATGCTCTGTCTAGGACCCGTGTCTCTTACTGCGTGGCATTGTTTGGAATCGTGGACCATCGTAGGCACTGCCTGGGTTCGTGCAGCCATAACTCTTTGGTGCTGTTTTCGAGCTGATTATGACCGTACGACTGCGTTTGCAACGTCGATATCATGGTATGGTCCAGTTTTCAGGCAAGACGGATGACGCCCGGGTTTTGAGCGGGCGTCTGGCAGGCCTCCCGAGAAAACCCTGCCTGCTAGAAAACAGATCTAGGACTGATTTCTGATTGGCTGGTTAGCTAAGTAACAAGTTCTACACTAGTGGGGGGGAGCTAGAACTTGGAGGGGTCTCCCATTGTTGCTCATTCTTCCTTCCCAATCAGTCACTTTCAGTTTTCAGCTGCTTTCTGACGCTGACATCGGCACGCGCGTTTCTGAGTAACTGGCATTGAGCTTCGAGACTTTGTCTCTTGAGGAGCTGATTGTGGGGGCAGCAGACTTAAGCAACTAGCGTGGAAGCCCGCACGTTGCATCAACAACGCTGCTGCCCCAACCTACGGCCTAGTTTTTCCTTTTTGGTATCAGAGCTAGAGCGTAGCAGCAGTAGCAGAATACTGGCGTACAGGTGCCGGACAACGCCGACGGAACCCCATACGCGCAAGTGCAGGGGAAATGCTAGGGGATTGTTTCCGGCAGTATTGACCAGCCGGGTGGCGGCGTCAGATTTCTTCCCACGGTTACTCGGCCAGGGGAAATGCTGCCAGATTTCTTCCGGCAACACTGACCCCCACGCGTGACGAGAGGAGGTGAGCGGCAGGCCTCGTGTGACACCTGCAGGTGACGACGCACGTGGCGACGTCACCCAGGTGAAGTGACCGGCACCAGCAAGCAGTAGCAGCAGCCTGCAGTAGCAACAGCGGTAGGCAACTGCAGCGAGCAGCTGGTAGCAGTAGCAGCTCACAACAGGAGCAGTAGCAGCAGTTCACATCAGTAGCAGCAGCAGCTTGAAGCAGGAGCAGCTCGCAACAGCTCGTAGCAACAGCAGCAGCAGCTCGTAGCAACAAGCAGCAGCGGCAGCCAGCAGCAGCAACTCACAACAGCAGCAGAAGCGACAGCGAGCAGCAACAGCACCAGTGAGCAGCAATAGCAGCAAGCTGTAGAAGCTGCATCATCAAGTAGCAAGAATCAGCAGCAACAACTGGCAAGAACAGCAGCAACGAGCAGAAGTTGACAGCTGCCAGTAGCTGCTGCTATTACTCGCAGCACGTAGCTCGTTGCGAATAGTGGGCTGCAAAGAGCAAGCCCGCTGCTTGCTACGAGCAGTGAGTTGTTGGCAGCGAGCAGGGAGCTTGCTGCCCAAAGCGAGTAGCGAGGAATGCTGGGCCAGACGAGAAGAAAGAAAGAAAAAAAGGGCAAACAAAAAACTCCCCTTCCCTAGAAGCAATTGCCACAACTGCTACAGCAGCCATAGCACCCAAAGCAGCACTCAACAGCATTAGCAACAGTAGGTACAGTAGCAGCAGCTGCAATAGTAGTAGTAGTAGCAGTAGTAGCAACAGTAGCAACAACTGCCACAGCAACCGGAGCAACAGCAGTAGTAGTAGTAGCAGCAGCTGCAATAGCAACAACAGCAAGAGTAGCAGTTGCTACTACCACAACAGTCGCAACAGTAGCAGCAGTAGCAGCAGCAGTAGCAACTGTAGCTGCAACAACAGTTATAGCAACAACAACAACAGCAACAGTTGCAGTAGTAGTAGTAGTAACAACAGCAGCAGCGGCAAGCAGCGGCATCGTCAGCAATAGCAACAGCATTAGAATCAACAATAGGAGCCGCTATAGCTGTATTGTAGCGGTCCTCACCACAACCACTTCTGACATCAGCATCCAGTCTCTGATGTCACTGTTGAAGTCACTAGTGACGTCATCACAAAAAAAGGGGAACATAGGGTGGGGAAGAAACTTTATCACAACAACAATAGTAGATTACGTCGCAGCAGCTGCTCACGCCAGCCGTCCTAGGCTGACGTCACTACTGACATCAGCAACAACGAAAAAAAAAACGAAGAGAAGGAGGCACCAAAACCACGGTTAACAGCCCCAGTAGAGAGGGGTCCTCCTCCATTGGGAGGACCCTCAGGGGGGGATTACCCCCCCCTTTTTTGCAGTAGCTGCAACAGTTGCAGCAGCAGCAACAGTAGCAGCAGCAGCAACAACAGTACGAGGAACAACAACAGCTGCCGTTGCAATAGCAATAGCTGTAGAAGTAGCAATAACATCAGCAGCAACAGCAGCAACAACAGTAGTAGCAGCAGGTGCAATAGTAGCCCACAGGCTTCATTGCTGGCTCCCCTGACCCCCTGACTGCCATTCAGCAACAGCTCGCCACCCTGATGCAGCAGCTTGTAGCACTGCAGCCACTGGCCTCACAGACTGCCACCAGTGCCCCTCCGCCGTTCATTCCTCCACCAGCCCCGCTTTGTCCGCTGCCACGCATTACCTGGCGTAGCAGCAAACTCATAGCCAGCGGCAGACAGTGACCGCCATCCTTGGCCCCAGTCTGGGTGCCGACCGTAGGCAAAAGGACTTTGAGATACTGCCCCCGTCGCTTCAGGCTGGGGAGCAGTTCCGGAGTTGGGAGCTCAGCTTCTGCAGCTCGGTGTAGGGAGAGGGTCTATGGGCATACTACACCCTCTCGTACGACTCTACCCAGGCCGACCAGCTGTATGACGCCGGTCGCGTCGTACGCACCCTTGTCCCCGTCACTCCTTTGGCTTCTTGCCTGGCCCTAGAGCCCTTTCTGGGTGACTTCACCACTGGCAGCACCCTTGACCCTGCAGCCGCGTGGCACATCCTCACTCGTCCCCATTACCTATCCAATGATATTGAGACCAACCGACTGCTGCGGGAGTTCAACTCCTTGCACATGGGCGAGACCAAAAAAGTTACTACGTACTGGTAGCGGGCTGAGGACATCCTCTGCCGCCTAGGCACCTCTGCTCCACCCCCTTTGGCCGCGCTCCTCACCATCAAGCGCGGTGCCACCAGCACGTACGCGGACGACTTTGTCCACTACTCCTAGGACGTCCTCTCCATCATGGTGGCCTAGGGCACCCTCATGCCCTGGGCATACGAGCTCTTTCTAACGATTGAGGAAGCTCACTTGGAGTCCCGTCTCTAGTGCACAGAGGCCCTCGCCTCCCCTGCCATCGCTTCCGCGATAGTCGCTTCCCTGGCAGCTGGTTCTTCCTCCACTAGCTCCTCATCGCCAGGGAAGAAGAAGCGTCGGAGCAAGAAGGGAAAGGGTCAGCAGCAGCAACAGCAGCAACACCGGTTGACTGGGTGCAGTAGTGGCTCGGTCTGCCACAACTGTGGCCAGCTAGGGCACTGGTGGTACACGTGCCAGCTACAGACGAAGCATGCGTCATTGCCACCATGCGTTGCCAGCGGGAGCGCTATCTCACCTCCTCCGATCGGGACACCGGTCTCATAGACACCAACTGCTTGGCAGTATCATCTGCAGCCGTCGGTGCCTCCATTCCCTTCACCGGAGCCGTCCCCCTTCTATCCAAACTCCGGCGCCATCACTCCACACTCAGTTTATACTTCTGGGTCGTCCACGTGCGAGCGTCAGCTCGAGCAGTTCATTGCGCTTGAGCTCGACCTGCCTCGTCCTCCCCCCAAGGGAAGTGCGAGTTGCGTCACCTCCTGCTTGTCCCCATTACCCTCCATGATTGACCTTGAGCTGCGGTCGTGTCCTACTTCCTCCTCTTTTTCACCATCCCCTGTGATCTCCTCTGCCCCCTTTTGTGACAACGTCGCGTGGCTTGATGATTGGCAGTCTCGGTTTGCACCCCCGTTCTACCACGTCCGTGTCTCTCTCCTACTTCCATGTGACTGACAGTGATCTGGCGACATCGGTCCAAGACCCTGCCGAGACCTGGATCATGGACTTTAGAGCCACGCATCACATGACGGCCTCTCGTGAGGCTATTAGTATGCTTGGTCCTGTTGGCGATGTCTTCGGGGTTGGGAAGGACTCCGGACAAGTGTTACTTGTCCGAGGTGTTAGCGTCGTTCGTTTTTGTGGTCCTGCCTATGATGTCTTCTTGACCGATGTCCTCTTCGTCCTAGGTCTTGAGCTCAACCTTCTGTCTGTTATTGCCCTTGACCGCATGAGCATGGACGTTGTGCACTCGCGTGGTGTTGGCAGTGTGTCGTTGTGTCCATCCGGTCTTGTTGTTTTGCATGCCACCGCCCGTGGCAACCTGTGGCACGTACCTCGTATGTCCTCTCCTTCCGTCCCCTCCTCGCTGGCCGTCACGGGCCATGTGTTCGTCACCAGCATGCTCTCACCAAAGCACACCCGAATCTTGCACCACCGCCTTTGCCACGTCCACTCTGCTGCCGTAGACAGCATGCTCCGCACCCAGCCGGCAAAAGGCCTTGACCCGGAGACTTTCCCTCTCCCGTGCCCCAAAGAGTGTGTTGATTGCACTCAGGACAAACTTCACCGGTCCACATACCCTCTGCCCTCCTCCCGTGCATCCGCCCCTCTAGACTTGCCCCATTCCAATATCATGGGTCCTCTCCCTACCGAGTTTGTTGGAGAGCACGACCGCTATGTACTCACCCTCATGTACGACTACTCTCGCTACCGTTGGGTCTTCTGCCTTCGGCAGAAGAGCGATGTCGCCCATGCCATTCAGGAATGGATTGTCCTTGCGGAGCGCGAGTGTGGTCGATCACTTTGCCGCTTTTGCTCCGATCGCGGTGGCCAGTACATGGGTGAGACCACGACTTTCCTCGCCTCCCGCAGTATCCACCACGAGACGTCTGCACCCTACACGCCCGCCCAGAATGGCGTCTCCGAGCGGTGGAACCGTACCATGGCTGACGCCGTCCGCACCATGCGGGTTGAGTCTGGCCTCTGTGATGGCTTCTATTTGAAGCCATGGCCTACATGACGTGGGTCTGTAACCGGATTTGCCATGGACCCCTTCCTCGTCAGTCCACGCCGTACCAGCACTGGTGTGGTCAACGCGCCAACCTCTGCCCTGCTTGTGTCTGGGGCTGTGTGGCCATTGTGTGGCTGCCTGTCCCGTAGTAGGGCGACAAGCTCGTCCCTCACGGGCATCCTTGCACTTTTCTCGGTGTCTCTTGTCATTCCAAGGCTTGGCACTTCTGGGATCCCTCCCAACACTGCATCGTTGAGTCTCGTGATGCCCTCTTCTTTGAGGAGTTGTTTCCACGCGATCTTGTCCGTTCCGTCTTGTCGGTGGCCCCCTCGTTGCGTGGGGGAGTGGTGAGTCTGTCCTCTCTTTTGTCACTTCAGGGAGGCACATCACTTCGTCCCTCCAAGCCAGCAGCCCCAATCGCGTCCACTGGTCACTCCGGGCTAGCCGCCCAAGTCGTGTCCACTGGTCCCTCCTGGCCGGCCGCCCCAGTCGTGTCCACTGGTCCCTCTAGGCCAGCTGTCCCAGTTGTGTCCACTAGTCCCTCCGGACCGGCCGCCCTAGCCGCATCCAGTGGTCCCTCCAGGCCAGCCGCCCCAATCACGTCCACTCGTCCCTCCGGGCCAGTCGGCCTAGTCGTGTCCACTGGTTCCTCCGGGCCGGCTACCCCAGTCGCGTCTACTGGTTCGTCCAGGCCAGTGGCCCTAGTCGTGTCCACTAGTCCCTCCGGGCCAGCCGTCCCTGTCGCACCCGCCGGCCCTGCCGAGCCGGAGCCCTTGTCGCGTCCGTTGGCCCCTCCGGACCAACAACCCCAGTCGCGTACACTAGTCTTGTTCGCCTCCGTCAGCCCGTCAGACTCGGTGCCATCTCCTGCCCTACCGCGCTACACGCGTGGCCCAAGCGAGAGCCTCTAACCCACACCGTCAATGCGCACGCAGACCGCAGTACCTTGCCTAGTGGCGTCTCGACCCCCTGTCGCACCACGTATCTCTTCCACTCCTACGATTGTGAGTGCGGACCCTGGCACGAAGGCCCTCAGCTTGACCACTTTGGCTATCAAAGCAAACCTTCATCCTGGCTCTGCACCGGGCGATGCCATGCTTCATCAAGAGCATTGGCATGCTGTCGTGGCTGCACTCACACGCATCCCACCTGGAGCTCGAGATGCACACGCTCTCTCTGTCCGCTCCATAGCAAGCCCGGAGGACCCAGCCACCCTGCGCGAGGCTCAAACCTCCCCTGAGACCGCACACTGGGATGCTGCCTCCGCTGACGAGCTCGTTGCTATCCAACTGGGCCACGGGTATGACCTCATTGACCTCCCTCCAGGCCGGATGGCCATCGGTGCCAAGTGGGTCTTTCGGTGCAAATGGAAGCCAGACGGTTCCTTGGATAAGTACAAGGTCCGCCTCATAGCCAAGGGGTTTGCTCAGGTCCTTGGGGTCGAGTACGACCAGATCTTTGCCCCATTTGGCTGGTTTTCCATGAGCACAGCACTCTTCAGCCTGGTTGCCACGCATGGATGGGAGCTCCATCAGATGGACGTGAGTAATGCCTTTCTCCATGGTTCACTGGAGGGTGAGGAGCTCTACATGGTGCAGCCTCCAGGACTCGACGACGGCATGAGGAGAGTTTCTATGGCCTAAAGCAATCGCGACGGTGCTGGAACCAAGAGATTAGCAGCATGTTCCTTCACGACGGTCTTTAGCACAGCACCGCTGACCCCGTAGTGTTCGTCTGCCCGCGAGGCCAGGCCCTCGCCGCTGTCTTGGTATACGTCGACGATCTCCTCATTTTGTTGCCTGACATGGGTGCCATCCAGCGTGTCAAGGAACTGCTGCACACTACCTTCGAGATGAAGGATCTCGGGTTCGCCCAAGTCTTCCTGGGCATGGAGCTCGAGCATGATCGCTTCGGGGACCTTCTGCACATCCACCAGGCTGCCTTTGTGCACACCCTCTCCACTCGCTTCACCGAGGACGTGCCCCTCATGCCCAGTACATCTTCACCCATGTCACTTGATGGCCAGGTGAAGCTGAAGAGTCTTGACCCAGCCGTTGTGGGGGAGCCGGTTGATGTTACCACATATCTGCGAGTCATCGCGTCACGAATGATCCTGGGAATGACAACGCGCCCAGACATCGCATTCGCCATCAACCTCCTAGCTCAGTTTTCTGAGGAGCCGCATTACCTCCACTTTGAGGCTCCGATCCGAGTACTGCGCTTTGTCGTCTCGACTCCTTGGCGAGGTCTCATGTTCTGTCGCCAGCCGACTGTCGCCGTGGTGGACTACACCGACAGTGACTTGGCCGGTAGTTCAGACGGTAAGAGTTGTACATGCTGGATTTTTCTGATCGGCGGCATGGTTGTGTCCTGGCGTAGTGGCAAGCAGGGGTGCATTGCACGCAACACTGCTGAGGCTGAATACGTGGCCATTGGCTCAGGCGCATGTGAGAGTCTATGGTTGCATCGTCTGTTGTTTGAGTTGCGTCAGTCCGTCGCATTCATCATGTTGCATTGTGTCAATGAGAGTGCCACGGCCATCGCCGACAATGACGGCGTGCATCACACACGCACAAAGCACATCAACGTTGAACATCACCATGTGCGTTCACTGTTGCATGGCGGCAGCATCAACATCGTGTGGGTTGAGACAACAGGACAGCTGGCTGACTCCTTGACCAAGGCACTAAAGCACGGCTCGTTCAAGAAGGCCGTGATTTTGATTGGTATGCATCCGTGAGTGGCTATCTTTGTCCTTGCCTGCGTCTCTGTGTTCCCTGGGGGAGTCTGGTTGTTGACTTTGTCTCTGCTTGCCCATGTGTACTACGCCTGTGAGTTATGGGGGAGTATTGGTTTTTCAACATCTCTCATTGTGCTCTGTTGTGTCCTCGCGACTTGTGTACATCAGCGTGTAGATGACTGACGGCAAGACTCAACGCTGCTGGAGGGTCGTCCGGTGGAGCCGATGCACGCTGAAGCCTACTCGCAGTTCGCTAGAGCCTCCTCCCTCCGGCAACGTGCTTAGCTCCATCGGCAGGCCTCCTCGGTTGTCTGGCCGCCGGCGGTCACTGCCACCGCAGATGCTGTCTGCATGTTCCCAGCGCTGGTTCTGACTGTGCCGTTGCGTCTGCAACATCATGCTCGGCCTAGGGTTCGCGTTTCTTGCTCTGTGGCATTGTTTGGCATCGTGGACCGTCGTAGGCACTGCCTGGGTTCAGGCAGCCATAACTCTTTGCTGCTATCTTTCTAGCTGATTTTGACCGCAGGACTGCGTTTGCAGCATCGGTATCATGGTATGGTTCAATTTTCAGGCAAAACAGATGACGCCCGGGTTTTGGGCTGTCGGGCGTCCGGCATGGCTCCCTGAGAAACCCTACCTGCCAGAAGATACGTCCAAGACTAATTTCTGATTGGCTGGTTAGCTGAGTAACAAGTTCTACACTAGTGGGGGGGAGCTACAACTTGGAGGGGTCTCCCATTGTTACTCATTCTTCATTCCCAATCAGTCACTTTCAGGTTTCAGCTGCTTTCCGACGCTAATACTGGCGCGCGCATTTCTCAGTAACAAACCCAGAGCTTCCAGACTTGGACTCTAGAGCACCAGACTGAGGGGGCACCATTCTTGAGCAACTAGCATAGAAGCCCGTACGGTGCATCAATAACGCTGGTGCCCCAACCTGCTGCCAAGTTTTTCCTTTTGTATCTGCAATGTGATGGATGGACGGATTGACAGATAACAGACGCCGCAACCACACACTCTCATACGCGCCTAAGCCAAGGGCCACGTACTCAGCCTTCACAGTGCTGCGTGCAATGCACCCCTGCTTGCCATTGCGCAGGACACAGCTGTGCCGCCGATTAGAATGATCAAGCATGTTTGACTCTTTCAGTCCGGAATGCCGGCCCAACCACTGTCGGTGTAGCCCACCATGACAACAGATGTCAGGCGGTGAAACATGAGCCCCCGTCGAGGGATAATGATGACATAGCACGGTACTCGGATTGCGGCCTCAAAGTGCAGGTGACGTGACTCCTGAGAAAACTGAGCCAAGAGGTTGACAACGAACGCGATGTCTGGGCGCGTCGTCGTCGCCAGGAACATCAGTGACCCGATGAATCGCAGATATGTGGTCACGTCAACTTGCTCCCCCACAACGGCTGGGTCACGACTCTTAAGCTTCACTTGGCCACCAGGCAAGATGAATGAAGATGCGCTCGGCACGAGAGGCGGGTCCTCGGCGAAGCGAGTGGATAGGGTGTGCACATAGTCAGCCTGGTAGACGTGCAAGATGCCCTGGGAGTAATCATGCTCGAGCTCCATGCCTAGGAAGACTCGGGCACACCCGAGATCCTTCATCTGGTAGGCGGTGTGCAGCAGGTCCTTGACACGGTGGATGGCAGCCATGTCTGGCGATGTAATGAGGAGATCGTCGACATAGACCAGAATAGCGGCGAAGGTCTGGCCTCGCGGGCTGATGAACAGTGCGGGGTCAGCGATGCTACGCAGGAGGCCACCGTGGAGGAGCGTGTTGCTAATATCCTAGTTTCAGCACCGAGGTGACTGCTTCATACCAAAAAGGGCCTTGCGCAACCGCCAAACTTTCCCACTGCCGTCGTCGAAACCTGGGGGCTGCTCCATGTAAAGCTCCTCACCCTTTAGCGAGCCATAGAGAAAAACGTTGCTCACGTCCATCTGATGCAGCTCCCACGCATGCTGGGCAACCAGGCTGAAGAGCGCCCGGCTAGTGTAGAACCGACCAATAGGGGCAAAGATGTGGTCGTAATTAACCCCGGGCACCTGAGCAAACCCCTTGGCTGTGATGGAAGTCTTGTACTTGGGGCACGGCCAAGGGAAAGTGTCCGGGTTCACATACCCTTAGTCCTCTTGTGCATCCGCCCCTATGGCCTGGTCCATTGCGATGTCATGGGTCCTATCCCTACTGAGTCCGTTGGCGAGCATGGCCGATATGTCCTCACCCTAAGAGATGAGGGTGAGGACATATCGCTTCTGTTGGGTCTTCTGCCTTTGGTAGAAGAGCGATATCACCACGTGCCATTCAAGACAGGCTTGTCCTTGCGGAGCGTGAGTGTGGTCAATCTCTTTGTCATTTTTTCTCCAATCACGGTGGTGAGTACATTGGCGACACCACGACTTTTCTCGCCTCCCACGGTGTCTACCACAAGATATCAGCGCCCTACACGTCCGCTTAGAACGGTGTCTCTCAGCGGTGGAACTGCACTATGGCCGTCGCCGTCCGCACCATGCAGATTGAGTCTGGTGTATCCGATGGTTTCTACTTTGAAGCCATGGCCTACATGACGTGGGTCTGGAACCGGATTCCCCATGGACCCCTTCCTCGCTAGTCCACGCCGTACCAGCACTGGTGCGGTCCGCTCGCTGATTTCCGCCTGGCTTGCGTCTGGGGCTGCGTGGCCATTGTGTGGTTGCCCGCCCCGCAATAGAGCAGCAAGCTCATACCACGCGAATGTCCTTGCAGCTTTCTCGGTGTCTATTGTCAGTCCAAGGCCTGGCGCTTCTGGGATCTATCCCGGCATTGCATTGTCGAGTCCCACGATGCCCTCTTCTTTGAGGAGCTATTCCCACACGATCTTATTCGCTCCAGCTCGTCCGTGTCCCTCCCATCGTGTGGGAGAGTGGTGAGTTCATCCTCCGTCTTGCCGCTTCCGGGTGACACATCACTTAGTCTCTCTGAGTTGGTAGCCCCAGTTGTGTCCGATGACCCCTGTGGGCTAGAAGCCCCAGTCGTGCCCACTGGCCCCTTCGGGCCGGCAACCCTAGTCGCGCCTGCAGGCCCCTCCAGGCCTGCAGCTCCTGTCACGCCCGTTGGTCCCTTCGGGCCAACAACTCCATGGGCGCCCGCTGGCCCCTCCCGGCTAGCAGCTCTTATTGCGCCCGCTGGCCCCTCTGGGCTAGCAGCTCCAGTCGCGCCCACTGGCCCCTCCAGGCCAGCAGCTCCAGACGCGCCCATTGGCCCCTCTGGGCCACCATGCCTAGTTGCGCCCGCTGGCCCCTCCAGGCCAGCAACTCTAGTCGCGCCCGCTGGCCCCTCCTGGCCAGCAGCTCCAGTCGTGCATGCTGGCCCCTCCGGGCCAGCAGCCCCAGTCATGTTCGCTGGTCCCTCAGTGCTAGTAGCCGCGTCCGCCTCCATCAGTATGTCGGACTCGGTGCCATCTCCTGCCCTACCGTGCTACATGCGTGGCCGAGGCGGCAGCCTCCAACCCAGGTTGTCAGTGAGCGTGCAGACTGGCGCACCGTGCCCTATGGCGCCTGGGCCCCCTGTCGTTCCACGTATCTTTTCCACTCCCACAGTCATGAGTGGGGACCCTGGCACTAAGGCCCTTGGCCTAACCACGTCAGCCATCGTTGCACACCTTCACCTAGGCTCCACACTGGGCTACGCCATGCTCCATCACGAGCATCGACAGGCCGTCATGAGTACACTCATACGCATCCCACCTGGAGCTTGACATGCACACGCTCTTTCAGTCCATTCCATATCATGTGGAGAGGACTGTGCCACCCTACACGAGGCTCGAGCCTCTCCAGAGGGTGTGCATTGGAATGCTGCCTATGTCGACGAGCTTGCTGCTATCCGGGAGCACCACGTGTATGACCTCGTTGACCTCGCTCCAGGTCAGAAGGCCATCGGTGCAAAGTGGGTCTTTCGACGCAAATGGAAGCCGGGCGGGTCCTTGGACAAGTACAAGCCCCACCTCACAGCCAAGTGAATTGCTTAGGTTCCCGGGGTTGCCTACAATTAGATCTTTGCCCTAGTTGGTTGGTTCTCCACTAGCCTGGCGCTCTCCAGCCTGGTTGCCCAGCATGGGTGGGAGCTGCATCAGATGGACGTGAGTAACGCTTTCCTCCATGGCTCGTTGGAGGGTGAGGAGCTCTACATGCTGCAGCCCCCAAATTTTGATGACGGCACTGGGAGAGTCTGGTGGCTGCTGAAGGCCCTTTATGGCCTGAAGCAGTCACCTCATTTATGGAACTAAGAGATCAGCAGCACGCTCCTCTACGGTGGCCTCCCGCGCACCACCGCTAACTCCGCACTATTCGTCAACCCGCAAGGCTAGACCTTCGCCGCTGTTCTGGTCTACGTCGACGATCTCCTCATTGCGTTGCCAGACATGGCTGCCATCCACCTTGTCAAGGACCTGCTGTACACCGCCTACCAGATGAAGGATCGCGGGTCTGCCCGAGTCTTCTTGGGCATGGAGCTCGAGCATGATCGCTCCCAGGGCATCTTGCACGTCCACCTGGCTGCCTATGTGCAGACCCTGTCCATTCGCTTTGCCAGAGACCTTTCCTTTATGCCGTGCGCATCTTCATCCATGTCACCTGATGGCCAAGTGAAGCGCAAGAGTCCTGACCCAGCAGTTGTGGGGGAGCAAGTTGACGTGACCACGTATCTACAAGTCATTGGGTCACTGATATTCCTGGCGACGATGACGCAACTAGACATCGCGTTGGCATTCAACCTCCTCGTTCAGTTTTTTGAGGAGCCGTGTCACCTTCACTTCAAGGCCGGGGTCCGAGTACCGCGCTATGTCGTCTCCATCCCTTGGCGGGGTCTCATGTTCCACCACTTGCCGTCTGTTGTCGCTGTGGGCTACACCGATAGTGGTTGGGCCGGCAGTTCGGACGGTAAGAGTCGAACAGGCTGGAGCTTTCTCATTAGCGGCATGGCTGTGTCCTAGCGCAGTGGCAAGTAGGGGTGCATTACACCCCTACTTGTAGCACTGCCGAGGCTGAGCACGTGGCCCTTGGCTCAGGCGCATGTGAGAGTGTGTGGTTGTGTCGTCTATTGTCTGAGTTGCGTCAGTCCGTCGCATCCATCACGTTGCATTGTGACAATGAGAGTGCCATGGCCATCGCTAACAATGACGGCGTTCATCACACACGCACAAAGCACATCAACATTGAGCATCACTAAATGCATTCATTGTCGCATGATGGGAGCGTCAGCATTGTGTGGGTTGAGACAGCACGGCAGCTGGCTGACTTCTTGACCAAGGCTTTGAAGCACGACTTGTTCAAGAAGGTTGTGTAATTGGTCGGTGTGCATCCGTGAGTTGCGCTCTTTACCCCTGCCTGCGTCTCTGCATAGCCTGGGGTAGTCTGACTATTGACTGTGTCTGTGCCCGCCCATGTGCACTACACCTATGATTCATGGGGGAGTGTTGGTTTTTGTGCATCCTCATTGTGCTTTGTTTATCCTCCCGGCTTGTGTACATCGGCGTGCAGATGACTGAAGGCGAGACTCAACGCTGTTGGAATGTTGTCCGGTGGAGCCGACGCACGTTGAGGCCTACTTGTAGTTCGCTGGAGCCAGCACAGATGCTGTCTGCATGCGTCAGGGCTGGATGTGACTGTACCGTTGTGTCTGCAGCGTCATGCTCTGCCTAGGGTCCATGTCTCATGTTGCGTGGCACTATTTGGCATCGTGGACCATTGATGGTACTACCTGGGTTCGGGCTGCCATAACTCTTTGAGCTTTTTTTGTAGCTGTTTCTGACCACACGACTACGTTTGTAGCGTCGGTATTATAGTATGATCCAGTTTTAAGGCAAATCGAACGACGCCCAGGCTTTGGGCTGTTGGCCGTCCGGCAAGTCTCATCGAGAAAACCCTGCTTGCCAGAAAAATAGGTCTAGGTCTATTTTCTGATTGGTTGGTTAGCTGAGTAACAAGTTCCACAGACCTGGGGGGGGGAGCTAGAACTTGGAGGGGTCTCCCGTTGTTGCTCATTCTTTATTCTAAATCAATCACTTCCAGTTCTTAGCTGCTTTATGGTGCTAACACTGGTGCGCACCTTTCTGAGTAACAAACCCAGAGCTTCCTGACTTAGACTCTGGAGCAGCAGACTGGGGGGGTAGCAGACTTATGCAACGAGGGTGGAAGCCCGCATGCTGCATCGACAACGCTGCTGCCCCAACCTTCTGCCTAGTGTCGGCCGTCTGGCATGGCTCACCGAGAAAACCCTGCCTGCCACAAAATAGGCCCATTTTCTGATTGGCTAGTTAGCTGAGTAACAAGCTCCGCAGAGCTGGGGGAGAACTAGAACTTGGAGGGGTCTCCCACTGCTATTCATTCTCAGTTCTTAATCAGTCGTTTCCAGTTTTCAGCTGTTGTTTGGCGCCAACTCTGGCGCGCGTAGTTTTGAGTAACAAACACCAGAGCACTCAGACTTAGGCTCTGGTGCAACATACTGAGGGGGCAGCTTAAGCAACGAGCGTGGGTTCGCGCACGCTGCATCAACAACGTTGATGCCCCAACCTGCTGCAAAAAGAGAATTCCAGCTTGGTATTAGAGCCAGAGTGCAGTAGAAGCAGTAAAACACTGGCGAACAAGTCCAGTCAACGGTGGCAGTCCCTAGAACGCGCCCGTGTAGGGGAAATGCTACCGGATTTGATCCGGCAGTATTGACCCGCCACGTGGCATCATAAAAACGCTCCCAACACGGAGTAAATGCTGCCAAGTTTTTTTCCGCAACATTGACACCACGACGGTGGTAGAGTTGGTGGACGCACGACCGCCATGTAGGACCAACGCTAGAGCCGCGTCGACGCACGTGGCGTTGGCACTAGGAAAGTGACTGTGCTACTATCAGCATGGCAGTAGCAACAGCAGTTCAAAACAAGCACATGCAACAAGCTGCTAGCAATAGCAACAGCAGCAAGCAGCTGCTATTATAGCAAGAAGCAACAACATGCGGTAGCAGTAGCAAGTAAGAAGTAGCGAGCAACGAGCAGCAACGGCTACCGGCAGCAGTAGCAATGAGCAGCGGTAGTAGCAGGAAGCAACTACAACTACGTGCAGTATCAATGCATAGCTGCAGCAGTCGGCATTAGCAGCAGCAACGTGCAGCAACAACATGTTGGAGCAGCAGCCAGCAGCAACAACAGTAATAGCAAGCAGTAAGGAGCAGCAACAAGTAGTAGCCAACAGCAACAGCTGTAGCAGCAGCAGCAGCAGCTGCTCACGGCTCGCAGCTCGCAGCAAGTAGTGAACATCGAGCAGCGAGCTCGCTACTCGTAGCTTGCAAAGAGCTTTGAGCAATGAGCTCATTGCATGCAACGAGCAGCAAGTAGCGAGTAGTGAGCTTGCTGTTCATAGCTCGTAGAGACTAGTGAGTAGGGGCAAAGGAGGAAAAAAACACAAAAAATCCCCCATCTCTGCAGGTGGCCTTGCTGCAGCACCAACAGCCACCTCACCCATTGCTACAGCTGCAACAACTGCAGCAGCACTAGTAGCACGCAATAGCTTAGTAGCAGTAGTGGTAGTAGTTGCAACAGTAGCAACAGTAGCAGTAGTAGCACCAGTAGTAGAGGAAGCAGCAGCAACAAGAAAATCACCAGTAGTAGTAGCAGTTATAGCATCTAAACAGCAGTGGTAATAGCAACAACAATACCTGCTACAAAAGCAGTAGTAGTAGCGGTAGTACTAGCAGCATTAGTGGCATCAGCAAAAACAAGAGTAGCAATAGCTATACAATTGATGCAACAATGGCTACAGCAATAGTGCGACGGCCACTGCTGACGTCAGTCATACTTGGCTGACGTCACTACTGACGTCACTGCCGACGTCAGCAACAACAAATAAAGAATCTATAGCTATAGCCCTGCAGATAACGTAACAAAGGTGTTGACATCAACAATCCTAGGCTGATGTCACTATTACCGTCACTGCTTACATGAGTAGCACAGAAAAGAATAAGGAGGGGTAACAAAGGACACCATGGCAGAGAATGGAGAGGGGTCCTCCTCCATTGGAGGATCCCTCTTCCTATAGCAATTACACTAGTTGTAGTAGAAGCAGCAGCTGCCGTCGCTGCAACAGTAACAGGAACAAAAACACTAGCAGTAGCAACAGTAGTAGTAGTAGAATGAGTAGTAGCAGCAGCCACAACAGTAGTAGTAGCAGTAGCAGGAGCAGCACCAGTAGCAGTAGCAACAACCATTATAGCAAGAGCAGTAGTAGTAGCAGCCGGGGCAATAGCAGCAGCAGTAGCAGCCGCAACAAGATTTATCACCGCAGCAGCAGCAGTAGCCGAGGTAGTACCAACACCGTGCAGGCTCTGTCGCCGGTCATGTTGCCTTGACAGATTCGCTTGTTGCTTTGCGCTAGCAGCGGAAAACGCTGACACAACAGGTAGCAACACTGTAGCCACCGACACAGCTACCAAAGCAGCAGCATCAACAGCTACCGCAAAAGCAGCAGCAGGGTCTGCAAGCACCTTTTTTTCCACCCTGGTACGCAAGCCTTGCGGTATCCTATGCCACGTAGTACCTGGCGTAGCAAGGCACCCACCAACAACAACAGATGACGACGTCAGTCCTAGGCCCCACTCTGGAGGCCAGCTGTAGGTTGAAGGACTTAGAAACCCCACCGCCGCCACTTTAGGCTGGCGAGAAGTTCCGGTGCTGGGAGCTCAGCTTCTGGATCTGGGCACAGGGCGAGGGCTTGTAGCCCTACTATGTCCTACCCTTGGATCCCACCCAGGCGAACCAAGTATATGACGACGGTCGCGCCGTGCGTGACCTAGTCCCTATTGCCCCTCCAGCTACACATCTCACCCTTGAGCCCTTCCTAGGCGATCTCACCACTGGTGCTCTCTCAGACCCCGCAGCAGTGTGACACGTACTCACGCACCCTCATCGTTTTTCCAGTGGCGCTAAGACCAGCCGTCTGATCCGGGAGTTCAACTCCCTTGGCATGGGGGAGATCGAGACGGTCACCTCCTATTGGCAGCGTGCAGAGGACATCCTCTTGCCTCGGAGATGCTGTGCCACCCCCTCTCTCCGCGCTCATGACCATCAAGCCTGGCACCACCAAAGCCTTTTTCAACGTCTTCGCCCACTACTCCTAGGCGGTCCTCACCGCGATGGCTCCCTAGGGTACCCTCATGCCCTGGGCATACGAGCATTTCCTTCATATCGAGGAGGTTTGTCAAGAGTCACACGTCCATCGCACGGAGTCCCTTGCCTCTCTTGTCGTCGCCTCAGTGGTTGTTGCCGCCCCAACAGTAGTAGCGTCTTTGGGCGTCTCCTCATCCAGTATGAAGAAGTACAGGGGCAAGAAGGGCAAGGGCCCACAGCAGCAATCCTGCGTATCCGGTGGTCGCAGTCTTGTATACCAAAATGGGGGCCAGGCAGGAAACGGGTGGTACACGCGTCTGCTCCTGACTGACGAGGCTTGCGTCATCGCCACCATGCGTCTCCAGCATCAGCGTCGCCTTGCCACCACTACCGTGACTTTTGCTACTCCTCCTGTATTCGCACCGCTCGCGACGGCTCCACCGTAGTAACTTTTACAACTGTCTACGCCTGCTCCTCCGTCACCTGCACCTTCCTCATCCTTCTTGGACTCCGGTGCCATCACATCGTAATCGGTCTACTCCGTCGGACCCTCCACCCACGAGCGATAGTTGGAGCAGTTCATTGCACTCCAGCTCGGCCTTCCTCGCCCTCCTCCCTAGGGAAGTGCGAGTTGCGTCGTCACTGGTTGCAATGCCCTATCCCACATGACAGAGTATGTGCTGGTGTTGTGCCCTGTATCTTTGTCCACTCCATCCTCTGCCGTGCCTTTCCCACTGGCTCCTCTTTGTGATGATGTGGCGTGGCAGGATGACTGGCAGTCCTCGTCCGCACCTTAGTCCACCGTGTTTGCGTCGCTTGCTCACTACCATGTGACTGTCAGCAACCTTGCCACACCAATCTGTCAGAGGCCTGGATCATCGGCTCCGAGGCTACACATCACATGACGGTGTTGCGGAAGGCCTTCAGTGTCCTTGGTCCCGTCATCGATATCTCCTGGGTTCGGACGGGTTTTGGTCTAGTGTTACCCGTTCGTGGTGTCGGCATTGTTTGTTTCTGTGGTCCTGCTGGCGATGTCTTCATGACTGATTTCCTCTTTTTCCCTGGCTTTGTGCTCAACCTCCTGACTTTCACAGCCCTTGATCACATGAGCATGGACATTCTGCACTTGTGTGATGTTGGCATTATGTCGTTGCATCTGTCTGGTCATTTCGTCTTGCATGCAACCGCTCGTGGCAACTTGTGGCACGTATCGCACTTGTCCGCTTCCACCTCTATCCTCTCTTCATCGACTGACATTGGCCACGTGTTTTTTACCAGCACACTCTCTCTGCATCACCCACGTCTCCTGCATTGTCGCCTCTATCATGTACACTCTGCCGCTGTTGACAGCATGCTTTACACGCAGCCATCCACAAGCCTTGATCCTGCCTCCTTTCCTCTACCAAGTCCCACCGAATGCATTGATTGTACTGAGGGGAAGATTCACCGTTCCACCTGGCCCTCGTCTGTCTCTCGTGTAACAGCCCTGCTCGTCGTGCTTCACTCTAATGTCATGGGTCCCCTCTCGACAGTGTCCGTCGGAGAGCACGGTTGTTACGTCTTGACACTGACAGACGACTACTCTCGCTATCATTGGGTTTTCTGCCTTGGGCAAAAGAGCGACATCGCTTCCACCATTTGGGACTGGCTTGTTTGCGCCGAGCACGAGTGTGGTCCCCCCCTCCGCTGCTCCTGTTCTGATCGTGAGGGTGACATTCTTGGGGAGACCACACTCTTCCTAGCTCCCCGTGGCGTCCATCATGAGATGTCGGCACCTTACACGCCAGCCCAGAATAATGTTTTTGAGTGGTGGAAGTGCACCATGGATCACGCCATCCGCACCATGCGGGTCGATTCTGGTCTCTCTGATGGCTTCTAAGTCAAGCCATGACCTACATGATGTGGGCCTTGAACCGGATTCCCCACAGACCCATTCCTTGTCAGTCCACACCATACCAGCACTAGTGTGGAGAGCGAGCCGACCTCCATCCGGCTGGCGTCTGGGGCTGTGTAGCCATCGTGTGGCTGCCTGCCCCACACTAGGGTAGCAAGCTTGATCCTCGCGGTCGTCTGTGTACCTTCATTGCCGTCTTGGGTCAGTCCAAGGTGTGGCACTTCTAGGATTCCACCCGGCACTACATTGTCAAGTCCCGGACGCCCTCTTCTTTGAGTACCTGTTTCCCTGCAACCTTGTTTGCTCCGGCGCATCGATGTCCCCTCTGTTGTATGGGGGGGTGGTGGGTCCGTCCTCTGTCCAGTCACGTCGTGGCGTCCCATCGTCTGCGCCCGCGGATGCTTCTGCGCCGGTTGCCACATCCATGTCCGCCAACTCCTCAGGGCCGGCTGCCCCATCCATGTCCGCCAGCCCCTTCGGGCCGGCTGTCCTGTCTGTGTCCGCCAGCACCTGTAGGTCGGCTACCCCGTCTGTGTCCACCAGCCGCTCCGGGCTGGCTGCCCCATCTGTGTGCGCCGGCCCCTCCGGGCCGGCTGCCCCATCCATGTCCTCCAGCCCCTCCAAGCCGGCTGCCCCGTCCGTGCCCGCCAGCCCTTCCGGGTCGGTTGCTATGTCGGTGTCCGCCAACCCCTCCCAGCCGTTTACCCCATCCGTGTCCTCTAGCCCCTCCGTGCCAGCTGCCCTATCTATGTCCGCTAGCCCCTCCACACCTGCTGCCCCATCCGTGTCCACCAGCCTCTCCGGGCCGGCTGCCCCATCCATGTCCGCCAGCCCACGCTGTCAGTCATCACTGACCTACATCTAGTGTCAGCTTTGGGCTATGCCTTGCTCCATCAAGAGTACCGGTATGCCGTCGCGGTCATGCTCAAGCGTGTACCACCAGAGGCGCGGGATGCACACACCCTTATTGTCCGTCCCACGAAGCGAGGAGATGACCCCGCCACCGTACGTAAGGCTCGGGCGTCTTCCGAGGCTGCTCACTAGGAGGTTGCATGCACCGACGAGCTTGCCGTCATTCAACAACATCACGTCTATGAGCAAGGCCACAGGCAACAAGTGGGTTCTCCGGCAAAAGTGGAAGCCAGATGGGTCCGTGGAAAAGTACAAGGCCGGTCTTACAGCCAAGGAGTTTGTTGAGGTTCCTGTGATCAACTATGACCAGATCTTTGTTCCGGCCGGTCAGTTCTCCACTCGTGGAGCGTTGTTCAGCCTGGTTGCCCAGCAGGGATGGAAGGCATAGTCAAGGTAGTGGCGTGTGGGAGCACAACCACTGCCACTGCCACTGCCACTGCCAGTGGAAGAGCAGGCCTATTGTACACGCATGGCGGATGCTGGCCAGGCGTCATCAGGTGACATGGCCAGTGGCGTCACAGTTCTAGCACATGATAGTACATGTAGAGGATCTAAAGGGGTTGGAGCTATTGGATCCGCGGCCCTTACTGTGCCCACCATGTCCTCCGCCACCTGAGGCATCACCCTTGCGTTTGTTCTTACCACAACCCCCACACCCTCCATCATCCTAAGAAGCGAGGGAGGTAGCAGTTGTGGTGGATCTGGAAGAGGATGTGGCAGAGGTGGAGGTGGATGAGGTAGGGAGTGCAGTAGTTGTTGCTACAACTACGACGCATCGGATGTGCTTGTTCCTCAATGAGCTTCACTAGTCGGTCATAATCTCGGAGGTAAACTCTTACAATGCACCAATGTCTGGCAGTGCATCTTCAGGAATAGGATTAGCTCCAAGACACTCAAGTTTGGAGACCTTCACCTCCAAAACGTTGTCTGACAATTCATGTATGATGCCATTGGCAATGAAGAGAATGGAAAGCTGTCCAGGTGCAGCCTTGCTCAGGTTACGTAATAAGTGCAGAATGCGTGCCAAATAGGCGTCAGTATTTTCATTCGCATGTATAGAAAGCTTGTTGAACTGAACTATGAGTAAGCTCAGTGCTGCATGCCAGTTGCTATCGTGCTATGATTGATTAGTGTGTATGCCCCAACTGGGTCAGAAGGAGTGTGATGGGCCTTCTTGGCATTATATGACCCAATTTTGTTAGTGAGATCATTAGGTCCCGCACGGATGAGAGTATGCATAGCACGGGCATACTTAGAATCGGCAGGCACGATGGGACGATCAGTTGAGGGATTGGGTTTGTGGTAGTGTTTCCACAGATGCTCGTCCTGTGCCCGAGTACTGAGCTCAAGACTAGTCTAGAACGTCTGGTTGGGGCTGCAGTATGGCTGGAGTAGGCATGGCTCCACGCTCGTTGCATTGCACTGCTGCCCTTTTTAGCTACTCTGAGACTTGTGAAAGGAGAACTGCACACTGAGGAGTTAGCCCCAGAAAGGCAGACAAAAACTAAGAATGAGTGATTAGCAACAAAGAATAAAAGGAACTGAGAGACCCCTCACATAACTATGCCTAGCTCAGCTCTGTAGAGCTTGTTACTCAGGCTACCAACAAATCAGGAAATTCTCTATTTTCTGGCAGGCTGAGCTTTCTCGGTGAGCCCTACCAGGCGGCCGAAAGCCCCAAAATCAGGCATCATCCGTTTTTCTTGAAAATCGGTGTGAATGCTGTGGAGGTCCGCCGATGGAGCTGGGCATGTCACGTGCCTGAGGGAAGAGGCTTTAGCAAGACCCGTGCATCAGCTCCAACGGATGACGCTCCAACAATGTCACGTCTTGCCGTCAGTCATCTGCACGCCAATGTACACAAGCCAAGAGGACACAATCAAGCACAACAAGAGGTGTGCAAGAACCAACACACTGAAGTAAACCTCCCAGGAGTACACGGCGACATTAGAAGTGAAGTGGGGTGGTGTGGAGTCAAAGCTAGGTTTGTGCTGCGCTGGAGACACTAGTGCTTTGGCAGACGCTACATCGGCAACGGCTGCTATTGTGAGACAGTCAGAAGAGGTAGAGCCAGCAAAGGCAGATTTGGAAGTGGCTGAGATGGAGAAAGTAGCAGCAATTCTGGAAGTAGCAGAGGCAAAGGAATTCACGCATAGTGTGGGCTGAAGGCGGTTAGGAACCAGGCCAGCACTGTAATCTACAAAGGTTTCTTCGTCACCTTGCTCAATACAGAACTTTTCTCCTGCGTCGTGCTGAGCGATGAGTGGGGCTTGCACAGCAGTGCGCTTGTGCTCCAGCTCAGCTTGCAATGTGACATCTTGGCCGTCGTCGACCGGCATGATGCCGGTGATGTGACTGCCCAAAAACCATGGCAGAGTTTCTCTTGTCGTAATGGGCGTGGGATAAGTATGGTGACATGCACGTGGCTCTGCTACAAGGCAAGGGATTTGAATGCACAAATATGTCAGTGCAGAAGCAGTATAGAGGGAGCAGGTACAAGAGAGGGTACCAAGCTCATCGGGCCTAGCGACAGTGTGAAAAAAAGGGCACAATGGATGCAGCTGCCGAGGCCGCCCCAATTGCGACTATGGAATATGTGGAGACGATGAGACAGGCTACCCCTGTCAATGCTGCAGCCGCAAGGGTGGAGATGTCTATAGCTGTTGACAAAAGCAACTGAATCTGACGCATTTTCCATGAGGATGAAGAAGAGGAGAGCGAAGCCTATGAAGCGGAGGCATGAACAGAGGTCACTGCACTAGACAGTGTGGTTGCAACAACTGCTACTACTGAAGCTACAATGTCTACATCAACTGCAACCTGAGTTACGATGAACACTGCAACCTGAGCTAGAAATCCTAGACTAGTGCAACGTGTTGGGGCTGCAGCATCGCTGGAGTAGGCATGGTCCCACACTAGTTGCTTTGCACTTCTACCCCCTTCCGCTGCTCTCAGTCTGTGAGGGAGAAAACTGCGCGCTGAGGAGTTAGCACCAGAAAGGCAGAAAAATCTGGAAAGAACTGATTAGTAACTAAGAATGAACAGCAATGGGAGACGCCTCCAAGAACTAGCTCTCCCTGAGCTCTATAGAGCTTGTTGCTCAGCTTACCAGCCTATCAGAAAAATGACCTGTTTCTTGCAGGCAGGGTTTCTCAGTGAGCTTTGCCAGGCAGCCGACAGCCCAAAACCCGGGGGTAGTTTCCCCTGAAAACTAGACCATACAACAGAACCCATGTGGCAAACACAGTCGTGCGGTGAGAATAACCTAACAAGAAGTTATGGCTACATGAAACCAGGTAGCTTCTAGGCTAGTCCCTGGTTACAACAGTCCCCAAACATCGTGAAACTCGGAGCCCAAGCAGAACATGATGCTACAGTTGCAACCGTGCAGACAGATATGGCACATGACTCAAACAGGAAGCATCTGCCGTGGCGGTAACTACCAACGACGTGACTGCTGAGGAGGCTTGCCGATGCAGCTGTGCATGCCACGCATTTGAGGGAAGAGGCTCCAATGAATTGCATGCAGACCTGAGCGTGCATTGGACAACATTCTAGCAGAGTCACATCTCATTGTCAGTCATCTGCATGCCGATGTACACAAACCGGGAGGATACAACAGAGCACAATGAGAGATGCACAAAGACCAACACTCCCCCATGACTCACAAGCGTAGTGCACATGGGCGGGGAGCAAGTACAACGACTAAGCAGGCAAGACTCCCCCAAGACAGGCAGTACGTGAGCAGGGATGGAGAGAGAGAAAATCACGGATGCACACTGACCGCACTCACAGCCTTCTTGAACGAGTCGCGCTTCACACCCTTGGTCAAGAAGTCAGCCAACTACCGTGCTATCTCAACCCACACAATGCTCACGCTACCATTGTGCAACAAAGAACGCACATAGTGATACTCAACATTGATGTGCTTTGTGCGAGTGTGATGCACGCCATCATTGTCGGTGATGGCCACCGCCCTCTCGTTATCAGAGTGCATCGTGATGGACGCAACAGACTGACGCAACTCAGACAAAAGATGATGCAACCACATGCTCTCACACGCGCCAGAACCAAGAGCCACATACTCAGCCTTAGCAGTGCTGCTTGCAATACAACCTTGCTTACCACTGTGCCAAGAAACAACCATGCTGCCAACAAGAAAGATCTAGCCAGTGCGGCTCTTGCCTTCCGGGCTGCAGGCCCAGTCACTGTCAGTGCAGCCCACTATGACAATGGATGGCTACTGATGGAGCATGAGGCCTCGTTATGGAGTCGAGACGACATAGCGCGGCACGCGAATCGCAGCCTCAAAATGGAGGTGACACTGATCCTTGGAAAATTGGGCCAGGAGATAAACGATGAACGCGATGTCTGGCCGTGTCGTCGTTGCCAGGAACATCAGTGACCTGATGACTCTCAGATACGTGGTTACATCAACTGGCTCTCCCACAACGGCTGGGTTGAGGCTCCAGTGAGCCATGGAGAAAGGCGTTCCTCACGTTTATCTGATGCAACTCCCACCCGTGTTGGGAAACTAGGCCAAACAGCACCCGGCTAGTGGAGAACCGGCCAATCGGAGTGAAGACCTGGACGTAGTCGACTCCAGGGACCTGAGTAAACCCCTTGGCCATTGGTCAAGCCTTGTACTTGTCCAGGGATCCATCGGGCTTCCACTTGGCACCGATGGCCTTTCGTCCGGAGGGAAGGTCGACGAGCTCATAGACCTGATCTTGCCAGATGGCGGCAAGTTTGTCGGCATACGCAACCTCCCAGTGTGCTACCTTGGGAGAGGCCCGAGCCTCCCGTAGGGTGGCTGGGCTCTCCGGGCATATCGTGGGGTGGACAGTGAAGGCGTGCTTATCTCAAGCCCCACGTGGTATGTGCGTGACCGTGACCATGATGGCGTGCCGGTGCTCTCGATGGAACATGGCGTAGCCTAGTGCTGATCCTGAGTGGAGATCTACAATGACATCTGATATGGCCAAGCCAAGGGCCTTGGTGCCTGGGTCCCCACTCACGACTGTGGGAGTGGGTCTGCCAGGAGATGAGGAGTTTTGTGGGGCGACAAGGGATCATGGCATGAGTGGACGCGGGACGGCGGCCTGTATGCTCACTCATGGCCTGGGTTGGAGGCTCGAGCCCGAGCCACACATGCAGTGTAGCCGGGCAGGAGGAGGAAGATAGGGAGCAGCTGGGAGTGAGGCGATTAGTGTCTCGGGTTTGTTCATGAACGATGACTCCGTAGACGGTCCAACCGATGCACATGGGGCCGTCGGCCCCATCTCATGAAGGATTCCGTGGGAGGCCGAGGAAGGTCGCAGTCTTGTCCATGAATTCATCACAGTAATCAGAGCAAAAGTGGTACAAGAGGCAAACGTACTCGCGTTCTGCACCGATGAGCCAGTTGCAAATGGTGGGAGCAAAATCGCTCTTTTGCCGAAGGCAGAAGACCCAGCGGTAGCAGGAGAAGTCGCCTGTGAGGGTGAGGACATAGCATCCGTTGCTCCTCGACAGACTTTGTGGGAAGAGGGCCCATGGCATTGGAGTGGACTAGATCGAGTGGGGCGGATGCACGGGAGGCAGAGAGGGAAGGAGGCAGGGTTAAGGCCTTTGGCCGACTGGGTGCAGAACATGTTGTCAATCGCGGCCGAGTGGATGTGGCAGAGACGGCAGTGGAGAAGTTGGGTGTGCTACGGGGAGAGCGCGCTAGTGACAAACACGTAGCCATTTTTGTCTGACGAGGAGGACGGATGAGGGACATGCCAAAGGTTTCCACGAGCGGTGGCAAGCAAGACAAAACGACTGGATGGACGCAACAACACAGTGCCAACACCAGGCGAGTGCAAGACGTCCATGCTCATGTGGTCAAGGGCAATGACGGACAGTAGGCTAAGCTCAAGACCAGAGACAAAGAGGACATTGGTCACTAAGACGTCCCTAGTGGGAGAACGGAAGCAAACAAGGCCGACATCGCGCACAGGTAACACCTTACTAGAGCCCGTCCGAACACAAGATACATCAGCAACTGACCAAGGATACTAAAGGCCTCACGTGAGACCGTCATGTGATGCGCAGCCATGGTGTCGATGTCCCAGGTTTTGGCCGGATCCTGGACTAGCGTCGCCAGGTCCCTAACTGACACAAGGTAGTGAGTGAGTGACACGGACGTTTTGGATGAGGGTGCGAACCGAGACTGCCAGCCATCCAGCAATGCGACATCATCAGAAAGAGGAGCACATAGGGCACGAGAGATGATGGGACAGACGGGGATTCAGGACATGATCGCAAGTCAGTCTCTGTCATGTAGAGCAGGGCAGGTGAACACGCGGTGACGCAACTCACATTTCCCGAGGGAGGAGGGAAAGGTAGTCTAAGTTGGAGAGCGATGAACTGCTCAAGCTGGCGGTCATGGGTAGAGGGTCCAAGGGAGTAGTCCGATTGCAATGTGATGGCACCGGAGCTCGGGAGGGAGGAGGGATGCACCATTGACGGAGGAAGGGGAGCTAACGACTGTGGATGGTGTTGCTCTAGGGCTGGTGACGGTGGGGCAGGTGTGATTGTCGGAGGGGTAGAACTACCAAGCGGGGTGGATGCAACAGGGGCGGCAAAAGCTATGGCAACGGTGACGGAGCTCACGATGGCGATGCATGGTGGCGATGACGCACGCCTTGTGCATTGGGAGAGGTCACGTATACCACCCGTGTCCTGGCTAGCCACTGTTGTGGTGGACTGAGCTGCCCCCACTGGCACCGGCCCTTTACTACCGCGAGCCCTTGCGCTTCTTTCTGGAGGAGAAGGAGTTGGTGGAGGCTACTGCTGTGGGAGCGACGAAGGCCACGGAGGCAATGGCAGCAAATGCGATGGTCTTGGAACGCTGGACACGTGAATCAAGGTGAGCATCCTCAACTTTGAGGAAGAGCTCGTAGGCCCAAGGCATGAGGGTGCCTTGGGCCGCCATTGCATCAAGAACGTTCTAAATGTAGTGGTCAAAGATGTCGGCAAAGAGGTCGATGGCGCCGCGCTTGATGGTGAGAAGCGCTGCCAAAGGGGGAGGAGCAGCATCGCCGAGGCGTCAGAGGATTTCCTCCGCCTGCTACCAGTAGGTGGTGACCGACTCCGTCGCTCCCATGTGGAGGGAGTTGAAGTCTCGAAGTAGGCAATTGGTTTCGGCCTGACTGGAGAGGCGATGGGGACGTGTCAAGACGTGCCATGCGGCCACAGGGTCCAGAGTTCTCCTGATGGTGAAGTCGTCAAGGTAGGGTTTTAGGGCGAGATGCGCTGATGAAGGGGCGACTTGAATGAGAGTGCGGATAGCACGACCGGCGTCATACAGCTGGTCAACATGGTCGGGCTCATACGGGAGGACATAGTACGGCCAATGGCCCTCACCCTGAGCCAAGATTTGGAATATGCGCTCACAACTCCAGAACTGGTCGTCAGGCTTTCAACCACGGTGAGCCCACTATGTGCTCCTTTTGTTCTTTTTTTTTATGGGTTGCTGACATCATCAAGGACCTCAGCAGTGATGTCAAAAGTGATGTCAGCAGAGGACGGCTGACTTTAGCAGCGATTGCTGCGTTTCTCCTGGAGCCCCTGCTACAATCACTATTGTTGTGGCTGCCACAGCTGCTGCCACTACCCTGCTCTTGCTGCTGTTGTAGTGGTAGCAGCCCCAACTGCTGTAGCTATTGTGGCTTTGGTGATGTTGCTGCTGTGCGGCAGAACAGCTGCACAGTCGCGGCTGCTGGCGCGGCTGCTGTTGCTACGCGACTGCTGCTTCTGCTGCTACTACTGTTACCACGCAGTTGTGCAGCTCTTTTTGCTGCTACTTGGCTGCATGGCTACTAGTGATGTTGCAGGGTTGAGTAGTAATGGCTACCCACATGGCTGCTGCTTCTACATGGCTACGCGGCTGCTCCTCCTGTTATTGCTACTACGCGGCTACATAGCTATTGCTGATGTTGTGCGGCTGTGAGACTGCATAGCTGCTATTACTGCTCCTCCTGCATAGCTGTGCAACGATGCAATTGTGCAGCTACGGCTGCTAGCGCGACTGTTGTTGCTCTACGGCTGCGCGATTGCGACTCTTGCTACTATTACGCGGCTACGGCTGCTACTGCGGCTGTTGCTGCGATTGTTCCTGCAGATGTTGCTACGGCTGCTTCTACGGTGATGCGTAGCTGCGACTGCGGAGTAGCGGTTACTGCTATAGCTGCCATTGCTACATATATGCTGTTGCTGCTACTACTGTGGCTGTGGCCGCACATATACAGCGCAGATCTGTAGCGCAGATCTGCTCACATCTGTAGCACATACCTGTTGCTGCTGCTGTTGCTGCTGCGGGTGCGCTGCCGCCACAATAGAGGGGAGAGGGGGACACTTTCTTCGTCTCTGGTGGCGCCGTCACCGCGTGCATTGGTGCTATCACGGCGTCTCTCGTCACGTTGCTGGTCCACCAACGCTACCGAAGTCGCGGGATCAGTGTTGCCAAAATCATTTTGGCAGCATTTCCCCCGCATCGGGAGTATTTGGACGATGCCACCTAGCGGTGCTTAATCTGCCAGGAAAAATCCGGCAGAATTTCCCCTGCACGGGCACGTTTCTGGGTCCACTAGCGTTGACTGGGACCTATAGGCCTCGTTGATTCTCAGCTCTGATGCTTCTACTACGCTCTGGCTCTGATACCAAGCTAGAAATCCTAGACTAGTGGGCTACATCATCGCTGGAGTAGGTATGGCCCCACGCTTGTTACTTTGCACTGCTGCATCCATCCACTCCTCATAGTCAGTGAGAGAGAAAACTGCGCGCTGAGGAGTTAGGGCCAGAAAGGCAGAGAAAGCTAAAAATAACTGATTAGCAACTAAAAATGAACAGAAATGCGGAACCCCTCCAAGAACTAGCTCTCCCTCAGTTCTGTAGAGCTCGTTGCTTAGCATACTAGCCAATCAGAAAAATGACCTGAGAGAGAGAGAGAGAGAGAGAGAGAGAGAGAGAGAGAGAGAGAGAGGCTAAATCACTAGTGTACACATTTTAACGGTCTCCCAATACACTCCCCAATACACACCCCAGATACACTCAAGGGGTTCGAAAGGAGAGTTGGGGAGGACATTGTCGAGGTGAAAATGATCGAGCGTATGTCAAGTGCGAGCAATCCACATCACCGAAAGAAAGACCGAATGACCTTCTTTAGAGCAATCTGTAGTTCTATGGACCTTGGTAGACTTCGATCTAGAATAGGACACTAAAAACTACCCATCATGAGTTCTAAGGAGAAATGTATGTATTGTAAGGGCAATGAATTGTGCATAAACAAGCAGTGTATAAAACCCAACCTAAACCTAATAGCATGGTTTTTACTTTTTCCGTCCAAAAAAAATTGTAACATGTACACCGACCAACATATAATTCAACAAGTGTATACGCACTAAGTAACTTCTAGGAAGTAGGTATACAGCACAAGCTATATACACAAGTTACATAGTGTATGAAAGTGGCACGATTAACCATAACTCATACCTTCGACTGATGCGGGACGCCAAGGTACAGTGTCGTCCGTGATGTTCGAGCTTGCTGCCTTGGGGTGGGGCAGGCAACCACACGATGGCCACACAACCCTAGAAACAAGCTGGGCAAAGATCAGCGAGCTCCCCGCACCAGTGCTGGTATGGTGTGGACTGGCGGGGAAGGGGTCCGTGAGAAATTTGGTTCGAGACCTACGTCATGTAGGCCATGGACTTGAAGTGGAAGCCATTGGAGAGACCAAACTTGACTCGCATGGTGCAGACGATGTTGGACATGGTGCGGTTCCACTGTTCGGAGACGCTGTTCTGGGCTGGCGTGTACGGCACCGACATCTCATGATGGACGCCTCGGGATGCAAGGAAGAGTGTGGTCTTCCGAATAAACCTGCCACCACAATCAGAGTGGAAGCGGCAGAGAGGGAGACCACACTCGTGCTCAGTACGGACCAGCTAGTCCCTAATGGTGGGAGCGACATTGCTCTTCTGTCAAAGACACAAGACCCAGTGGTAGCAGGAGTAGTCGTTGGTGAGGGTCAAGACGTACCATCCATGCTCACTGATGGACTGTGTTGGAAGGGGACCCATGACATCAAAATGGACCAGGTCCCAGAGTCCGGATGCATGAGAGCCCGACTGGGGGTAGGTAGACCAGTGCATCTTCCCTTGAGCATAGTCAATGCACTTAGTGGGACATGGCAAAGGAATCGAGTGTGGATCAAGAGACTAGGCCGGCTGCGTGCAAAGTATGCTATTGATAGTAGCAGAGTGGACGTGGCAAAAGGCAACAGTGCAGGAGACGTGTGTGTTGCGGAGAGAGCGAATTGGTGACCAACACATGGCCAATGTTGGTAGGTGGTGAGGAGATGGAGGAAGGTGCAGACAAGCGCAACACGTACCACAAGTTGCCACGAGTGGTGGCATGCAGGACGACACGACTAGATGGATGCAACAACAAAATGCCGACACCACGGGAGTGCAGGACGTCCATGCTCATGCGGTCAAGTGCGCTGACAGACAGAAGGCTGAGCTCTAGAACAGGGATGAAGAGAACGTCGGTCACAAAGACATCCCAAGTAAGACCACGGAAACAAACGACACCAGCACCAAGAACGGGTAAGACCTGACCAGATCGCGTCCGAACTCCAGTGACAACGGTGACGAGGCCAAGGACATTGAAGGCCTCGTGTGAGGCTGTCATGTAATAGGTGGCCCCAGATTCGATGATCCAAGTCTCAGACAGGTACAAGACAGATGTCGCCAAATCATCAGCGTTCACTTGGCACTGAGCAAGGGACGTAGACGCGGTGGACTAGGGTGCAAATCGGAGCTGCCAATCATCTAGCCACACGAAATTATTGCGAAATGTAGCAAGTGGAGTGGGTACGACGGAGGACAGGGTAGACAAAGGTACATGGCCCAGCCACAACAAAGACTCTACTATACAAGGCAGTGCAGGAGAACGAGCAACGACACAACTCGTAGGGGAGGAGGGCGAGGAAGGCCGAGCTGGAGCGCGATGAACTGCTCTAACTAATGCTCACGGGTGGAGTGTCCGACGGAGTACACCGACTTCGGCGTGACAAACCGGAGTCCATGAAGGAGGAAGGCGCCGGCAACAAAAGAGCGGGGGTGGCCAGCTATTGATGAAACTACGGTATAGTTGTCGCGGGTAGCGCAACTATAGTAGGAGTAGTGACAGTCATGGCAGCAATGGCAAGGTGACACTTGCACTGGCGACGCATGGTGGCGATGACGTACGCTTCGTCTGTCGGGAGTGAACACGTGTACCACCCGTGGCCTGACTGACCAATGTTATGGAAAATTAGGCGGTCGCAGCCAGATCTTCAAGACAGCTGCTATGGGCCCTTTCCCTTCTTGCCCCTGCGTTTCTTCTTACCGGAAAAGGAGGCGCCTCCGGAGGACACTGCTGCTGCGGGGGCGGCAATAGCCACTAAGGCAACGACAGGAGATGTGAGGGACTCTGTGTGCTGGGTACGTAACTCCTGGCAAGCCTCCTCGATGCGAAGGAAGAGCTCGTATGCCCAAGGCATGCTGGTACCCTGGATGGTCATCGCGGTGAGAACCTCGTGGGAGTAGTGAACAAAGACGTCGGTGGCGCCACGCTTTATGGTCAGAAGTGCGGAGGGGGAGTAGTCCACCGACTACGAGGCAGTGTAAGATGCCTTCCATGCACTGCCAGTAGGAGGTGACCGTCTCGGTCTCCCTCATGTGCAGGGATTTGAACTCGCGAAGCAGGCGACTGGTCTCCATGACCGAGCAAATGTGTCGCGCCTCCATGACAGAAGACAGAGCCTCCGAGGTGTTGGTGTTGCTTCTACTGATGCTGTTGTTACTACTGTTGTAAAAACGGTGGTGGCTGATGCTGGTGCTCTTGTTGATGCTACTGCTGTTCCTGTTGCTACTCTTGTAGCTGTTGCTATTACTCTTATAGCTGCTAGAATTGGTGTTATTACATTGGCAACTACAGCTGCTCCTGATGTTGCTCCTGCTACTGCTCCTGTTGTAGTGGCGCCGGGTGCTATAGCTCCTGGCGTTGCTATTGCTGCTGCCGTTGCTCTTGCTGCTGCTGGTCCTGCTGTTGTGGTTGTGGCAGCATCCGCAACTGCTATTGCTGTTGCAACTATAGCAGGTTTTATAGGAAGGGGGGTCCTCGAGCAAAGGAGGACCCCTCCCCACTGTCCGTCATGGTGCCTCATTTTTTTTCTTGTTTATTATTATTTTCTACTGATGTCAGTAGTGACGTCAACAATGACGTCAGTCTAGGATGGTTAACGTCAACAACTGTTGCTACGTTATCTACAGGGTTACTGCTCTTTATGTTTGGTTCTTTTGTTGTTTATGATGTTTGTAGTGATGTCATTTGAGGATGACTGACATCAGCAGTGGCTGTTGGTACAGGCGCCGCTGTGGCACTTGGAGAGCTCTTATTGCTGCTACTACTACAATCGCTTCTGGTGCTGCTTCTACTGGCCTATTACTACGGCTATTGCTGCTGCTATTGCGGCTGTGGTCGCATCTCCTGTGGCTGCTATTGAAGCAGCATCTGCTACTACTTGTGCTTCTGCTGTTGAGTTATATGCTACTGCAACTAGTGCTCCTGAGCTCTTGCGTGCTGTTCTAGCTACTATAGCTACTACAGTGGCTATGGTGGTTGCTGTAGTTGGTACAGGGCCACCCGCGGGGTGGAGGATTTATTTGTGTGCCTTTTTTTTCTTCGTTCGATAATGCGAGCCACGAGCTCGCTGCTCGTTGCAAGCTCTGGGTAGCAAGCTCGCTGCTCGCTGCTTACTTTGAGTTGCAAGTAGAGAGAACGTTGCTCATAGCTATCTTCTCACTACGATCAGCACGCTGCGAGTTGGTGCTACTGGCCGCTGCAAGAGCTACTGCTGATGGCTATTTCTGGTTGCTGTAGATGCCACTGCTCTTGCTTTGTTGTCGGTGCTGCTGTGTGTTGTTGCTGCTCGTTGTTGCTGGTGCTTGCTACTACTATGCAGTGCTACTATTGCGAGCTGCTGCTGCTGGCTGCTATTGCTGCAAGCTGTTGCTGCTACTAGCTACCACGAGCTACTCCTTCTAGCTGCTACTATTGCGCACAATTATTGTTGGCTGCTGTTTCCATTGCTCGCTTCTGCTACAAGCTGCTGCTGCTGCTGCTGTTGTAGGCTGCTCCTGCGGCTTGGTACTGGTGCTAGTTACTACACCTGGTTGACTTTGCCACATGCATCGTTTCCAACAGGTGCATGACGTGGGTTGCCGTTGACATCCTTCCTTCACATATGGTGGTAAGTGCTACAAGAGATATCCGGCAGCATTTCCCTTAGCCTAGTGGCCATGGGGAAACTTCTGATGCCGCCACCAGGCAGGTCAATGCTGCCGAGAAAGCATTCGGCAGTGTTTCCCCTGCACTGGAGCGTATGGAGGTCCGTTGACGTAGTGAGGAACTTGTACGCTAGTTGTTTGCTGCTGCTGCTGCACTCTGGCTCTGATACTGAGCTGGAAACTATTCTAATGCGCAGGTTGGGGCAATTGCATTTTCGATGCAACGTGCGGGATTCCACGCTTGTTGCTTAGTCTGCTGCCCCCTCAGTCTGGCGCTCTAGACTCCAAGTTTGAGTGCTTTGGGTTTGTTACTCTGACATGCGAGCGCAAGGATTGCGCCAGAAAGCAGCTGCGAACTAGAAATAACTGATTCAGAATTGAGAATGAGACACAATGGGAGACCCCTCCAAGAACAAGCCTCCCCCAGCTCTATTGAACTTATTGCTCAGTTCACCAGCCAATCAAAAAATAACTCTATTTTCAGGCAGGCAAGTTTTCTTGGTGAGCCTTGCTAGACAGCCGAGAGCCCAAAAACCTGGGCGTCATCCATTTTGTCTGAAAACTGGACCATACCATAATACACATGTTGCAAACGTAGCCATGCAGTCAGAATCAAATGCAAAAACAGTAGTCAAGAGTTAAAGCCGCCTAAACCCTGGCGGGGTCTACTCTAGTTCCCGGTACTAACAGTGCTCGAAACTCATGAAACTTGGACCCTGTGCATGATACATCGCTGCGAATCCAACATTGCAGTCAAAAACAACATTGGACGCGTCTAGACAGCAAAAGGAGCGACAGAGAGTGCCGGCGGCACGACTGCCGAGGAGGTCCGCTGATGGAGATGAGCACGTAGAAGAGGAGAGGAGGCTCCAGCAAGCTACAAGTGGGCCTCATTGTACGTCGGCTCCACTAGATGACACTCCAGCAGTGTCACGTCTCACCGTCAGTCATCAGCATGCCGAAGTACCCAAGCTAGGAGGACATAACAGAGTACGATGAGAGATGCAGGAAAAAACCAAAAAGGTTAAAACGTTTTACTTGCTAGCGCACTTGTCGGGCCCTGCGGTAGCTGGGCCCGGCAGATCCGCTTTCCTTTATCATAGAGTGCGACACATCTTGCAAACCCCCGCCAATATCGGAAAAACCCACTAGATACGCAGGGGTTTTGGGTTTTGTTTTCTTACTTGCCCGTGCATCTACTAGGCTCCGCTACCGCGGGTCCCGGAAAATTCCCTTTCTTTTATCACAGCTTGTGTCGCATGTCGCAAACCTCCCCCAAACCCTCGAAAAACCCTCTAGTTGCACTGGAGGATTTGGGTTTTTTTCTTACTTGCCCGGGCATTTGCGATGTCTCACGGTAGCGGGTCTTGACAGATTCCTTTTCTTCTATTATAGCGTGTGCCGCATCTTGCAAGCCCCCCTCCAAAACCCTCGACAAACCCCCTAGTTACATTGGGGATAAGGGTTTTTTTTTTAGTTACCCGGGCATATACCGGGCCCTGCGGTAGCGGAACCCGGCAGATTCCCTTTCTTTTATCATAGTGTGCGCCGCATCTTGCAAACCCCATCAAACCGTCGACAAACCCCTGGTTAAAATGGGGGGGTTTACAAGGTCATCGTGAGCTCACAGGGAGGTTTTTTTGCGAAACTCCTCTTTCGAGCTCACGATGACGGACAAAGCTTGACTTCACCCTCGAAGTCAAAATCCATGTTAAACCTGTTAAAAACGTGACATACATGTAAGCTGTGCCCGTTATCACTCGAAGAACGAAAAAATTGGGCATCACTGTCATTTTGTTTTTGATTATGGACATCGCTGATCTATCGACCGAAACGATGTATATTACAACCTTGTCCTTTCTCATGTCAACATTGTCGACATGAGAAGAGCGCTAAAAAAAAGGCCAGCTGTCTTTCGGACCTCATCCGGTCAACAGCCCGATAGTCCTTGTCGGCATTTGCCGATGAGGACTAGGTGAAGAGGGAGGTGACGGGCTGGTTTTGCTGCCGCCAGCTGACCCGACAGAGTCCCAACTGTAGATTATCCCCTACTGTCCTCCACGCACTGTCTACACATTAAGTTGTGGAAGAGGGGGAGGACAATAGATGCTTAGGGTAAAGCTTAGTGCAATTGCTATGGGCAACAACAGAGAGACGACAAGAAGAGATGCAAAGTTAGTGGAGGCTCCCCCGTCGGCACACGTCGAGTTAGCGAACTCTCATCGAGCTCGCTAGCTCGATCCCACCGGCGGAGGTGACCTCGATCTCCCTAATTCACTCATGTGCCTTAACAAAGCTGTCCAAACATCTTCGGTAGCAAGTGGGTCAATAAACAATGTCCGGACAACCACTCCTTAAGTTATCTAAAAATGTGTGAACTAAGAGCCTAGTTCACAATTGTAATTTAACAATGTCAGGCCGAGTGGTGGTGACCAGATACA
Source organism: Penium margaritaceum (assembly GCA_023375785.1). NCBI lineage: Eukaryota > Viridiplantae > Streptophyta > Zygnematophyceae > Desmidiales > Peniaceae > Penium > Penium margaritaceum. The sequence continues at coordinate 311,417 of SZWC01001121.1, forward strand.
TGAGCGACTCAATGCGATACAAGTACCCAGTCGACTCGACCGGCTCCCCGAGGTCCACTGAGTTGACTGGTTTCAGGATTTTCTTTCCATCGGGCGTCATGGGCACACCGGCGGAGAGGTAGGGGGTGAGGCAGAGGATGCAGCAAGAGGCAAACCAGCAGACAAAAGAGCCGGGTCTACAGCCATTTCTGGAGGGACAGTGGTAGGGGAGGCAGCAGCCGACGAGGAGGGGGACACGGTAGACGATGGAGGAGAACCATCAGTGGGTAGCACAGGCGGAACAAAAGGCACTGAGGACGGAGACGACACAGGAAGCGACACAGCAAGAGGGGGTGCATAAAGTGGGGACACAAGGGGTGCAGACTAAGGAAGTACAAGGGGTGCTATAGAGACAGGGTGGACAGAAGTGCCCGCCCCGATGGGAATACCCACACAGGAACCCTCCCCCACACGTTGGGAGCGAGGGCACGAAGCCAAGTGAGGGTCCGAGGACCGAATCCGACGTAGATCATGCTGCGTGTAGGACTCAAGGAAGACAGCGTCACGAGACTCGACAATATGGTGATGATCGGGGTCCCTAAAAACGCAGGCTTGTGATTGAGGAGCGACCCCCAGAAAAAGACAGAAGCGACCGCGGGGAGTGAGTTTGCTACCTTATTGGGCATCAGGGACCCAAACACAGGCTAGACAACCCCACACACATGCCAACCGAAGGTCAGCACGTCACCCAAACCAACGCGCATAGGGAGTCACATGACGAGGAAGCAGGTCATGAGGCACGCGGTTCCGGATCCAAGTCATGTAGGCCACTGCCTCGAAGGCAAAAGCCTCTCACAGACCAGAATCAACACGCATGGACCGTACAACATCCATCATCGTGCGGTTCCAACGTTTGGACACGCCATTCTGTTGCGGCGTGTAGGGAACGGAGAGATCGTGCGTCAAGCCTTGCTCTTCAAGAATTTGAGCAGCAACCCATGAATTCTCCCCCGCAATCTGAGCAAAAGTGAGACAAGCATTATTGGTTTAGCGTTCAGCTTGAACCAACCAACGACGGAGGACAAGCACCGCTTTTGTGACGCAAACAAAGTACCCACCGATAATGAGAGAAATCATCAGTTAGAGTGCGAACATAAAGTCTGCGCTCAGCCTGGGACTCAGTGGGCAAGGGCCCCATGAGGTCAGCATGCAGGAGCTCCAGAGGTCAGGAGGTTGTGGTGGAGGACGAGGGATACGTGGCACAATGCATTTTCACTTTGAGACAGGGGAGACAATCGCTGGCAACTGGCAATGCAATAGAGACCGGGTGAAGGCCGAGAGTGGGCTTAACACGCACAAGCGACTCAATAATGGCAGAGTGCACATGACACAGACGACGGTACAACAACCATTGATGTGCAATACACAAGGTGCAAGTCACATAGACACAAGCAGACTTAGACAACAAAGTAGTAACACGAAGTGGAATGTGATAGAGACTGCCGACAGTAGCACCACAAAGCACAACACTACCGGTGGAGCAAACACTGACAGTGGCAATACCTGTGGCATGCATGATTGTGAGTCCAAGGCAGTTGCACGTGGGGACAGACAGCAGACTGAGCTCGAGGCCAGGGACATACAACATATCAGAGAAGTACACAGTACCATCAGGACCATCGAACCAAACGGTCCCAACATCATGCACACCCAATTGCTGACCGGACCCTGTACGCACATGATGATCTGACTCGACGGGAGCAAGTAGAACAAAATCACAATGGCAAAAGCACATATGATGGGTGGCACCTGAGTCAATGACCTAGCTGCCATCCGGAACAGGCTCCACTGGTGACACAAAACAGAACCCACAAGAACCAGGAGAGGATAGTAGTGGCTCTGCTGGGTCAGGACATGCACGATCAGTAAATAACTCAATCCACGACGGCACATCATAGAGAACATGGTCATCCACAGACTATGTCACGCCATCGTCACCAAACAACCCACAAAATCTGTCTACAGTGCAAACGGTGAGCCCCCCGGCACTGTGCATGCAACTTGCACCTCCCTGAGGTGGTCGAATCCATTTAACTGCGAAAGGAGGATGCGAGGGCCCCCTTCAGCTCTGTAATGCGGCCGCCAAGAAGCTCTCTCCCTTACCCAAGACCACTGTTGCACTCGTATTTGATGAAGGCGATATGGAGGAGGTGATGAGTGGCAAGGGAGGATGCAAGGAAGGATGCAAGGAGGAGATGAAAGACGATGAAGCCGATGGAGGGACGGAAGTAGCTGCAACGCAACCCATGGGCGGAAGGTACCACCCTGCCACCCGCACATGGTAGTCTCGTGCCAAAGAAAGGAGAGTACCGGTCTCCTTCATTTGCATGAGCTCCACAGGCTCAACGTACTGGAAAACTTCCGAGTACTTCTCATGGGCTCCCAACATAATCGTAGCAAGAGCTGAATACTGAGGAGGCATCTGCGTGCCCAAGCAAGTGTAGGCACGTAGTGCACGGTGCCTGTATGCGCTAGCAACCTCGGTATCACCCTGGCCAAGAGAAGTGAACTCGCGGATACGTTCTTTGAGATCAGCCTAACCAATTGCTGATGGGTGGTCAAAACGAGCTGCCAAGCTCCGAGGGGGTTTGCACCCTGCCCGGTCAGGTCTGCCACATAGGGCTTGACATCCAAAATGGAGTCGTCTTAGAAGGCAAGAACTAGGGCATGGACTGCTCGAGCTGTAGCAGCAGATTGTGCTGCATCTATGGCAACATCATCAGTCATGTAGTAGGGGAGCAGTCCCTCACCGGTGGCCCAGGTGTGGAACTTGAACTCCCACACCTCAAATCCAAGACTGTCCGAAAAACGAGGAGGTGGAGACTCAAAATCCTTAGCCAGACGACCTGTCGGCATGACCAAGCCAGACGAGGGTGTGTCGCCTAAGCCAGGCTCCTCGCACACAGGTGGTGCATAACGTTGCAGCAAGGACAATGGCGACACGAAAGAGTGCACTGGAACTGACCGCATCAGACTTTGAGCATACTGATGCTCCTGCTGCTGCAACAACAAGGTGCCTGAAACCTGTTGTGATGGCTTCTGCTGCTGTTGTGACTGCTGTTGCTGCTACTGCTGCTATTGCTGCACTACGGCACTTCCTAATGCGGATGTTGAGCTACCTGCAGTCTGCCTCGCTGGGTGCACCTGGCCCGACGGTGGCTGTGGAGGGAGAGCATACTGGTTATCAAGTGTTATTTTGAGCAATGTCTCCAAAGATTGCAGCTTCGCATCTTGCTTGTCCAATCGCTGAGCAGTCGGACTTGCAGAAGACTGTGAGCAGTCAGCAATGGGTGGAAGGTCACCCCCACCCTCTGATTGTGTGCCTGACATTGTGGCTGCCCTAGACCAAGGAGAGGGGCAGAAATCAGCTGAAAGGGTGGAATTGTAGATGGTAGAGCTCCCAAGAAAAATCCGGCAGCATTCAGCCTCCGGCTCTGCCAAAGAAATGCATGACGAGGCACAAGGTCTGGGTACTCCGGTTGTCCGGGCTGTGCACAGCTATGAGGGTGAGAGAGAGAAAGGTTTCCACCCCAAGAAGTCCCAGAGAAGGAGAGAAGGGAGGAGTGATGAGGAGTCTGACTCACCGATCTCTGGTGTTGTCTGAGGATGTGGAGTGAGCCAAAGTCACCACAGTTTGCAGAGGTTCCAGTACAGCGATTGTAGCTTGCGATGACGGCCACGGCCCCTCCTTAGGTCGAAGCCCAGGAGTTGCGGTCTGTGAGTAGGGCCCACCCCGGCAGCTGCGATGGTCAAACAAGTTGCAGCCCAACGGCTGCGGCTGCTTCTCAGGTCGCAGCCCGACGGCTACGTGCTGCTTCTCAAATCGCAGCCCACCGGCTGGGTGCTGCTTCTCAAACTGCAGCCCAACGACTGCGTGCTGCTTCTCAATTCGTAGCCCAACGGCTGCGTGCTACTCAAATCGCAGCCCAACGGTTGTGACTTCTCCTCAGATTGCAGCCCAACGGGTGCAGCCTTGTGAGGAAGACGAAATTGGACGGCTGTATTCGATGATGGAGCAGCTGTGGGCTCTGCTCAGGCCCTGTGCTGCTGTTGTGTGGCTAAATTTACTGCTGCTGCGGTATCAACGGGCTGGTTGCAACAGAGAATGGTAACCACCTCAGTGGTGGGCTGCCCAATCCCGCAGCGACTGCCGCCACTCGGGCTGCAATTGTGACTCAGTGCGTGCTACGCCGCGCCGCTGGCTGCGACAGCAGCATTGTCCGCCAATGCGGCGGCCTTGGCAACTCTTGCTGGCAAAGCAGAAGCACTCACCGTAGCCGCCACCCTCGCGCGCTCCTTACGCGCGAAATGTGAGGGAACGCTTCCCTCACTCTGATACCAGTAGATTATTCCCTACTGCCCTCCACACACTCTACACACTAAGCTGTGGAAGAGGGGGAGGACGATGTTCCCTAGCAAAGCTGTCCGAACATCTCGGCAGCATGTGGGTCAATAAACAATGTTTGGCCAACCACCCCACAAGTTATCTAAAACCGTGTGAACTAAGAGCCTAGTTCAAAATTCTACTGTAACAATAGTTGGTCATCCTGTCGCTCTTGTAGAGCATTGCTGCTCTTCTCATCTCCACTGTTCTCGTTGCCGCAGTCCCGCCGAGTTGACGGTCGCCCGCCTCCAATCGTCGACAGGTCCTTGTGCCCCTCTAGGATCTGCATGTGCATGAACAGCAGCCGGGGGGTCACCATCAGTCACCGTGTATGAACATAGAACAACGCCAGCGTCTTTTTCCTAGTTTGAGGGCTCTTTAGCATAGCGAAATTCGTACAAACACAAAGATATACATACATACATATACATATAAATATATATATATATATATATATATATATATATATATATATAGAGAGAGAGAGAGAGAGAGAGAGAGAGAGAGAGAGAGAGAGAGAGAGAGAGAGAG
>SZWC01001122.1:0-14396 GCA_023375785.1 Penium margaritaceum
AAGTGTGACGCTCTAGTGCCAAGGTGTGAAGCTCCAGTGCCAAAGTGTGATGCTCTAGTGCCAAAGATAGATGGTCTAATGCAAAAGTGTGACGCTCGAGTGCCAAAGTGTGAAGCTCTAGTGCCAAAGTGTGACGCTCTAGTGCAAACGTTTGGAGCTCTAGTTCCAAAGTGTGATGCTCTAGTGCCAAAGTGTGACGCTCTAGTGCCAAAGTGTGACGCTCTAGTGCCAATGTGTGACGCTCTTGTGCCAAAGTGTGACGCTCTACTGCCAAAGTTCGAAACACTCTAGTGCCAAAGTATGACGCTCTTATGCCAAAGTGTTAATCTCTAGTGCCAAAGTGTGACGCTCTAGTGCCAAAGTGTGACGCTCTAGTACCAAAGTGTGACGCTCTATTGCCAAAGTATGACGCTCTAGTTCCAAAGTGCGACACTCTATTGCAAGGGTGTAATGATCTAGTGCCAAAGTGTGACGCTCTAGTGCCAAAGTTCGAAACTCTAGTGCCAAAGTCTGAGGCTCTAGTGCCAAAGTGTGACGTTCAAGTGCGAAAGTGTGACGCTCTAGTACCAAAGTGTGAAGGTCTAGTGCCACAGTGTGACGCTCTAGTGCCAAAGTGTGAAGCGCCAGTGCCAAAGTGTGACGCTCTAGTGCCAAAGTGTGACGCTCTAGTGCCAAAGTGTGAAGGTCTAGTGCCACAGTGTGACGCTCTAGTGCCAAAGTGTGAAGCGCCAGTGCCAAAGTGTGACGCTCTAGTGCCAAAGTGTGACGCTCTAGTGCCAAAGTGTGACGCTCTAGTGCCAAATTGTGACGCTCTAGTGCCAAAGTGTGACGCTCTAGTCCCAAAGTGTGACGTTCTAGTGCCAAAATGTGAAGGTCTAGTGCCAAAGTGTGATGCTCTAGTGCCAAACGTGTGATGCTCTAATGCCAAAGTGTGATGCTATAGTACCAAAGTGTGACACTCTAATGCCAATGTTTGGAGCTCCAGTGCCAAAGTGTGACGCTCTAGTGCCAAAGTGTGACGCTCTAGTGCAAAAGTGTGACGCTCTAGTGCCAAAGTGTGACGCTCTAGTGCCAAAGTGTGATGCTCTAGTGCCAAACGTGTGATGCTCTAATGCCAAAGTGTGATGCTATAGTACCAAAGTGTGACACTCTAATGCCAATGTTTGGAGCTCCAGTGCCAAAGTGTGACGCTCTAGTGCCAAAGTGTGACGTTGTAGTGCCAAAGTGTGTCGCTCTAGTGCCAAAGTGTGAAGGTCTAGTGCCGCAGTGTGACGCTCTAGTGCCAAAGTGTGAAGCGCTAGAGCCAAAGTTAGACGCTCTAGTGCCAATGTGTGACGCTATTTTGCCAAAGTGTGACACTCCAGTGCCAATTTGTGATGCTCTAATGCCAATGTTTGAAGCTCTAGTGCCAAAGTATGACGTTCTAGTGCCAAAGTTTGACGCTTAGTGCCAACGTCGGACGCTCTAGTACCAGAGTTTGAAGCTCTAGTGCCAAAGTGTGTGACGCTCTAGTGCCAAAGTGTGACACTCTAGTGCCAAAGTGTGATGCTCTAGTGCCAAAGTGTGAATGTCTAGTGCCAAAGTGTGACGCTCTAGTTCCAAAGTGTGACACTGGAGTGCCAATGTCTGACGCTATAGGGCCAAAGGCTGAAGCTCTAGTGCCAAAGTGTGACGCTCTAGTGCCAAATTATTACACTCTAGTGCCAAAGTATGACGCTCTTGTGCCAAAGTGTGACGCTCTAGTACCAAAGTGTGACGCTCAAGTGCCAAAGTGTGACACTCTATTGCAAGAGTGTGAGGCTCTAGTGCCAAAGTGATATGCGCTAGTGCCAAATGTCGAAACTCTAGTGCCAAAGTCCGAGGCTCTAGTGCCAAATTGTGACGCTCAAGTGTGAAAGTCGAACGCTCTAGTGCCAAAGAATGAAGGTCTACTACCAAAGTGTGGAGCTCTAGTGCCAAAGTGTGATGCTCTAGTGCCAAAGTCTGACACTCTAGTGCCAAAGTGTGACGCTCTAGTGCCAAAGTGTGACACTCTAGTGCCAAAGTGTGACGCTCTAGTGCCAAAGTGTGAATCTCTAGTGCCAACTTGTGATGCTCTAGTGCCAAAGTGTGTCACTCTAGTACCAAAGTGTGACGCTCTAGTGCCAAAGTGTGACGCTCTAGTTCCAAAGTGCGACACTCTATTGCCAAAGTGTGACCCTCTAGTGGCACACTGACGCTCTAGTGCCAACGTGTGACGCTCTATTGCCAACGTGTGATGCTATATTGCAAACGTGTGACGCTTTAGTGCCAAAGTCTGATGCTCTAGTGCCCACGTGTGACGCTCTAGTGCCAAAGTGTGAAGGTCTAGTGCTATAGTGTGACGCTCTAGTGCCAAAGTGTGGAACGTTAGTGCCAAGGTGTGAAGCTCTAGTGCCAACGTGTGATGCTCTAGTGCCCAAAGGTGATGGTCTAATGCAAATGTGTGACGCTCGAGTGCCGAAGTGTGAAGCTCCAGTGCCAAAGTGTGACACTCTAGTGCCAACGTTTGGAGCTCTAGTTCCAAAGTGCGACGCTCTAGTGCCAAAGTGTGACGCTGTAGTGCTAAAGTTTGCGGCTACAGTGCCAAAGTATGGAGCTCTAGTGCCAAAGTTCGAAATCTAGTGCCCAAAGTGTGACGCTCTAGTGCCAAAGTGTGACGCTCTAGTGCCAAAGTGTGACGCTCTAGTGCAAAAGTGTGACGCTCTAGTGCCAAAGTTCGAAATCTAGTGCCCAAGTGTTACACTCTAGTACACAATTGTGACGCTCTATTGCCAAAGTATGACTCTCCTGTGCCAAAGTGTGAAGGTCTAGTGCCACAGTGTGACGCTCTAGTGCCAGAGTGTGAAGCGCTAGTGCCAAATTGTGACGCTCTAGTGCCAAATTGTGACGCTCTAATGCCAAAGTGTGACGCTCTAGTGCCAAAGTGTGACGCTCTAGTGCCAAAGTGTGACGCTCTAGTGCCAAAGTGTGACGCGCCAGTGCCAAAGTGTGACGCTCTAGTGCCAGAGTGTGAAGCGCTAGTGCCAAATTGTGACGCTCTAGTGCCAAATTGTGACGCTCTAATGCCAAAGTGTGACGCTCTAGTGCCAAAGTGTGACGCTCTAGTGCCAAAGTGTGACGCTCTAGTGCCAAAGTGCAACGCTCTAGTGTCGAAGTGTGAGGCTCTAGTGCGAAAGTTTGAGATTGTAGTGCCAAAGTGTGATCCTCTAGTGCCAAAGTGTGACGCTCTTCTTCCAAAGTGTGACGCTGTAGTGCCAAAGTCCGATACTCGAGTGCCAAAGTTTGAAGTTCTAGTGCCAAAGTGCGACGCTCTTGTGCCAAAGTGTGACGCTCTCGTTACACTCTAGTGCCAAAGTGCGACGCTCTTGTGCCAAAGTGTGAATCTCTAGTGCCAAAGTGTGACGCTCTAGTGCCAAAGTGTGGCGCTCTAGTACCAAAACATGACGCTCTAGTGCCAAACTGTGATGCTCTAGTTCCAAAGTGCGACATTCCGTTGCAAGAGTGTGACATTCTAGTGCCAAAGTGTGACGCTCTAGTGCGAAAGTTCAAAACTATAGTGCCAACATGTGAGGCTCTAGTGCCAAAGTGTGACGCTCAAGTGCCAAAGTGTGACGCTCTAGTACCAAAGTGTGAAGGTCTAGTGCCACAGTGTGACGCTCTAGTGCCAAAGTGTAAAGCGCCAGTGCCAAAGTGTGACGCTCTATTGCCAAAGTGTGACGCTCTAGTGCCAAAGTGTGATGCTATAGTGTCAAAGTGTGACGCTCTAGTGCCAATGTGTGACGCTCTAGTCCCAAAGTGTGACGCTCTTGTGCAAAAGGGTGACGCTCTAGCGCCATAGTATGACGCTCTAGTGCCAAAGTGTGATGCTCTATTGCCAAGGTGAGATGCTCTAGTTCCAAAGTGTGAAGCTCTAGTGCCAAAGTATGAAGCTCTTGTGTCAAAGTCTGATTCTCTCGTTCTAAAGTGTGACGCTCTAGTGCCAACGTCCAAAACTCTAGTGCCAACGTGTGATGCTCTAGTGCAAATGTGTGACGCTGTAGAGCCAAAGTGTGACGCTCTAGTTCCAAAGTGTGACGCTCTAGTGCCAAAGTGTGAAGCTCTAGTGCCAAAGTGTAACGCTTTGGTACCAAAGTGTGAGCTTTAGTGCCAAAGCATGACACTCTAGTGCCAAAGTTTATAGCTCTATTGCTAAAGTGTGACGCTCAAGTGCCAAAATGTGATGCTCTAGTGCCAAAATGTGACACTCTGGTGCCAAAGTGGAACGCTCTAGTGCTAAAGTGTGATGCTCTAGTACCAAAATATGAAGCTCTAGTGCCAAAGTGTGACGCTCTAGTGCCAAAGTGTGACAATCTAGTGCCAAAGTGTGACGTTCTAGTACCAAAGTGTGAAGGTCTAGTGCCAAAGTGTGATGCTCTAGTGCCAAACGTGTGACGCTCTAGTGCCAAAGTGTGATGCTCTAGTGCTAACGTGCGACACTCTAAGGCCAACGTTGGGAGCTCTAGTGCCAAAGTGTGGCGCTCTAGTGCCAAATTGTGACGCTCTAGTGCCAAAGTGTGACGCTCTAGTGCCAAAGTGTGATGATGTAGTGCCAAAGTCTGACGCTCTAGTGCCAAAGTTTGAAGCTCTAGTGCCAAAGTGTGATGCTCTAGTGCCAAAGTGTGACACTCTAGTGCCAAAGTGTGACGCTCTAGTGCCAAAGTGTGAATCTCTAGTGCCAAAGTGTGATGCTCTAGTACCAAAGTGTGACGCTCTAGTACCAAAGTGTGACGCTCTAGTGCCAAAATGTGACACTCTAGTTCCAAAGTGCGACACTCTATTGCCAAAGTGTGAAGCTCTAGTGCCGAAGTGTAATGCTCTGGTGCGAAAGTGTGAAGCTCTAGTGCCAAAGTATGATGCTCTAGTGCCAAAGTGTGACGCTCTAGTGCCAAAGTGTGACGCACTTCACACTTTGGCACTAGCTCTAGTGCCAAAATGTGACACTCTAGTTCCAAAGTGCGACACTCTATTGCCAAAGTGTGAAGCTCTAGTGCCGAAGTGTAATGCTCTGGTGCGAAAGTGTGAAGCTCTAGTGCCAAAGTATGATGCTCTAGTGCCAAAGTGTGAAGCTCTAGTGCCAAAGTGTGATGCTCAAGTGCCAAAGTGTGACGCTCAAGTGCCAAAGTGTGATGTTCTAGTGCCAACGGTTGAAGCTCTAGTGCCAAAGTGTGCACTCTAGTGCCAAAGCGTCACACGCTAGCACCTGAGTGTCACACTTTGGCACTAGAGTGCACACTTTGGCACTAGAGCTTCAACCTTAGGCACTAGAGCTTCGGACTTGGCACTACAGCGTCACACTTTGGCACTAGAGCGTCACACTTTGGCACTAGAGCATCACACTTTGGCACTAGAGCTCCAAATGTTGGCATTAGAGCGTCACAATTCGGAACTAGAGCGTCTTACTTTGCCACTAGAACGTCACACGTTTGGCACTAGAGCATCACACTTTGGCACTAGACCTTCACACGTTGGCACTCGACTGTCACACTTTGGCACTAGATCGTCATACTTTGGCACTAGAGCGTCCCAGTTTGGCACTAGATCGTCGCTCTTTGGCACTAGAGCGTCACACTTTGGCACTTGAGCGTCACACTTTGGCACTAGAGCTTCGCACTTTGGCACTAGAGCGTCATACTTTGGCACTAGAGCTTCACACTTTGGTATCAGAGCGTTACACTTTGGCTCTAGAGCTTCACACGTTGGCACTAGAGCGTCACACTTGAGAACTAGAGCGTCACACTTTGGCACCAGAGCGTCACACATTTGCACTAGAACATTACATGTTGGCACTAGAGTTTAAAACTTTGCCACTAGAGCGTCACACTTTGGCACTAGAGCGTCACACTTCGACACAAGATCTTCACACTTTTGCACTAGCGCTTCACACTTTGGCACTAGAGCGTCACACTTTGGCACTAGAGCATCGCACTTTGGCACTACAGTGTCACACGTTGGTACTACAACGTCACCCTTTGGCACAAGTGCGTCACACTTTGGGACTAGAGCGTCACACCTTGGCACTAGAGCATCACACTTTGGCACTAGAGCATCACACTTTGGCACTAGAGTGTCACACTTTGGCACTAGAGCGTCCCACTCTGGCACTAGCGCTTCACAATTTGGCACTAGAGAATCACACTGTGGCACTAGAGCTTCACACTTTGGTACTAGAGCGTCACACTTTGGCACTAGAGCTTCACACTTTGGCACTAGAGCGTCACACTTTGGCACAGGAGAGTTACACTTTGGCACTAGAGCCTCACACTTTGGCACTAGGGTGTCACACTTGGGCACTATAGTTTCGAACTTTGGCACTAGAGCATCACACTTTGGCACTAGAGCGTCACACTTTGGCACTAGAGCCTCACACTTTGGCACTAGAGTTTGGAGCTTTGGCACTAGAGTGTCACACTTTGGCACTAGAGCGTCACACTTTAGCAATAGAGTGTTGCAATCTGGAACTAGAGTGTCACACGTTGGCTCTAGAGCGTCACACTTTGGTACTAGAGCGTCACACTTTGGCACTCGAGCGTCACACTTTGGCACTTGAGATTCACACTTTGGCGCAAGAGCGTCACAATTTGGTACTAGAGTATAACACTTTGGCACTAGAGAGTCATACGTTGGCATTAGAGCTTCAAACTTCAGCACTACAGCGTCAGACTTTGGCACTACAGCATCACACTTTGGCACTAGAGAGTCACACTTTGGCACTATAGTATCACATTTTGGCACTAAAGATTCGAACTTTGGCACTAGAGCCTCATGCCTTGGCACTAGAGCGTCAGACTTTGGCACTAGAGCGTCACACTTTGGCACTATAGCATCACACTTTGGCACTAGAACCTCACAATTTGGCACTAGAGCGTCACACTTTGGCACTAGAGCGTCACACTCTGGCACTAGCGTTTCACACTTTGGCACTAGAGCGTCACACTATGGCACTAGACCTTCATACTTTGGCACTAGAGCGTCACACTTGGGCACTAGAGCGTCACACTTCGGCACTAAAGCGTCACACTTTTGCAATAGAGCGTCACACTTTGGCACTAGAGCGTCACACGTTGGGACTAGAGCTTCACACTTTGGCACTCGAGCGTCACACTTTGGCACAAGAGCTTCACATTATGGCACTTGAGCATCACAGTTTGGTACTAGAGCTTCACACATTGGCACTAGAGCGTCACGCTGTGGCACTAAAGTTCCACACTTTGGCACTAGAGCGTCACACTTTGTCACTAGAGCGTCACACATTGGTACTAAAGCGTCACACTTTGGCAAAAGAGCTTCACACATTGGCACTAGAGCGTCACTCCTTGCAACTAGAGCGTCACACTTTGGCACTCTAGTATCACAATTTGGCACTAGAGCGTCACACTTTGGCACTAGATTCTTGAATTGTGGCACTAGAGCGTCACATTTTAGCAATAGAGCATCACACTTTGGCAATAGAGTGTCGCACTTTGGAACTAGAGAGTCACACTTTGGCACTAGAGCGTCACACTTTGGTACTAGAGCGCCATACTTTGGCACTAGAGCATCACACTTTGGCACTAGAGATTCACACTTTGGCACTAGAGCATCACATGTTGGCACTAGAGTGTCACACTTTGGCACTAGAGTGCACACTTTGGCACTAGAGCTTCAACCTTTGGCACTAGAGTGTCACACTTTGGCACTAGAGCATCACACTTTGGCATTAGAGCATCACACTGTGGAACTAGAGCTCCAAATGTTGGCATTACAGGGTCACAATTTGGCACTAGAGCGTCTTACTTTGGCACTAGAGCGTCACACGTTTGGCACTACAGCATTACACTTTGGCACTAGACCTTCACACTTTGGCACTTAAACGTCACACTTTGGCACTAGATCGTCACACTTTGGCACGAGAGCATCACACTTTGGCACTAGAGTTTCATACATTGGTACTAAAGCATCATACATTGGCACTAGAGCGTCCCAGTTCGGCACTAGATCATCACACTTTGGCACTAGAGCGTCACACTTTGGCACTTGAGCGTCACACTTTGGCACTAGAGCTTCACACTTTGGCACTATAGCGCTATACTTTGGCACTAGAGCTTCACACTTTGGCACCAGAGCGTTACACTTTGGCTCTAGAGCTTCACACATTGGCACTAGAGCATCACACTTGCGAACTAGAGCATCACACTTTGGCACTAGAGCGTCACACATTGGCACTAGACCATCACATGTTGGCACTAGAGTTTCAAACTTGGCACTAGAGCATCACACTTTGGCACTAGAGCATCACACTTCGACAAAAGAGCCTCACACTTTGGCACTAGAGCTATATACTTTGGCACTAGAGCGTTGCAGTTTGGTATTAGAGCATCGCACTTTGGCACTACAGTGTCACACTTTGGTACTAGAGCGTCACCCTTTGGCACAAGAGCGTCACACTTTGGGACTAAAGCGTCACACTTTTGCACTAGAGAATCACACTTTGGCACTAGAGCATCACACTTTGGCACTAGAGTGTTACACCTTGGCACTAGAACGTGAGACTCTGGCACTAGCGCTTCACACTTTGGCAGAAGAGCGTCACACTGTGGCACTAGACCTTCAGACTTTGGTACTAGAGCGTCACACTTTGGCACTAGAGCTTCACACTTTGGCACTAGAGCATCACACTTTGGAACTGGAGAGTCACACTTTGGCACTAGAGCCTCACACTTTGGCACTACAGCATCACACTATGGCACTAGAGCGTCACGCGTTGGCACTAGAGTATCACACTTTGGCACTAAGGTTTCAAACTTTGGCACTAGAGTCTCGCACTTTGGCACAAGAGCGTCACACTTTGGCACTAGAGCGTCACACTTTGGCACTATAGTGTCACACTTTGGCACTAGAGCGTCACACTTTGGCACTAGAGCGTCACACTTTGGCACTAGAGCGTCACACTTTGGCACTAGCGCTTCACACTTTGGCACTAGAGCATCACACTGTGGCACTAGAACTTCACACTTTGGCACTAGAGCGTCACACTGTGGCACTAGAGCGTCACACTTTGGCACTAGAGTGTCACACTTTGGCACTAGAGCGTCACACTTTGGCACTAGAGCGTCACACTTTGGCACTAGAGCGTCACACTTTGGCACTAGCGCTTCACACTTTGGCACTAGAGCATCACACTGTGGCACTAGAACTTCACACTTTGGCACTAGAGCGTCACACTTTGGCACTAGAGCGTCACACATTGGCACTAAAGCGTCACACCTTTGCAATGGAGCGTCACACTTTGGCACTAGAGCATCACACGTTGGCACTAGAGCTTCACACTTTGGCACTTGAGCGTCAAACTTTGGCACAAGAGCATCACATTTTGGCACTTGAGCATCGCACTTTGGCACTAGAGCTTCACACCTTGGCACTAGAGCATCACACTTTGGCACTAGAGTTCCACCCTTTGGCACTAGAGCGTCACACTTTCACACTAGAGCGTCACACGTTTGCACGAGAGCGTCACACTTTAGCAATAGAGCTTCACAATTTGGCACTAGAGCGTCACACTTTGGAACTAGAGCGTCACACTTTGACACTCTAGTGTCACAAATTGGCACTAGAGCGTCACACTTTGGCACTAGAGGCTCGAATTTTGGCACTAGAGCGTCACATTGTGGCACTAGAGCGTCACACTTTGGCAATAGAGTGTTGCACTTTGGAACTAGAGCGTCACACTTTGGCACTAGAGCGTCACACTTTGGTACTAGAGCGCCATACTTTGGCACTAGAGCATCGCACTTTTGCACTAGAGATTCACACTTTGGCACTAGAGCGTCACACGTTGGCACAAGAGTGTCACACTTTGGCACTAGAGTGCACACTTTGGCAATAGAGCTTCAACATTTGCACTAGAGCGTCAGACGTTGGCACTACAGCGTCACACTTTGGCACTAGAGCATCACACTTTGGCACTAGAGCATCACACTTTGGCACTAGAGCTCCACACTTTGGCACTAGAGCGTCAGACGTTGGCACTACAGCGTCACACTTTGGCACTAGAGCATCACACTTTGGCACTAGAGCATCACACTTTGGCACTAGAGCTCCACACTTTGGCACTAGAGCGTCACACTTTGGAACTACAGCGTCACACTTTGGCACTAGAGCGTCACACTTTGGCAGTAGAGCTCCAAACGTTGGCATTAGAGCGTCACACTTTGGCACTAGAGCATCACACTTTGGCACTAAAGCGTGACATGTTTGGCACTAGAGCATCACACTTTGGCAATAGACCTTCACACTTTCGCACTAGAACGTCACACTTTGGCACTAAATCATCACACTTTGGCACTAGAGCGTCCCACTTTGGCACTAGGGAGTCACACTTTGGCACTAGAGCGTCACACTTTGGCACTTGAGAGTCACACATTGGCACTAGAGCTTCACACTTTGGCACTAGAGCGTCATTCTTTGGCACTAGAGCTTCACACGTTGGTACCAAAGTGTTATACTTTGGCACTAGAGCTTCACACATTGGCACTAGAGCATCACACTTAGGAACTTGAGCGTCACACTTTGGCACTAGAGTGTCAGACATTTGCACTAGAACATTTCACTTTGGCACTAGAGTTTCGAACTTAGGCACTAGAGCATCACCCTTTGGCACTAGAGCGTCACACTTTGGCACAAGAGCTTCACACGTTGGCACAAGAGCTTCATACTTTTGGACTAGAGCTTCACACTTTGGAACTGGAGCGTCCCACTTTGGTACGAGAGCTTCACACTTTGGTAATAGAGCGTCACACTTTGGCACATGAGCGTCACACTTTGGCACTAGAGCTTCATACTTTGGCACTAGAGCGTCACACTTTGGCACTAGAGCATCACACATTGGCACTAGAGCATCACACTTTGGCACTAGAGCTTCACACATCCGCACTAGAGCGTCACACTTTGGCATTGGAGCGCCACACTTTGGCACTAGAGCGTCACACTGTGGCACTAGAGCTTCACACTGTGGCACTAGAGTGTCACACTTTGGCACTAGAGCTCTGCACCTTGGCACTAGATTGTCACACTTTGGCACTAGAGCATCCCACTTTGGCACTAGAGCGTCACACTTTGGCACTAGCGCTTCACACTTTGGCACTAGAGCGTCACACTGTGGCACTAGAGCTTCACACTGTGGCACTAGAGTGTCACACTTTGGCACTAGAGCTCTGCACCTTGGCACTAGATTGTCACACTTTGGCACTAGAGCATCCCACTTTGGCACTAGAGCGTCACACTTTGGCACTAGAGCATCACACTTTGGTACTAGTACTTCACACTTCAGCACTAGAGCGTCACACTTTGGTACTATAGTGTCACACTTTAGCACAAGATCGTCACCCTTTGGCATTAGAGCTTTACACTTCCACACTAGAGCTTCACACTTTGGCAATAGAGCATCACACTTTGGCACTAGAGCAGTACACTTTGGCACTAGAGCTTCACACCTTGGCACTAGAGCATCACACGTTGGCACGAGAGCATCCCACTTGGCACTAGAATGTCCCACTTTGGCACTAGAGCGTCACACTTTGGCACTATAGCGTTACATTTTGGCACTAGAGCTTCACACTTTGGCACTAGAGCGTCACACTGTGGCACTAGACCTCCACACTTTGGCACTCGGGTGCCACACTTTGGTACTACACCTTCACACTTTGGCACTAGAGCGTCACCGCTTGGAACTAAAGAGTCACACTTTGGCACTAGAGCGTCACACTATGACACTAGAGCGTCCCACTTGGGCACTAGAGCTTTGAACTTTGACAATAGACCGTCACACTTTGGCACTAGAGCATCACAATTTGGCACTAGGGTGTCACACTTTGGCACTAGAGCGTCACACTTTGGCACTAGACCTTCACATTTTGGCACTAGATCGTTACACTTTGGTACTAGAGCGTTACACTTTTGGAACTAGAGCGTCACACTTTGGCACTATAGCTTCACACTTTGGTACTAGAGCGTCACACTTGCACTAGAGCGTCCCACTTTGGCACTAGAGCGTCATACTTTAGCACTAGAGGGTCACACCTTGGCACTTGAGCGTCACACTCTGGCACAAGATCTTTACACTTTGGTACTAGAGCGTCACACTTTGGCACTAGAGCTTTACACTTTGAAACTAGAGCGTCCCACTTTGGCACTAGAGCTTCAGACTTTGATTCTAGAGCGTCACACTTTGGAACTAGAACGTCACACTTTGGCACTTGAGCGTCACACTTTGGCACTAGAGCGTCACACTTTGGCACGAGAGTTTCGAACTTTGGCATTAGAGCGTCACACTTTGGTACTAGAGCGTCACACTTTGGCAATAGAGTGTCACACTTTGGAACTAGAGCGTCACACGTTGGCACTAGAGCGTCACACTTTGGTACTAGAGCGTCACACCTTGGCACTAGAGCGTCACACTTTGGCACTAGAGCTTCACACTTTGGCACTAGAGCTTCACGCTTTGTCACTAGAGCGTCACACTTTGGCACGGGAGAGTCACACTTTGGCACTAGAGCTTCACACTTTGGCACTAGAGCGTCACACTTGGGCACTAGAGTTTTGAAATTTTGCACTAGATTGTCACACTTTGGCACTAGAGCGTCACCCTTTGCCACTAGAGCGTCACACGTTGGCACTAGAGCGTCATACTTTGGCACTAGATTATCACACTTTGGCACTAAGGCTCCACACTTTGGCACTAGAGGGTCACACTTTGGCACTAGAGCGTCACATTTTGGTACTACGGCATCACACTTTGGCACTAGAGCGTCACACTTTGGCACTAGAGCTCCAAAAGTTGGCATTAGAGCGTGACACTTTGGCACTAGAGCTTCACACTTTGGCACTAGAGCGTCACACGTTTGGCACTAGAGCATCACACTTTTGTACTAGACCTTCACACTTTGGCACTAGAACGTCACCCTTTGGCACTAGAGCGTCACACATTGGCACTTGAGCGTCACACTTCGGCACTAGAGCTTCACACTTTTGCACTACAGCGTCATATTTTGGCACTAGAGCTTCATACTTTGGCACCAGAGCGTTACCCTTTGGCACTACAGCTTCACACTTTGGCAATAGAGTGTCGCACTTTGGAACTAGAGCATCACATTCTGGTTCTAGAGCGTCACACTTTGGTACTAGAGCGTCACACTTTGGTACTAGAGCATCACACTTTTTCACTATAGATTCACACTTTGGCACTAGAGCGTCACACTTTGGCACTAGAGTGTCACACGTTGGCACTAGAGCGTCACACTTTGGCACTAGAGCTTCAAACTTTGGCACTAGAGCGTCAGACTTTGGCACTACAGCGTCACACTTTGGCACTAGAGCGTCACACTTTGGCACTAGAGTGTCACACGTTGGCACTAGAGCGTCACACTTTGGCACTAGAGCTTCAAACTTTGGCACTAGAGCGTCAGACTTTGGCACTACAACGTCACACTTTGGCAATAGAGCGTCATACTTTGGCAGTAGAGCTCCAAACGTTGGCATTAGAGCGTCACACTTTGGCACTAGAGCATCACACTTTGGCACTAGAGCATCACACGTTTGGCACTAGAGCATCACACTTTGGCACTATACTTCCACACTTTGGCACTAGAACGTCACACTTTGGCACTAGATTGTCACACTTTGGCACTAGAGTGTCACACTCTAGCACTAGAGCTTCATATTTTGGTACTAGAGCATCACATGTTAGCACTAGAACATCCCACTTTGGCACTAGAGTGTCACACTTTGGCACTAGAGCGTCACATTTTGGCACTTGAGCATCCCACTTTGGCACTATAGCTTCAAACTTTGGCACTAGAGCGTCATTCTTTGACACTGGAGCTTCACACTTTGGCACCAGAGCGTTACACTTTGGCACTAGAGCTTCACACTTTGGTACTAGAGCATCACACTTTGGAACTATAGCATCATACTTTGGCACTACAGCGTCACACATTGGCAGTAGAGCATCACACGTTGGCACTAGAGTTTCGAACTTTGGCACTAGAGCGTCACACTTTGGCACTAGAGTGTCACACTTTGACACAAGAGCTTCACACTTTGGCACAAGAGCTTCATACTCTGGTACTAGAGCGTCACACTTTGGCACTAGAGCATCACACTTTGGTACTAGAGTGTCACACTTGGGCACTAGAGCGTCACCCTTTGGCACAAGAGCGTCACACTTTGGGACTAGAGCGTCACACTTTGGCACTAGAGCGTCACACTTTGGCACTAGAGCGTCACACTTTGGCACTAGAGCGTCACACTTTGGCACTAGAGTGTCACACTTTGGCACTAGAGCGTCACACTTTGGCACTAGA
>SZWC01001122.1:18833-46770 GCA_023375785.1 Penium margaritaceum
TCACACGTTGGCACTAGAGCGTCACACTTTGGCACTAGAGCGTCACACTTTGGCACTAGAGCTGTTGGAAATCATGGACGCCGACAAGAGTTATTCCCATTTTCTCAATAAAGGTTCAGGTCCGAGACCGAACCACCTTGACTCAACGGCCATCGGTCAGACTGACCGTTGAAGCCTAACATGTCAAGTAATCCCCTAATAATGTGACATGTGTCGTACGCATCCGGCTAGCGGAAAGAAGCCGTTGCTCTTTTGTCCTGTTCTGCCCTTTTATGACCGAGGATGTTCATTCCCTCGAGTTAACTAGAACAGTTCTGCTCATGCTGTTCCCCCTTGGTTCCGCGGCTTCGCCGCCGTGTCTTCGCTCTGCTCATCCTTCGCACTTCCTGTCTTCGCCAGCTCTCAACGCTTCGGTCCGTCACTCTCGCTCCTTCGCTCAGGCCCCATTCTTTGACAGCACTCTCTCTCACATCACCTTGTCTACCTGCGCTACCTCGCTTCTCAGCTCACATCAGCTCTCGCGACTAACTCCTTGAACCGCTCTTGCTTACGTCACTCCGCTGACGTACTCATGCATGATGCGCTGCTTCTGCTTGCTTTTGCTACCGACGTTCTCATGCTTGCCTTCTTCTGACATGGTATCAAAGCTTCAGGCATCATCACCTGGAGATCCGTGACCGCGTCATCGCTCTGCTGCCGCCATCACTTCTGTCGCCGCTGCCTCCGTCTCGCGCCGCGCCGCTTTGTCCGCAGCTGACATCAGGAGCTCTGCCTGACGAGTCCTTCACGCTGAAGAAACGCCTTGTCATCCTGAGAAGGCCCTGCGCCCATTTCTGCGCCCGTGGCTAACTACTGGTGACGAGTCGCCGACATCAGCCGCAAGTAACTCTCAAGCCGCCGCCTGCCGTCAACTACCAAGAAGCTTCCTGCCGTCTCCCATCTATCATCACCGCATCACACCTACCTCCGCTGGCATCACCTTCTGATCACTCCGCCTCATCCGCCCCATCTGCTCCTCATTCGCTGTAATCCTCTGTCTGCTCACATCCATCATCCCAAATCACCTTCTCGCATTGCCCTCTTGCCTCGTCAAGCAGCTGCAGCCAAAACTGCCACTGTCAGGATATCGGACACCACCAGTCTTCCTGCTCCCATTTCCGAGCTAACTGGGGAACAAGCCGTCACTCTCCTGGCATCAGCAGCTCAATCACTGCCCGCTGCCCGACTCCCTCTACCGCAACTAATCTCTTCAGCCGACAGGATATCGGACACCACCAGTCTTCCTGCTCCCACTTCCGAGCCAACTGGGGAAAAAGCCGTCACTCTCCTGAAGGCTAAAGAAGATCAGTTGTGTCGCTCTGCCTCTCTACCGCGTCAGCTCCACCTTCCGCGCCGCGCCTCACCTCCGCTCTCCCCGCTCGCGTCGCCCTCTGTCTGCCGTCCTCTCCATTATCATCAGCACCCGGTCTTCGTCTCCATTCGCCTCATTTTTGTGTCTTCATCTTCAACATCATCCGCGCCGCCTCCGCATCGCCTCCTCATCATCACCAGCATCCTCCGCGCCGCCATCCTTCATCAGTATCAGCATCATCAGCATCGCTTTATCGCGCACGTGGTTCCGCCCTTGCGCCCACTCATCAATCAATCGTTTTCTCCTCCGCTTCCGCAAATCGCTTTCATCTCGGCACAAGGATCCGCCCGGCCGCATCGCCCTTTCCGCGACGGCGTGCGCCCACGCCATATCTTCGCAGCGCACGTGGTTTTGCCCCTGCGCCCACTCATTCACCAATCGTTTCCGCAGCTTTCATCGTCAGCCCGGCACAAGGATCCGCCCGGTCGCATCGCACGTTTAGCAACGACCTGCGCCCACGCCGTAACTTCGCAGCGCACGTGGTTTCGCCCCTGCGCCCACTCATCCTTCAATCGCTTCCTCAGCTCCCGTGAATCATTATCAGCTCGGCACAAGGATCCACTCGGTCGCATCGCTCGAGTCGCGACGACCCGCGCCCTCACCAAATCTTCCATCAGCGCACGCGGTTTGCCCCTGCGCCCACTTATCACATCAATATCCTCTTGCCGCAAATCACTTCATCACGTATCACTCTTCCACCATCATCCTCATCTATCATCCGCCCGGCACACGGACTCGCCTGGTCGCATCGCCCCTCCGCAACGACCTGCCCCCTTGCCGCACTCTCCATTCCCACTGCACAAGCTCACCGCTGCACCCACTCCATCATCATCAGCTTTAACTTCATCGTCAGCAACTATCAGTATCTCTGAACAGCACCAGAATCCGTCTCAACACCGATCCAATCATTTGTCAATACTGTCACCTCAACTGCCGCTCCACCTTCCCTCATCCAGCATGGCCAACCCCTTACGTGACTGCCCTATCCTTGAGGAAGATGGAAGCAACATCTATAGCTGGTCGCACACTGTACTGACCTTGACCAGCACCATCTTCATCAACGAATACCGTGTCTCCGACTTTCTCCTTGGTGCCTATGAGCACCAACGTACACCTCAGCACTCCCCACATATTTACCATGCAACCTTCCTTCTAATCTGGGGTCATCTCTTTGACCTCGTGGATATGTTGTTTCATCATCTACGTACCAATGCAGAGAATGGACAAGAACTCTGGTTCAATCTATAGCTTGAGGCATGGAAACGACGATGGGTCACTCTCACCTGCCAAGACAATCCCATCATTCCACCTCTACCCGAAAATCTCAACTCCAGACCCTACCTCAAGATTGACCTGGTGTTGGCGGAAGAGGAAGAGGAAGAGGAAGAGGAACCAGTGGAAGCAGGATCTCCCGTACCTGCCCCTATTCCTGCTGTAGAGGAACAAGGACAAGCTGCCGAGGTCATCTACAAAGAAATAAGCAACATCCAGGAGTGGCAAGCTCAAATCTACAACCTCCTCTATCCAGAGCTCATTGGTGGGTTTGCAACTACCAATGCCCTCCTTGGACGACCCAAGTACCTCGGCAAGCGCTGCTCTCCAGCTGAGATGACCAGAAAGCAAGACAGCCTCGACTACGGTCTCCGTGCCTGGCTGCAACGCTTCATGACCAGAGACCTACACTACCTGGTGGAAGCTCATAGATGTGACCTGCACACCATGTGGAAAGGTCTTCTTGACCGCTGCAATGGTCAACTCCCAGGAGATTGGGAAAGGTACTGTCATTAACTCTTGTCGGACTCAGGGGGTCTGTTGGAAATCATGGACTCCGACAAGAGTTATTCCCATTTTCTCAATAAAGGTTCAGGTCCAAGACCTAACCACCTTGACTCAACGGCCATCGGTCAGACTGATGGTTGAAGCCTAACATGTCAAGAAATCCTGTAATAATGTGACATGTGTCATACGCGTCCGGCTAGCGGAATGAAGCCGTTGCTCTTTTGTCCTGTTCTGCCCTTTTATGACCGAGGATGTTCATTCCCTCGAGTTAACCAGAACAGTTCTGCTCATGCTGTTCCCCCTTGGTTCCGCGGCTTCGCCGCCGTGTCTTCGCTCTGCTCATCCTTCGCACTTCTTGTCTTCGCCAGTTGTCAACGCTTCGCTCCGTCACTCTCGCTCCTTCGCTCAGGCCCCATTCTTCGACAACACTCTCTCTCACATCACCCTGTCTACCTGCGCTACCTCGCTTCTCAGCTCTCATCAGCTCTCGCGACTAACTCCTCGAACCGCTCTTGCTTACGTCACTCCGCTGACGTACTCCTGCATGATCCGCTGCTTCTGCTTGCTTCTGCTACGCACGTTCTCATGCTTGCCTTCTTCTGATAAGAGCAACACACTTTGGCATTGGAGCGTCACACTTTGGCATTTGAGCATCACAATTTGGCACTAGAGCGTCACACTTCGGCACTAGCGCTTCACACTTGGGTACTAGAGCTTCACACTTTGGCACTAGAGCGTCACACTTTGGCACAGGATAGTCACACTTTGGCAATAGAGCGTCACACTGTCGTGTTAGAGCATCACACTTGGGCACTACATTTCAAACTTTGGCACTAGAGCGTCACACTTTGGTACAAGAGAGTTACACTTTGGCACTAGAGCGTCACACTTTGCCACTAGAGCGTCACACTTTGGCACTAGAGCTCCACACTTTGGCACTATAGCGTCACACTTTGGCACTGGAGCGTCACACTTTGGCACTAGAGTGTCACACTTTGGAACTAGAGCTCCAAACGTTGGCACCAGAGCGTCATACTTTGGCAGTAGAGCTTCACACTTTGGCACTCGAGGGTCACACTTTTGTATTAGACCATCAATCTTTCGCACTAGAGCATGACACTTTGGCACTAGAGCTTCATACATTGGCACTAGAACTCCCACTTTGGCACTAGAGTTCCACAGTTTGGCACTAGAGCGTCACACCATGACACTAGAGCGTCACACTTTGGCACCAGAGCGTCACAATTTGGCACTAGAGCTTCACACATTGGCACTAGAGCGTCACTCCTTGGAAGTAGAGCGTCACACTTTGGCACTAGAGTGTCACACTTTGGCACTAGAGTGTCACACTTTGGCACTAGAGTTTCAAACTTTGGCACTAGAGCGTCAGTGTGCCACTAGAGCGTCACACTTTGGCAGTATAGTGTTGCACTTTGGAACTAGAGCGTCACACTTTGGCACTAGAGCGTCACACTTTGGTACTAGAGTATCACACTTTGGCACTTGAGCATCACACTTTGGCACTAGAGATTCACACTTTGGCACTAGAGCGTCACACTTTGGCACTAGAGTGTCACACTTTGGCACTAGAGCGTCACACACTTTGGCACTAGAGCTTCAAACTCTGGCACTAGAGCGTCACACTTTGGCACTAGAGTTTCAAACTTTGGCACTAGAGCGTCAGTGTGCCACTAGAGCGTCACACTTTGGCAATAGAGTGTCGCACTTTGGAACTAGAGCGTCACACTTTGGCACTAGAGCGTCACACTTTGGCACTAGAGCGTCACACTTTGGCACTAGAGTGTCACACTTTGGCACTAGAGCGTCACACACTTTGGCACTAGAGCTTCAAACTCTGGCACTAGAGCATCAGAATTTGGCACTACAGCGTCAAACTTTGGCACTAGAGCGTCACACTTTGGCACTAGAGCTCCAAACATTGGCATTAGAGCATCACAATTTGGCACTAGAGTGTCACACTTTGGCACTAGAGCCTCACACTTTAGCACTAGAGCGTCACACTTTGGCACTAGAGCATCACACTTCGGCACTCGAGCATCACACGTTGGCACTAGAGCATCACACTTTGGTACTAGAGCGTCACACTTTAGCACTAGAGCGTCACACTTTCGTACTAGAGCGTCTCACTTTGGCTATAATGCTTCACACTTTGGCACTAGAGCGTCACACTGTGGCACTAGACCTTTACACTATGGCACTACAGCGTCACACTCGGGCATTAGAGCTTCACACTTTAGCAGTAGAGCGTGACATTTTGGCACAAGAGGGTCACACTTTGGCAATAGAGCGTCACACTTTCGTACTAAAGCGTCATACTTGGGCACAATAGTTTCGACCTTTTGCACTAGAGCGTCACATTTTGGCACTAGAGCATCACTCTTTTGTACTAGAGCGTCACACTTTGGCACTAGATGATACCCCCAATTTTGCCGCGCCCTTGTCTTCCTCCGCGGATGGTTGCGCTCCGCGTCACCACGCGGATCAGACACTTCTCAGCAGCTACCAGTCCACCGGTGCGCAGCAATGCACACTCTCCAACTTCAGACAGGTACTACTCCGCGGACCCCAGATCTAGACCTCTGCACAGACACCTCACCGATGAGTGACGCTCCGCGGTCCGCTTCTTCCCACACGGGAGCTCACCACCTCGTGGCGTCCGACTCCTCTCCGCGGAACCCTCGTTTCCGCGGACGTGTGCAAACAAGGGACACCGCCGGCAGCTCACTTCACTCGGGCATTTGGTTCTTTACGCACTTAGTTCCACGATCCGCGGACCAGATTTCGAGAGCAATGGAAGGCAAGAGGGCGATGGGCGGAGAACACAGAGAGTTGGCAAATGTCTTTGATAAAGCTTGTAATACGGAGTACATGGAATGCTCGGGAAGTAAGCAAGACAGAGTTGCACTTGTCCTACTGCTAGTGAGGCCCTTTTCTACTTGGGACTCCGCACGGCGTGTCTACACGCCGACGGTCTCATCCCTCTCACATCATCCTACTTCCTTCTACTTGGACTCCACGCGGTGCGGCTACGCACCACGGGTCTCGTCCCTAATCACACACACACACACACCCACACACTGCATATCTTCTGCTGTCTACTTTCTTCATCCGCGGCTTGCGCACGTGGTTCTTCGTATTCTTTCTTGAATCTTCGTTCTTCGCGGTGCGTCTCCCGGAACTCCTCCGTGATTGATGCTTGGTTCCTTACGCTGATTGGGTGTTCCTCCCCGATTGCTCGGCCTCTCCGCTGTCCTGCCAGTACGTTGTCAGTGACTGCGGATCCTGCTGCGGCTTGCCTCTGTTCTCCTTGCACCGCGGCTTTTACCCGCCACCCCTTCCCGCCTTTGCCACCGGTGCTCGCATTGGAGTGACCGCCGCGGGTGAGCTGCCTTCACCTGTGGCGACTCCTTAGCGGAGACCTTGATCTCTGCCTTTCCTGGATCCGTGCTACCCCTCGCTCAACCGCGTCCGCGGGAGCCAGCATCCTGCACGCGGATCCTCCTCTGCATCGATTCTTCTTCTGCGGTTGGCCTCTTAT
Source organism: Penium margaritaceum (assembly GCA_023375785.1). Classification (NCBI taxonomy): domain Eukaryota; kingdom Viridiplantae; phylum Streptophyta; class Zygnematophyceae; order Desmidiales; family Peniaceae; genus Penium; species Penium margaritaceum. The sequence continues at coordinate 25,583 of SZWC01001122.1, forward strand.
GCGGAGCTGCGGCAGAATTATGCTTGACACTGGTGCCCCCAACCCCCCTTTTCAAGCCTCTATCCCAGAGGCTCTCAGCGACACTTCCGTGTGAAGTGCTGGCGGGGTCTGGGGCGTCCCCGTTGCTGGCACGGCCTGCAGTATCTTTCCACTGTTCCTCCCTTTCGTCGGAGCTTCACTACACACTCGTCATGAACGAAAAGTCTGCATCCTTCATACCGCACCCCAATTGTGGGTGCATTGACCAGCTGATTGCACGAGGAGAAATGAGGCGCGTGTTTGTACTTCTTACAGCTTGAGCATCGGTATATCCGCTTGCCCTCGCTGTTCCGTCCCACCTCTTCTGTGCAGGAGCCATGCGCGACGCCCCCGCAGTGCTCGCACCGATAGGTTGTCCCCTCAAGCCGGCCAAAGCAGTTGTCCCCTGTGCAGGTACGCTTGTTCGAGAACTTCCAAGTGATCTTCCGCTGCTTGTTCTGACAACTGCTGCAGGTCCAGATGCCCTCCTTCCCGCGTTCCCCACACCGCAGGTGACACATAGTCCGACACATCCCGCAGGGTTTGCCGAACTCGGTCAGGTCCCCGCCGCACCCCGCGCAGAGGGGGGCCAAGGTCTCGGTGGCGTAGGACAGCGACGCCCCTTCTTCCACGACTGCTAGGCCCACGCATCTGTGACACTGCCTCGCCCATACCGAGCTTCCTGTCACCAGGCAGCCCTGGTGCACCAACTTGTGGCATTGGGCACAATGTTCTCCTCCGCGGACGGCTTTCATGCAGGTGGGACAATTCTCCGCGGCTGCGTTGGGCGAGTCTTGCTCCTTCTCATCCTCTGAGTCCACTTCCTCTCCCTCCGCGGTGACTCGCGGCGGCTTCCGGACCCCTTGCTTGTCCTCGATCTCTCGGCGGCATTGTCTGCACCTTTCTGGTCCGCTCCGTTCTCCTTCTGCATTCCGCGGCTGCTCCAGGCACCGGTCGCATATCCGCCGCTGGCACCCCTCACAGTCTTGCACCCGCCTGCCCCAGTGCTGCCCACCTTGGGCGCATGTCTGACGCTCCTCCTTCCACGCCTCCTTCGCCGCCGCCATTCGGCCTTCCTGCTGCCACTGTTGCATGGTAGCCCCTGTGGCCGTGCGGGGCCCTCGCCGTGCCCCTGTTGCTTCCTTCTCCTCCTCTTCCTCCTCTTCCTCTTCGTCCGGGTCCCATCTCCCGTGCGCCCCTCCTTCCCTTCCGCCATCCGTGCCGGCTCCGCCGTCCCCGTCTTTCTTTTTCTCCGCCGTCATCTCGGGTCCTTCACTGAGGCACCGCAGACAAGTGCGTTTTATGCCGATGCAGCTTTTGGCCAGCCCCTGGTGTGCCGGCTGGCCGCAGACGCGGCAGACAACCTTCATGAGCGTTGCTTCAGGGAGGTTTTCCCCACAGACCACACAAGGATCTGTGTAGGCACCCAGAGTGTGGGGACTCATGTGAGCACCCTTCTGCGGGGTGGCAGGGGACACTCTTCCGGTCAGGTCTCTGCTGCCGGCCTGCTCTGGTCCATACTGCCGCTATTGTTCCTGCAGCTACGGCTGCTCGCGCTCTCCCTGCTGCGTCTCCTGCTGCTCCTGCTGCTGCTAGCCCTGTTCTCGCCGTTCTCGTCCCACTTGCCTTCCCCCCGCGGAAACCTATTGCACGTGAGAGCCGTCCGTTGGTTCCTCCCTCTAAGGCTCCTGGCTCCACGCCTCCTCTTCCTTCGACACCTGGGCTTCACACCACTCTAGCACTTCCTCCGTACGCCAACCCCTTGATCCCTTGCGTCCCTCTAGTGGAGGAAGCGCTCCACCTGTTCCGGGTAGGTGTGTTTTCCATGCTGGGGGTAGCAGCACAAACTCTGTCGCTAGGTAACTCCACTCACTGAATCCATCTGGTCCTTCCAGCCACATCCGTCCTGCGTCAACCGCGGCCACGCGATACACCTGCCGCGGCTCCTCAGCTCCATGCCCTGCGCCTGGAAATGGGTGGAGGTACACCAGGTTCCCCGCCTCAAATTCCCCATGATTGAGGCGTCGGTTGGCGGCGTCACACCCGCGCCAGGCCGAGACCAAGGCTCGGATTCGTGCCTCGACCTGCAACGCGGCTGTCTTCTGGCACCGCGCCCGGTACCATTCCTGCACCTCCTTGTCCCTCACCAGTTCCTGCTCGTCCTCTGAGAGGCCATCCTGCTGCTGCTCCGGGTCCAGTGGCAGCCGCAGTGGGGGCTGCGGCATGCCAAGTGCCGCGCGTGGGGGTTACCCAAAGAGGAGGGCATGTAGCGAGAACGTTGTGGCGCGGTTGGGGGTGATGTTGATGAAGTGGGCAGTCTTCTTGAGAGTCTCCCCCCAATCCTTCACCTTCGCAGTGGCCACCGCCTGCTCTAGGATCTCGTGCAGCCGCTCGACCTGGCACTGGGATTGAGGCCGATACCGTCCAGAGTGCACATGTTGCACCCCCTTCTCTGCGAGCTCCTCGCGGAATGCTTCGGCGAACTCGGTGCCATTATCACTGTGCACCACGCGACACCCCCCGAAACGGTAGAATATTTCCTCCCGGATGAAACGTGCAGCTCGCTCGGAGGACTTGTCGGGGACTGCCAGGACCCAGATGTACTTGGTGAAATGGTCCACTGCTGCGATCCAGTACCGCTCTCCTTGGGCGCGGCGAGGGCGAGGCCCGTGAAAATCAACAATGATGCGGTCCAAGGGCTCGCCGATGGGGGAGGACAGAAAAGCGGCATGTCCCGTGGTGTGATTTTACGGTGTCTCTCACACGGTGCGCAGTTCTGTACCACTTCTTTCACGATGGCTAGAAGGTTTGGTACGTGCAAGATGGGGGTGAGGCGCTCCTTGAGGGCCTGGATGCCGGAGTGGTGGTGGTGATGGTAGGCCTCGATCACCGCGTTCTGCATGGTGGGCGGAGGCACCCACAGAACCTGCGACGTGATCCGCCAGAGGCGCCCGCCTTCCCATGCGTACTTCTGACAGAGACGGGCAAGATCATCCTTCTTCCGCCTGTCGTACTCCACCCCCCTTTGAGGCCCCAGAGCCTTGTACACCTTGTCCGCTTCTGCTTGCTGCTGGTTCTCAGTTGTGGCGCGGAGCAGGATGTGTACAGTCCGCCATATCCTCGAGTCCTGTGTTTCGACTGGTCCCTTTGCCTTCCCCGCCTTCTCCGCGGCAGCCTCCCCCGGCTTCCTCTTCCTCTCATTCTCCAGCGCCGGCAGGCCCTGGGCCCGCCGTGCGTCCTACTCCGCCTTCATCACCTGTAAGCGGCGCTGGTTGCTCTCGTCATAGGCGGGGGGCTCTCTGTTCCAGCTGTCTGAGGGTGGGAAGAGGCGTAAGATTCCCATCGCGCAGAATTCTCCTTCGTTCCATTGACTCCGCAGCTTCACCTGAGGTGCCGCTTCGTGCCGCCGACTGCGTGCTCCGCGGGCCTCACCCGCTTTTGGCTCTGCTTTGTGCCCCCCCACTGGCTCACTGAGCCACAGCAGGCCCCGCCCCTTCGCGATACGTTGGTCCTCATCAGGAGGTGGTGACTCGTTGAGTTCGGAGATCACCACTCCGCCCGTCTTCTTCTTCACCGTAGCAGCCGTGGCGCTTTCTTGGAACCCTCGCTTTTGTGGTGGTGTGGCGCCCGCGCTCCCCAAGAGGGGTTGAAGCTAGGTTGGGACCGATCCTGCAGGCAGCGGGACGTTTCGGGATACTGCCAGAAGCAGCTCCATCGCTTGAGCGATATTCCGCTGGACCTGCGCGAGCTGCTCTGGGTCAACGTCATGGCGAGGCTCTTGGGCGGAGCGGAGCTACTTGCTGCGTTTGGCGGGGGGCGAGGCGGTGAAGCTGTCTTCGATGGCCCGCTTCTCTTGTCCCTTGCGGCGGGATGTTAGTGTAGTTTCCACGGACGATGCGGGTTTCCCTGCCGCGGAATCTTTCGGTGGGGGGGCCTCCCGGCTTGCGGACACCGCATGGGCTGAGGCAGCCTGCTTACTGGCCTCCGCAGATGCCGTGACCCGCTTGGCCGCGCGCTAGAGTTTGGCTTGTCTGTCACGTATAGCGGCCGGAAGGGGCTACTGGAGGGTGTTCTTCCGTGCTTCCTTTCTGGCGGCTGCTGCCTTGGTGTACGCCAGCGCATCCTGAGCCTGTCTCCCGCTCCCCTCCTATGCCACTCCCCGTTGCTCTGCTTCTTGCTTCCCCGCCACTTGCCCAATGGCTGCCACTGCTGCTCCTGCAGCCGCTGCCGCAGCCGCTGTTGTGGTCCCCTCCTGTGCCTGCGCGCCTTCCGTCCCCGTGCTCTGTTCCCCATCTGCAGGTTCAGCCAAAGGTTGTACTCTCACTGCCTGATCCGCCGCCTCTTGCTGTGCTGCCGCCTCGGCCTTCCGCTTTCGGTCCTCTGCCATCTGCTGCCATAGCGCTTTCAGCTATTCCCGCATGTTTGCAAGTTCGGGGGAGTCACGGAGGTACTCCTGGGCCTCTTCAATCTCCATGAGGGTACAGTTCTTCTCGTCTCGACACACAGCAACAGCTTCCCAGGCCCAATGACGCACCGCCTCCTCTGTTAGTGCAGTTTGTGTCCGCTAAAGCGATTTCCATAATCCCACAGCCACTGCGGTCTCAGCCCGTTGGCGCAGGGCACCATCTTGGGCCATCTGCCAAGCTTTGCCGACAGTGGCATACCAGTGTTTGAAGTGCTGCTCTGCCGTGGTAATGCCTGCCAGCTCTGCCGCCGTGTACTGCACTCCCCATCTGCGGGAGATGACCCCGAAGAGGTAGCCCCATCTCCAGTTCTGCGCCGACGTCTTTCGTTCCGGCACTTCCATCGTCACTGCTGGCATACGGGCAGCGTGATATACGGTGAGCGCCCGGGCGCGCTCCTGGAGTAGATGCACGTAGCGGCGCGTGGGATCTGCGGCCTGGTCACGGCGGACCAGGAGCCACCAGTCGCGCGCGGCATTCACGTTGCGGTCTGGTTGCTCCGTGTCAAGAAGTGTTGCCACGCCCACCATGGCCTGCGCCGGTCGAAGATTGAGGAGGTCGCGGAGCACCGAGATGAGACGCTCGGCCCCCGCCGTGTCCAGCAGTTGGACTTTGCGTCCTCGCGGCCCAAGAGCGAGGGCCGTCTTGGCCGCGCCCTTCAAGGCCACCTGCCAAGTGGGGTTGAAAAAAGGAATTCCCCATGCTCGCGCGGACTACCTCCGGGAGTTCATCCGGTAGGTGAAGGATGACGCTGCTCACCACCTCCAGCAGGTGGTCGGCCTTGGGGTGGTCTCCGCTATCACCGGAGCTCTCTTCCAGACGTGTCTGTGCCCCTTCCATGATCGTCCCGGCACTAAGCGGGGGCCGCAAGAGTCCGCGTAGAGAGGAGGAGTACGCGGGTGGCACAGGAGGGGTGGGCGGTGGCGGTGTTCTTACAGGTGCCGCTACTGCCGGGGATGTAGGAGGGCCTGATGGTGGAGGTGCCCTGGGTAGTGCTGCTGTTGCTGCGGAAGGGCTTGGTACCAAGGATGTCCCAGGTGACGCTGTCGTTGATGGTGCCGCAGGATGGCCTGGTGCCGGAGGGGCTCCGAGTGACCCTGCCGCTACTGGTGCCGCGGAACGGCCAGGTGCCGGAGGGGCTCCGGGTGATACTGCTGCGACTGGTGCCGCTGAGGTTCCTGGCGCCAGAAGGGCTCCAGATGATGCTGCTACTGCTGGTGCTGCTGGAGTTCCCGGTGCCGGGGAGGCTCCAGCTGCTGCTGTCGGTGCCGCGGAATGGCTTGGTGCCGGAGAGGCTCCAGGTGGTGCCGCTGCGACTGCCGCGGAGGGGACTGAGGCCGGCGATGCTCTCCGTGATGCTGCTCCCGTTGGTGGCGCGGAGCATCCAATGCAAGTTGGACGACCTGTGTTCTGTCGCCTGATGACACGCCTTGGAGCGCCATCACCCCTCCTGTTCAAAGGCGCGGACCCCGCGCTGGGAGAGCGAGCCATGGCGGAGGCTGTGCCGCGGTTGGTGCCGGAGCTTTGAGTTGTGCAGCGTGTGAACTGAGTGTCCGAGGCAGGTGGTGTGACAACCATGGGAGAGGGAGCTGAGAGCAGGCGAGCTGAAGTGAAAAGGGGTGTGAACGAACGAATGCCGGAAGCAGAAATGAGACTGAGAATGCGCGCACCGAGCAATACATCCGCCTGGCGCGGCGCGAGCCAGTCGGCCGCGAGGAGCATGTCATACGTGCGGACATCGCACACCTGCACTGTGTGCGGTGCATGCACATTGGCGACCTGCATGGGGAGGGCCGCGATTTGGCCGAGGGGTGCGTCGATGGCCCCAGTGGAGATGGAGAAGCGGAGCCGGGTGGGCATGATGAGATGGGCGAGGCGCAAGGTGCGGACCATCTGTAACGCCATGGTGGTGTGGGTGGCGCCGGTGTCCACAATGGCCACAAACTTGCGACCACATACCCATACGTGGCACCATGCCACGTGGACCGCTACAGGTGGTGGCGGACCGGGGATCAGCGGAGCAGGAGCCCACGTGCATGGCGCGCGGCAAGCCTCCTCCCGGACGCGAGAGTGGGTCGTGAGGATAGCATGAGTCACCATGCGGACGCCGGTAGCACGGGTGCAGGAGAGGTGGATGCCGACGGGAGTGAGAGAGGGGTTGGAGGAGGAGAAGAGAGTCTGGAGACGGTCCGCTGACTCGGGGAGTGAAGGAGGAAATCCACCAGGGACAGGGGATGACGCGTATCGAGAAGCGGGGAGGCAGAGGATGTCGGCGTATGAGCATTGGTGACCAACACAGCGGAGGGAGTCCGTCGTGACCGTGGGAGGGAAGAATGAGGGGGAATGTGTGCCGCAATTTCTTCGAGCGTCCAGCCGCAAATGGTGGGGTTGAAGCGGCGGGCAAGTAGGACACTCTCGGGAGGAGCGGGGAGGGTTTCCGCGGTTTCGAGGTCATCGGTGGTGTCCAGCTTGGACAAGAGTTGGTAAGTAGCCGCGGATTCTTCTTCCGTGAATTCTCAAGCAACGTCCTCCCACTGAGGCTCAACATCCGCGGGGACAGGTGGGGCTGCAGGGGGGGGGGGCTCAGGGAGACCATCTTGCGGATCCGCGGGTTGCGGCCAGTCTGCGCGGGGAAGGCGGCTGAGAGCGTCGGCATTGCGGTTGGCAAGGGCTGGCTGATACTTGATTTCAACGTTATATCCTTGCAAAAGGAGGGCCCATTTGGCCAAGATGCCCTCATGAATTCTGTGTCGTCAGGAGCCACTGTAACGCTTGATGATCAGTGAGAACAGTGAAAGGCTTGCCATTCTTGATGTAGTCGCGGAAGTGCTGGAGGGTCCATAGCACCGCCAAGCACTCACCCTTCACTGGTGGGTAGTTTCGCTCTCCGTCAGTGAGGGAGCGGCTGGCATATGCAATCACCAGCTGGATCGGCTCCTGTGCAGACTGCGACAGGATGGCGCCAAGGCCGGCCCGCGACCAATCGGTGGTGATGGAGAACGGGAGGTTGAAGTCAGGGAACTCAAGCATGGGGGCAGTGACCAGCCGATGTTTGATCTCCACCCACGCAGCGGCGCACTCCGGAGTCCAGTCGAAGGGGATGTCCTGATGGGTCAGCTGCTGCAGCGGGCGGATGATGCGTGCGTGGTCGCGGACAAACTTGCGGTAGAAGAGACGAAGCCGAGGAAGATCTTGACCTGTCCCGCGGTCGTGGGTTGACGCCATTCCTGGACAGCTGCAATCTTGGCGGGGTCGGTCTTGATGCCGTCGGCACTCATGACGAAGCCCAGGAATTCCATCTCCGCGGCACCAATGGAGCACTTGGCGGCCTTGGGTTTGAGGTTCGCAGCGCGGAGGGCTGAGAAGATGGCGGTAAGGGAGGAGAAGAGATCTGCGAAGCTGTGGGCTGTGACCATGATATCGTCGATGTGGGTTGGATGTTGGGTTGGATGTTGGGTTGGAAATTGGGTAGGAAGTTGGGTTGGAAGTCGGGTTGGAAGTTGGGATGGAAGTTGGGCAGGAAGTTGGGATGGAAGTTAGGTTGGAAGTTGAGTTGGAGGTTGGGTTGGAAGTTGGGTTGGAAGTTGGGTTGGAAGTTGGATTGGAATCTGGGTTGAAAGTTGGGATGGAATCTGGGTTGGAAGTCGGGTTGGAAGTTGGGTTGAAAGTTGGGTTGGAATTGGGGTTGGAAGTTTGGTTGGAAGTTGGGTTGGAATTTGGGATGGAAGTTGGGTTGGAGGTTGGGTTGGAAGTTGGGTTGGAAGTTGGGTTGAAAGTTGGGTTGGGAGCTGGGTTGGATGCTGGGTTGGAGGTTGGGCTGGAAGTTGTGTTATAAGTTGGGTTGGAAGTTGGGTTGGAAGCTGGGTTGGAAGGTGGGTTGGAAGTTGGGCTGGAAGTTGAGATGGAAGTTGGGATGGAAGTTGGGTTGGAAGTTATGTTGGAATTTGGATTGGAAGTTGGGTTGGAAGTTGGGTTGGAAGTTGGGTTGCAAGTTGGCTTGGAAGTTGGGTTGGAAGTTGGGTTGGAAGTTGCGATGGAAGCTGGGATGGAAGCTGGGTTGGAAGTTGGGTTGGAAGTTGGGCTGGACGTTGGATTGGAAGTTGGGTTGGAAGTTGGATTGGAAGTTGGGTTGAAAGTTGGGATGGAAGTTGGGATGGAAGCTGGGATGGAAGCTGGGTTGGAAGTTGGGTTGGAAGTTGGGCTGGACGTTGGATTGGAAGTTGGGTTGGAAGTTGGATTGGAAGTTGGGTTGAAAGTTGGGATGGAAGTTGGGATGGAAGCTGGGATGGAAGCTGGGTTGGAAGTTGGGTTGGAAGTTGGGCTGGACGTTGGATTGGAAGTTGGGTTGGAAGTTGGATTGGAAGTTGGGTTGAAAGTTGGGATGGAAGTTGGGATGGAAGCTGGGATGGAAGCTGGGTTGGAAGTTGGGTTGGAAGTTGGGCTGGACGTTGGATTGGAAGTTGGGTTGGAAGTTGGATTGGAAGTTGGGTTGAAAGTTGGGATGGAAGTTGGGATGGAAGCTGGGATGGAAGCTGGGTTGGAAGTTGGGTTGGAAGTTGGGCTGGACGTTGGATTGGAAGTTGGGTTGGAAGTTGGATTGGAAGTTGGGTTGAAAGTTGGGATGGAAGTTGGGATGGAAGCTGGGATGGAAGCTGGGTTGGAAGTTGGGTTGGAAGTTGGGCTGGACGTTGGATTGGAAGTTGGGTTGGAAGTTGGATTGGAAGTTGGGTTGAAAGTTGGGATGGAAGTTGGGATGGAAGCTGGGATGGAAGCTGGGTTGGAAGTTGGGTTGGAAGTTGGGCTGGACGTTGGATTGGAAGTTGGGTTGGAAGTTGGATTGGAAGTTGGGTTGAAAGTTGGGATGGAAGTTGGGATGGAAGCTGGGATGGAAGCTGGGTTGGAAGTTGGGTTGGAAGTTGGGCTGGACGTTGGATTGGAAGTTGGGTTGGAAGTTGGATTGGAAGTTGGGTTGAAAGTTGGGATGGAAGTTGGGATGGAAGCTGGGATGGAAGCTGGGTTGGAAGTTGGGTTGGAAGTTGGGCTGGACGTTGGATTGGAAGTTGGGTTGGAAGTTGGATTGGAAGTTGGGTTGAAAGTTGGGATGGAAGTTGGGATGGAAGCTGGGATGGAAGCTGGGTTGGAAGTTGGGTTGGAAGTTGGGCTGGACGTTGGATTGGAAGTTGGGTTGGAAGTTGGATTGGAAGTTGGGTTGAAAGTTGGGATGGAAGTTGGGATGGAAGCTGGGATGGAAGCTGGGTTGGAAGTTGGGTTGGAAGTTGGGATGGAAGTTGGGAAGGAAGTTGGGTTGGAAGTTGGGTTGGAAGTTGGGTTGGAAGTTGGGATGGAAGTTGGGATGGAAGTTGGGTTGGAAGTTGGGTTAGAAGTTGGGTTCGAATTTGGGTTGGAAGTTGGATTGGAAGTTGGGTTGGAAGTTGGATTGGAAGTTGGGTTGGAAGTTGGGTTGGAAGCTGGGGTGGAAGTTGGATTGGAAGTTGGGTTAGAAATTGGATTGGAAGTTGGGTTGGAAGTTGGGTTGGAAGTTGGGTTGGAAGTTTGGTTGGAAATTGGCTTGGAAGTTGGGTTGGAAGTTGGGTTGAAAGTTGGATTGGAAGCTGGGTCAGAAGCGTGATTGGAAGTTGGGTTGGAAATTGGGTTGGAAGTTGGGTTGGATGTTGGGATGGAAGTTGGGATGGAAGTTGGGTTTGAAGTTGGGATGGAAGTTGGGATGGAAGTTGGGTTGGAAGTTGGGTTGGATGTTGGGTTGGAAGTTGGGTTGGAAGTTGGGTTGGACATTGGGTTGGAAGATGGGTTGGAAGTTGGGTTGGACGTTGGGTTGGAAGTTGAGTTGGAAGTTGGGTTGAAAGTTGGGTTGGAAATTGGGTTGAACGTTTGGTTGGAAGCTGGGTTGTATGCTGGGTTGGAAGTTGGATTGGAAGTTGTACTGGAAGTTCGGTTGGAAGTTGGGTTGGACGTTGGGTTTGAAGTTGGGTTGGAAGTTGGGTTGGAAGTTGGGTTGGAAGTTGGGTTGGAAGCTGGGTTGTATGCTGGGTTGGAAGTTGGATTGGAAGTTGTACTGGAAGTTCGGTTGGAAGTTGGGTTGGACGTTGGGTTTGAAGTTGGGTTGGAAGTTGGGTTGGAAGTTGGGTTGGAAGTTGGGTAAGAAGTTGGGTTGAAAGTTGGGTTGGAAGCTGGGTTGTAAGTTGGGTTGGAACGTTGGTTGGAAGTTGGGTTGGAAGTTGGGTTTGAAGTTGGGCTGGAAGTTGGGTTGGAAGTTGGGTTGGAAGTTGGGTTGGAAGCTGGGTTGGATGCTGGGTTGGAAGTTGGGTTGGAAGCTGGGTTAGAAGCTGGGTTGGAAGTTGGGTTGGTTGTTGAATTGGAAGTTGAGTTGGAAGATGGACTGGAAGTTGGGTTGGAAGTTGGGTTGGAAATTTGGTTGGAAGTTAGGTTGGATGTTGAGATGGAAGTTGGGATAGAAGTTGGGTTTAAAGTTGGGATGGAACTTGGTTTGGAAGTTGGGTTGGAAGCTGGGTTGGAAGTTGGGATGGAAGTTGGGATGGAAGTTGGGATAGAAGTTGGGTTTAAAGTTGGGATGGAACTTGGTTTGGAAGTTGGGTTGGAAGCTGGGTTGGAAGTTGGGATGGAAGTTGGGATGGAAGTTGGGTTAAAAGTTGGGTTGGAAGTTGGGTTGGAAGTTGGGTTGGAAGTTGGGTTGGAAGTTTGGTTGGAAGTTTGGTTGGAAGTTGGGTTGGAAGTTGGGTTGGAAGTTGGGTTGGAAGTTGGGTTGGATTTTGGGTTGAAAGTTGGGTAGAAAGTTGGGTTGCAAGTTGGGTTGCAAGTTGGGTTGCAAGTTGGGTTGGAAGTTGGATTGCAAGTTGGGTTGGAAGTTGGGTTGAAAGTTGAGTTGGAAGTTGGCTTGAAAGTTGGCTTGAAAGTTGGATTGGAAGTTGGGATGGAAGTTGGGATGAAGGTTGGGTTGGAAGTTGGGTTGAAAGTTAGGTTAGAAGTTGGGTTGGAAGTTGGGATGGAAGTTGGGATGAACGTTGGGTTGGAAGTTGGGTTGGGAGTTGGGTTGGAGGCTGGGTTTGAAGTTGGGCTGGAAGTTGGGTTGAAAGTTGGGTTGGAAGTTGGGTTGGAAGTTGGGATGGAAGCTGGGATGGAAGTTGGGTTGGAAGTTGGGTTGGAAGTTGGGTTGGAAGTTGGGTTGGAAGTTGGGTTGGAAGTTGGGTTGAAAGTTAGGTTAGAAGTTGGGTTGGAAGTTGGGATGGAAGTCGGGATGGAAGATGGGTTGGAAGTTGGGTTGGAAGTTGGGTTCGAAGTTGGGTTGGACGTTGGGTTGAAAGTTGGGTTTGAAGTTAAGTTGGAAGTTGGGATGGAAGTTGGGATGACGGTTGGGTTGGATTTTGGGTTGGAAGTTGGGATGGAAGTTGGGATGACGGTTGGGTTGGATTTTGGGTTGGAAGTTGGGATGGAAGTTGGGATGACGGTTGGGTTGGATTTTGGGTTGGAAGTTGGGATGGAAGTTGGGATGACGGTTGGGTTGGATTTTGGGTTGGAAGTTGGGATGGAAGTTGGGATGACGGTTGGGTTGGATTTTGGGTTGGAAGTTGGGATGGAAGTTGGGATGACGGTTGGGTTGGATTTTGGGTTGGAAGTTGGGATGGAAGTTGGGATGACGGTTGGGTTGGATTTTGGGTTGGAAGTTGGGATGGAAGTTGGGATGACGGTTGGGTTGGATTTTGGGTTGGAAGTTGGGATGGAAGTTGGGATGACGGTTGGGTTGGATTTTGGGTTGGAAGTTGGGATGGAAGTTGGGATGACGGTTGGGTTGGATTTTGGGTTGGAAGTTGGGATGGAAGTTGGGATGACGGTTGGGTTGGATTTTGGGTTGGAAGTTGGGATGGAAGTTGGGATGACGGTTGGGTTGGATTTTGGGTTGGAAGTTGGGATGGAAGTTGGGATGACGGTTGGGTTGGATTTTGGGTTGGAAGTTGGGATGGAAGTTGGGATGACGGTTGGGTTGGATTTTGGGTTGGAAGTTGGGATGGAAGTTGGGATGACGGTTGGGTTGGATTTTGGGTTGGAAGTTGGGATGGAAGTTGGGATGACGGTTGGGTTGGATTTTGGGTTGGAAGTTGGGATGGAAGTTGGGATGACGGTTGGGTTGGATTTTGGGTTGGAAGTTGGGATGGAAGTTGGGATGACGGTTGGGTTGGATTTTGGGTTGGAAGTTGGGATGGAAGTTGGGATGACGGTTGGGTTGGATTTTGGGTTGGAAGTTGGGATGGAAGTTGGGATGACGGTTGGGTTGGATTTTGGGTTGGAAGTTGGGATGGAAGTTGGGATGACGGTTGGGTTGGATTTTGGGTTGGAAGTTGGGATGGAAGTTGGGATGACGGTTGGGTTGGATTTTGGGTTGGAAGTTGGGATGGAAGTTGGGTTGGAAGTTGGGTTGGAAGTTGGGTTGGAAGTTGGGTTGGAAGTTGGGTTGGAAGTTGGGTTGGAAGTTGGATTGGAAGTTGGCTTGGAAGTTGGGTTAGAAGTTGGGTTGGAAGTTGGGTTGGAAGCTAGGTCTGAAGCTGTGTTTGAAGTTAGGTTGGAAGTTGGGTTGGAAGTTGGGTTGGAAGTTGGGTTCGAAGTTGGGTTGGACGTTGGGTTGAAAGTTGGGTTTGAAGTTAAGTTGGAAGTTGGGATGGAAGTTGGGATGACGGTTGGGTTGGATTTTGGGTTGGAAGTTGGGATGGAAGTTGGGATGAAGGTTGGGATGGAAGTTGGGTTGGAAGTTGGGTTGGAAGTTGGGTTGGAAGCTGGGTTGGAAGTTGGGTTGGAAGTTGGGTTGGAAGTTGGAAGTTGGGATGGAAGTTGGGTTGGAAGTTGGGTTGGAAGTTTGGTTGGAAGTTGGGTTGGAAGTTGGGTTGGAAGTGTCAGTAACCAACAGCAGTTGACACAAGCCACACCCGAAAATGGGGCATCCACAAATATTACGGAAACGCCCCTCCTGGTCACCGGCACACGACAAGAACATCAAAACAATAAAATCGGAAGGAGTGGGCTCGGCTCCCCGGCTCAACAGCAAGAGCGAGCGGAACAACCCAACGGCCGACCCCCCGCCGGCGGGAATACCGAACCGACGAACGGCATGCGCGGTTCAACCGCGCGGGCAAACAACCGGCCAGCAAGACAAGGGCGTTCCGATCCCCGCATCGCGACAAACCAGCCCCGGCCCAAGAACCTGGTCCAAGTTCGGAGTCGCTCCGTGACTCCCCACACAGCTGCAGCAGCAGAAGCAGCAGCAAGGCTGCGACTGCACCGTTCCTTCCACCCACCTTAGCGAGGGGGACTAGCGTAGGTTAGGACTAGTACTTATGTGTGCCTCTTGTATCGAGTCCATTGCTACTAATCACTTTGTCGATTCACCTCTTGCTTGGCTGCCCGCCTACGGGCTGTGGCGCTTCAATCCATGCATCGCCTTTCTCGTGCCCGCCTCTCCTGGTTGCGGTCTCACTCGTTCGCTGTCGCTCACTCGTTCATCCTTCATGCAGGCTCACCCTTGGAAGCTGAGGCTTGGCCCGCTGCCTTGCCCGCTCCTTGGTGCTGTAGCATCCTCAGTTGCATCTAGGCTCGCCCTTTAAGGCTGTGGCCAATATCCCTCCGGACAGGCTCGTGCCATCCGGCACCGCCTCCACTTCCTCTAACAATCGCAGAACTCTGGACCGGCTCGTGCTCGTCGCACTGCCCCCACGTTCGTCTGATCTCGTCCCACGCTCCTCAGCGCTAAGGCCTTTTGGCTTGCTCCTCGGAGCTGTGGTGTCTTCCTACATCAGCTGCATCTCACACCCGTGTCCAAGGCACTGCTTCCACTCAAGGAACTTCTATCGATACTGCTTCATCCTTTTGCGTCTATCCGTTTGATTGCCGTTCACTCAGTAACGTCACTACTACGCAAGCACCCTGAATCTTCGTCGCTGCCTCCTTCAGTCAGCTCAGTAACCTCCCAGCTCTCTAACTCATGCCACAACCATGTACAATTCTCTGACATGGTATCTGAGCACAGCGAAAGAACCTGCCTCCTCTTTTGGTTGCCTGCGCATCCCTGACGCCGGAAACGCCCCGTCGAGCCACGCCGTTGCCCTACGCCAGCTGAACCGCCTTCTCCTGCTTCCTCTCCTTTCTGCAAGGCCAAGAAGCTGTGTATGGGCACAGTCTTCAAAGCTTTTGCGGCCTGCGCTCCCTACATCGAATCAGCAGCCGCCGTGTCCCGAGCAGTAGCACCTTCTCCTTCCGCAGCAGCAGCAAGCCGTTCCTGCAAGAAAAGCTTCCTCCGTCCCCTTCTTTTTCATCCTCCTACATGGTGTGAATGCCTTCACTAAGCCATGTATGGGCATGGTCTAGTGACGGTGTAACACACCAACCGCAGCAGCAAAGAGACATTCATGCACTTTCTTCCTCGCCTCAAAATATCACAGACTCTCAATTCAGAATCAGGTGCCACCATATATGCACTGACAAGGAGAATGTGTATGGGCGCATCCTTTCTTTGACAAGTGCACATCGGGCACCAGCAATCCTCCACTCTTTCAGAGCAGCAGAAACCAACGTAGCAGCAAACCAGCATATCAACCAGCACTGCAGCTCACTCAATTCTTCAAGATCAATTCAGTTTCTCCATCAGCCCTATTCTCTGTTCTAACCTGCAGCAGCAGCCTCAACCAAGACAGCAAAAGATCTATCTTTTCCGTCCACCATGATTCTACTGGTCTTCAGTCTCGGGTTTCTAACTGGCACCGTCATCAGCCACTTCCATCAAAAATCCTCTCAACAGCAATCCACGCCGCCAAAATCTCTGCCTACTTCAGTCTGCCCTTCCTCCTCAACTTCCTCCAGTCCAAGCAGCGATGCTTCCTCCTCTTCAGCTCCACAGTCTCCAGCTATATCCCGAATGCCACTCTCTGGCCACATCTTTTCGGTACACGCTGACATCTCTTCGGATCACCTTGACTCCTTGCCTCCTTCACCACCAAACTCCTGTCCTGTCCTTCATATCAGCTCCATCCTCTCAAACTCAGAACATCAACCAGCTACCGCAGCGCCATCTACCAAAGCAATTCCCAAAACCAAGCACTCCTGCCCAATATACACCACAAGTCAGGCCCGAAGACGACGAAGCCGCCTACTAAACCGCTTTACTTCCTCCTCAACATTATGCGCTCCAATCCCACCTTGTCACACTACCTCAGGAACAACAGCCATCTCAGCTCCACCACGTACAGCAACTGCCAATTCACCCATCTTCTCCCTGGAAGAAGTCACCACCTTCATGAACACCTTCTATGGGATCACACTGTCCGACCACCCTCCTCAAACCACAAACTCAGCAGTCGTCTCCAGCAGAGAACAACAGCAAAATGAGTGTTCATCCACCACACCACCCACCGTGCCTTCACCTTCTCTCTTCACAATGGCCGAACTCAACTCCTTTATGTCCACCTTTTATGGGCGCACTGCAGATGGAGAACCAACAGAGAAAAGCCAAAACAGTACAACTGCCACCTGGAACTCCTCCAACTGCAACCTATAACCAACTCCGTCAACTGAACCAAATGGATCCTCGCTCTCCTCAGCCCCTTTTGACTATTTCCTGCTTCCTCTTGCCCTCCGCAACAGCCACCACCTCGCACAAAACAACATTCCTGGTCTGGCATCCCCAAACTCCAAAACTCTGCTCCCTCCACAACAAAACATGATCCCACTCTCTCCTCTCCACAAGGAAAGGACCTCAGGGCTGCTGACAAGAAACAAACCCCTCCTCATACAAAGCCGGTACAGCACTCCTGGATGGAACGCTGCAACCAATGTCTCTAGACCAACTGTGTGCCTTGTGTCATTGAGGGGCGGTGTCAGTAACCAACAGCAATTGACACAAGCCACACCCAAAACCGGGGCATCCACGAATATTACGGAAATGCCCCTCCTGGTCACCGGCACACGACAAGAACAACAAAACAAGAAAATTGGAAGGAGTGGGCTCGGCTCCCCGGCTCAACAGCAAGAGCGAGCGGAACGACCCAACGGCCGATCCCCCGCCGGCGGGAATACCGAACCGACGAACGGCATGCGCGGTTCAACCGCGCGGGCAAACAACCGGCCAGCAAGACAAGGGCGGTCCCATCCTCGCATCGCGACAAACCAGCCCCGGCCCAAGAACCTGGTCCAAGTTCGGAGTCGCTCCGCGACTCCCCACACAGCTGCAGCAGCACAAGCAGCAGCAAGGCTGCGACTGCACCGTTCCTTCCACGCACCTTAGCGAGTGGGACTAGCGTAGGTTAGGACTAGTACTTATGTGTGCCTCTTGTATCGAGTCCATTGCTACCAATCACTTTGTCGATTCACCTCTTGCATGGCTGCCCGCCTACGGGCTGTGGCGCTTCAATCCATGCATCGCCTCTCTCGTGCCCGCCTCTCCTGGCTGCGGTCTCACTCGTTCGCTGTCGCTCACTCGTTCATCCTTCATGCAGGCTCACCCTTGGAAGCTGAGGCTTGGCCCGCTGCCTTGCCCGCTCCTTGGTGCTGTAGCTTCCTCAGTTGCATCTAGGCTCGCCCCTTAAGGCTGTGGCCAACATCCCTCAGGACAGGCTCATGCCATCAGGCACCGCCTCCACTTCCTCTAACAATCGCAGAACTCTGGACCGGCTCGTGCTCGTCGCACCGCCCCCACGTTCGTCTGATCTCGTCCCACGCTCCTCAGCGCTGAGGCCTTTCGGCCCGCTCCTCGGAGCTATGGTGTCTTCCTACATCAGCTGCATCTCACGCCCATTCCCAAGGCACTGCGTCCACTCAAGGAACTTCTATCGACACTGCTTCATCCTCTTGCGTCTATTCGTTTGACTGCCGTTCACTCAGTAACGTCACTACTACGCAAGCACCCTGAAGCTTCGTCGCTGCCTCCTTCAGTTAGCTCAATAACCTCCCAGCTCTCTAACTCATGCCGCAACCATGTACATTTCTCTGACAGGAAGTTATGTTGAAAGTTGGGTTGGAAGCTGGGTTGGATGCTGGGTTGGAAGTTGGGGTGGAAGTTGGGGTGGAAGTTGGGATGAAAGTTGGATTGGAAGCTCGGTTGGAAGTTGGGTTGGAAGCTGGATTGCAAGTTGGGTTGGCAGTTGGGTTGAAAGTTCGGATGGAAGCTGGTATGGACGTTGGGTTGGAAGTTAGGTTGGATGTTGGATTGGAATTTGAGTTGGAAGTTGGGTTACAAGTTGGGTTGGAAGTTGGGTTGGAAGTTGGTTGGGAGGTGGGTTGAAATTTTGGTTGGATGTTGGGTTGGAAGTTGGGATGGAAGTTGGGTTGGAAGTTGGGTTGGAAGTTGGGTTGGAAGTTGGGATGGAAGTTGGGATGGAAGTTGGGTTGGAAGTTGGGTTGGAAGTTGGATTGGAAGTTTGGTTGGAAGATGGATTGGAAGTTGGGGTGGAAGTTGGGTTGGGAGTTGGGTTGGAAGTTGGGTTGGAAGTTGGGTTGGAAGTTGGGTTGGAAGTTGGGTTAGAAATTGCATTCGAAGTTGGGTTGGAAGTTGGGTTGGAACGTGGGTTGGAAGTTGGGTTGGAAACTGGGTTGGAAGTTGGGTTGGAAGCTGGATTGGAAGTTGGGTTGGAAGCTAGGTTGGAAGTTGGGTTGGAAGTAGGGTTGGAATTTGGGATGGAGGTGGGATGGGAGTTGGGTTGGAAGTTGGGGTGGAAGGTGGGTTGGAAGTTGGGCTGGAAGCTGGGTTAGAAGTTGGGTTGGAAGCTGGGTTGGGTGCTGGGTTGGAAGGTGGGGTGGAAGTTGGGTTGGGAGTTGGGTTGGAAGCTGGGTTGGGTGCTGGGTTGGAAGGTGGGGTGGAAGTTGGGTTGGGAGTTGGGTTGGAAGCTGGGTTGGGTGCTGGGTTGGAAGGTGGGGTGGAAGTTGGGTTGGGAGTTGGGTTGGAAGCTGGGTTGGGTGCTGGGTTGGAAGGTGGGGTGGAAGTTGGGTTGGGAGTTGGGTTGGAAGCTGGGTTGGGTGCTGGGTTGGAAGGTGGGGTGGAAGTTGGGTTGGGAGTTGGGTTGGAAGCTGGGTTGGGTGCTGGGTTGGAAGGTGGGGTGGAAGTTGGGTTGGGAGTTGGGTTGGAAGCTGGGTTGGGTGCTGGGTTGGAAGGTGGGGTGGAAGTTGGGTTGGGAGTTGGGTTGGAAGCTGGGTTGGGTGCTGGGTTGGAAGGTGGGGTGGAAGTTGGGTTGGGAGTTGGGTTGGAAGCTGGGTTGGGTGCTGGGTTGGAAGGTGGGGTGGAAGTTGGGTTGGGAGTTGGGTTGGAAGCTGGGTTGGGTGCTGGGTTGGAAGGTGGGGTGGAAGTTGGGTTGGGAGTTGGGTTGGAAGCTGGGTTGGGTGCTGGGTTGGAAGGTGGGGTGGAAGTTGGGTTGGGAGTTGGGTTGGAAGCTGGGTTGGGTGCTGGGTTGGAAGGTGGGGTGGAAGTTGGGTTGGGAGTTGGGTTGGAAGCTGGGTTGGGTGCTGGGTTGGAAGGTGGGGTGGAAGTTGGGTTGGGAGTTGGGTTGGAAGCTGGGTTGGGTGCTGGGTTGGAAGGTGGGGTGGAAGTTGGGTTGGGAGTTGGGTTGGAAGCTGGGTTGGGTGCTGGGTTGGAAGGTGGGGTGGAAGTTGGGTTGGGAGTTGGGTTGGAAGCTGGGTTGGGTGCTGGGTTGGAAGGTGGGGTGGAAGTTGGGTTGGGAGTTGGGTTGGAAGCTGGGTTGGGTGCTGGGTTGGAAGGTGGGGTGGAAGTTGGGTTGGGAGTTGGGTTGGAAGCTGGGTTGGGTGCTGGGTTGGAAGGTGGGGTGGAAGTTGGGTTGGGAGTTGGGTTGGAAGCTGGGTTGGGTGCTGGGTTGGAAGGTGGGGTGGAAGTTGGGTTGGAAGTTGGGTTGGAGGATGGGTTGGAAGTTGGGTTGGAAATTGGGTTGGAAGTTGGGTTGAAAGTTGGGTTGGAAGCTGGGTTGGATGCTGGGTTGGAAGTTGGGGTGGAAGTTGGGTTGGAAGTTGGGTTTGAAATTGGGTTGGAAGTTGGGTTGGAAGTTGGGTTAGAAGTTGGGTTGGAAGCTGGGTTGGAAGTTGGGATGGAAGTTAGGATGAAAGTTGGATTAGAAGCTCGGTTGGAAGTTGGGTTGGAAACTGGGTTGGAAGTTGGGTTGGAAGTTGGGATGGAAGCTAAGATGGAAGTTGGGTTGGAGGTTAGGTTGGATGTTGGGTTGGAAGTTGAGTTGGAAGTTGGGTTACATGTTTGTTTGGAAGTTGGGATGGAAGTTGGGATGGAAGTTGGGTTGAATGTTGGGTTGGAAGTTGGGTTGGACGTTGGGTTGGAAGTTGGGTTGGAAGTTTGGTTGGACGTTGGGATTAAAGTTGGGATGGAAGTTGGATTGGAAGTTGGGTTGGAAGCTAGGTTGGAAGTTGGGTTGGAAGTTTGTTTGGAAGTTGGGTTAGAAGTTGGGTTGGAAGTTCGGTTGAAAGTTGGGTTGGAAGCTGGATTAGAAGCTGGGTTGGAAGTTGGGTTGGAAGTTGGGTTGGATGTTGGGTTGGAAGTTGGGTTGGAAGTGGTGTTGGAAGTTGGGTTGGAAGTTGGGTTGGAAGTTGGGTGAATGTTGGGATGGATGTTGCGATGGAAGTTGGATTTGAAGTTGGGATGGAAGTTGGGATGGAAGTTGGGTTGGAAGTTGGGTTAGAAGTTGGGTTGGAAGTTGGCCTGGAAGCTGGGTTCGACGTTGGGTTGGAAGTTGAATTGGAAGTTGGGTTGAAAATTGGATTGGAAGTTGGGTTGGAAGTTGGGTTGGAAGTTGGATTGGAAGTTAGGTTGGAAGTGGGGTTGGAAGTTGGGATGGAAGTTGGGATGGAAGTTGGGTTGGAAGTTGGGTTGGAAGTTGGGTTGAAAGTTGGGTTAGAAGTTGGGTTAGAAGTTGGATTGGAAGTTGGGTTGGAAGTTGGGTTTGAAGTTGGGTTAATCGTTGGGCTGGAAGTTTGGTTGGGAGTTGGGTTGGAAGCTGGGTTGGAAGTTTGGTTAGAAGTTGGGTTGGAAGTTGGGTTGGAAGTTGGGTGGATGTTGGGATGGAAGTTGGGATGGAAGTTTGGTTTGAAGTTGGGATGGATGTTGGGATGGAAGTTGGGTTGAAAGTTGGGTTGGAAGTTGGGTTGGCAATTGGGTTGGAAGTTGGGTTGGACGTTGGGTTGGAAGTCCAATTGGAAGTTAGGTTGAAAGTTGGGTTGGAAGTTGGGTTGGAAGTTGGGTTGGAAGTTGGGTTGGAAGTTGGGTTGGAAGTTGGGTTGGAAGTTGGGTTGGAATTTGGGTGGATGTTGGGATGGAAGTTGGGATGGAAGTTGGGTTTGAAGTTGGGATGGAAGTTGGGATGGAAGTTGGGTTGGAAATTGGGTTGGAAGTTGTGTTGGAAGTTGGGCTGGAAGTTGGGTTCGACGTTGGGTTGGAAGTTGAATTGGAAGTTGGGTTGAAAGTTGGGTTGGAAGTTGGGTGGGAAGTTGGGTTGGAAGTTGGGTTGGAAGTTGGGTTGGAAGTTGGGTTGGAAGTTGGGTTGGAAGTTGGGTTGGAAGTTGGGTTGGAAGTTGGGTTGAAAGTTGGGTTGGAAGTTGGGTTGGAAGTTGGATTGGAAGTTGGGTTGGAAGTTGGGTTGGAAGTTGGATTGGAAGTTGGGTTGGAAGTTGGGTTGGAAGTTG